>JACEVL010000082.1:1209144-1274144 GCA_020284085.1 Aporrectodea caliginosa
CATCCATTGTAGGCTATAATCATGTCTTTAAGAAACCATTGTCATTGCCTCTGAAAGATACACTTTGCATCGCAGCCTCCTCACTGACCTGCCAGCCCAATCTACCTCCTTCTAAGTCCATTATGCGAGACACGCTGCACTGGCTTCCTGACGATGACAGCATTACCTTCAAAATCCTCCTCACGGGAATAGCTTTGATAGGGGGTGCATCATCAAGCTACATCAGAGACGACTGTCGTTGCGTTCATCGGCCCGTGGAGACCTGTTGGACGTGTTCGTACCGCGCTTCCTTAAGTGCATCGTACTCTCTTGTGCTTTGGATCATCCTCCTGTAACAAACGTTCATTGAACTTACGAACTATTTCGTCACAGACAGCGCAAGAAACCCGTCATAGAGGCTGCTCTAGACCTCCTTCTGTCTTTCTCTGATCTTCGGGCAATTGGACTTGTACCTTACTTGGCATCTCTGGGCATCCCTTCTGAGTCGACGCAGCGCTCCTTAGTAAGCTGGTGCCCCGCACTTGGCTTTCACGTGGCGCTTAGAAATTCGAAATTTAGGAAAATGATTGTGCGTGCCTCCAGGAGAACCTCTATCTTGCCTACAAGGAGTTTGGACAGATGAACGAAATTCCTCTAAATCAAGGACTGTGCAGCTGTAGTTGTTTGTTTGGCCCATCTGTTCCTGGAGGTCCTTTTATTCTTTAGAACCTTTGGAAACAGCTGATCTTACGTGAGAGTTGCTGGTGAGGCGTCTCTTTGATTGCAGATCCATCAAAGCGATGGATTTGGTTACTACATCAAGATCTCCCTTTCAAACGTTTGCAGTCTGTTTCCCTGTCTGTCGTCTGCCTGTCAGCCTGAACAAAATGAGTTCCATGTCTGCTTTTCTGCTTTTATGTTTTTTATCCGTCTGCCTATCTGTCGCTTTGTCTGTCGCTTTGTCTGTCTCGTTATCTGTTTGTTCAATTCAATTCAATTTATTGATCCCAAATCAACAACAAGGCAAATCACACACACAATCAGGTAAAATAAAGTAAAAAAAACAAAACGAGTAGCAGCATAGCACAAGATTGTATGTTTACAGGTAGTTGCATAACATACATGAATGTTGTTGTCAATTAGAAGAAAAGGCACCCAGAAGGGACCAGTCCCGCTAAGAAGGGGCCTGATGTTAGGAAGTAAGTAGTATTCAAGTAGTATTGTCTATCTGTATATGTGTCTGTCTATCTATTTCTTTGTCTGCCTCTTTCTCTGTCTGCCTCTTTATGTGTCTCTGTCTGTCTATCTCTCTATCTATCTGCCTGTCTGTCTGTGGTTCTATATATCTGCCTGTCTGTCTCCTTGGTTTTATATATCTGTCTGCAAACACGGAGCGCATTTGTTCAGGCTGACAAGCAGTCAGCCTCAACAAATGGCTTCCGTTTCTGCTTTTCTGTCTTTTTTTATCCCTCTATCTGTCTGTCGCTCTGTCTGTCTGTGTCTGTCTATTTATCTAGCTATCTGTGGCTTGTCTCCATCTATAAATCCTGTGTATTTCTTTTGGCTGCAGCATGCTTACTGTAGCATTGCCTTCGACGGACGATTTTGTTTCTCTGTTAAAAAATCTGTTGACGCAGTCGGTTAAGGCAGAAGGACTTAGACATACAAAGACACACGCAGACGGATGAGTCATCTACGCAACAGGACAAAAGCAGATACATAGGCAGACATGCATTTAGAGACTAAAAGATAGTCAGACACATAGGAGAACAGATGAACGCACGACACATATTATATTAGAGCTTATACAGTGGGCGCTGTTGTATATGGTTATGTTCGGTGCCTTGCAGCCGGAGGGTTGCGGGTTCGAATCCACCTCAAGGGGTATATTTGGTGCCTTGCAGCCGGAAGGTTGCGGGCTCGAATCTTCATCAAGCCGCCGCGTAGGGACCCTGGGCAAGTCCTTCACTCGCAATTGATCATGCGCTTCGGCGTGAAACTCCGATTCAGTGTCCGCGCTGTAGTCGGGAGCGCCTCTGAGTAGAAATCTTGAAGGGGAGCTATAACAAGTGCTCATGCATACATACAGTAGAAGACCGTAGAAACATTTAGAGAAACAGACAGATAGAGAGACGAACAGACATACAGAAAAAGATAATTACAGATAGCATTAAGTGCAGAATAAGATTATAATATATATTCAGAGATAGACTCTTCCAAGCAGACAGAATAGACGAAACAAGTAAACGAACAGACTTTCTGCTATCTGTAAGTGTCTCGTTCTTATGTCTGTTTGTCTGTCTGTCTGTTTATCTTTATTTTTTTCTATGCAGTCTTCTACACTGTATGCTCCAATATATGGGTCGTTGTGTGGTTATCTGTTCTCCTATTTGTCTGACTATCTTTTAGTCTCTAAATGCATGTCTGCCTATGTATCTGCTTTTGTCCTGTTGCGTAGATGATCCATCCGTCTACGTGTGTGTCTTTGTATGTCTAAGTCCTTTTGTCTTAAACGACGGCGTCAACAGATTGTTAACAGAGAAAAACTCGTCCGTCGAAGACTGAGACAAACAGACAGACAGACAGACAGACAGAGAGAAAGGCAGACAGTTGAATCAAACAAGAGCCGTGGGATCCGAAGAAATATACTTATTATAGGCCTACCAATTGATACTTTCCAGGTAGTCTTCTTCTCATGGTAGCATTCTGCCTAATTGAACAGTTTGTTCTTCATCGCCGACTACTTTCAAGGTCGCAAGTGATTGCCCTCATTATTTTTCCTCTCCAATGCCAGTCGAGATCAAAGATTGCTTTGCGGCCGTAAAACCAACAAATTGAAAGCACTTGGCGTGCACCTGATTGTAAACGAATACCAACAACGGAATGAGAACAATTCGACCAGCACAGTTTCCTGACAGCCATTTTCAACCGCTTCATATCGAAGAAGACCAAACAATAGATCCAGCTCAGTTTTACCTGATCCAATATAAATGTAATCCGAAACTTAGTGCAGCATTGGTATTCTTATACTGTGCTGTGCAATAATCCTCTTTCGGCGGATGTAACATCCTACAGTACAGGGAACGTTTCTTTCACTGCCCTGTCATTGATGTTCCAAAGTTTTAGCTTTTCCATTTTTTATGAAATCACTCTACTTTCAGGAGACACCAAGAGGAGAAAAATTTAGACTGTTCAAATTTTGTCATTTATGCTATTTTATCATAATGGTAGTTTTTGTTTATTGTTGCCTCGCTCGCAGTTTTAGATCAACGCTCTTTTATATTTTTTTAATTGATTAAATATAGCCCCTTGCTTGTTTTTATAGTTTCTCCGCCATTGCTACACTTTCCCACCCTTCTCTAACCTAATCTCTATTATTGGGAAATCGCTTCATAGCCACAGCTGTTTCAACCTCTGGAATAAACTCCCGCCACAGTTGCGATAAATATCTGATCCATCCTAAGAACTCACCAAAACCTCACCACAAGTAGTCTGCTATTTCCTCAGAGGTCTTACACTCAAAACCGAAAATGCTGCTCTATCACAAACCCTATCCTGATTCCTCCTTTTCCCATTACCAAACGTCATCCCTTGACCTGGAACCGACCCTACCTGCCTATCTATTTTCTATTGACTGTGCGACTGTGATATAGCTGGCTTCCACGACTCAACTGTTTCGGGCACCGTTGAAATATCAAAATTACGATGACCTAATTATTATGCTATTCTATATTGTTATTCTATTCTATACCATATTGATGAACTTATCTCTGCTGAGTCTGCTCGCAAGTTCAGCTAATTATGTTCCCTTCTTAGAAAGATCCCTTATTGCCCCCCATTATCTCGGACCATGAGAGCAAATTGAGCAATTACCAAAACTGTTCCAATTTTGAGAACTCTACTACAGCACATTGCCTTTTTCAGACAATCATATGTATTTCATATAATTCACCAGATTGCACCAACATTAAAATTTGAACGCAGCCGACCCACGCACGCTAGAGTAGGCCTATGATGCTATTATTATTATTAAACTGACTTCTGCATTGGCGTGAATGATGAAGAAATTTTTACTATAATTTTTTTTTCTTTGTGAAAACTCTGAATTTCTTGTGTTCGTGTTGTTTAGATATCTGAATTACATCTGGGAGAGAGTGAGGAAACAAGACGCTCCTCACGCATTCTCCTACATCGCCAGAAATCCAGTTGGAAGAGAAGTCGCCTGGAACTTCTTCCGACGTCAGTGGAAAGAAATCATGGACAGGTTCTGTCTGTTCGTCTCTTTGTCTGCATGTCTGTCTGTATGTCTGTCCGTGTGTCTGTCTGTTTATCTGTGTGCCGGTCTGCATGTCTGTATGGCTGTATGTGAGTCTGACCGTCACGTGACATTGCTCTTTATCTGTAGTGTATATCTGTGTTTTCCACTAATGCCATTGCACCGTGTGTATGTGCCTTTGTCTTTGTCCGTGTGCCTGCATGTATGCCTGTGTCTTTTTTAATCATCGACGTGTCATTCGACCCTCCTTCCTTCCCTCCTTCCGTCACCACGCCCCGGTTTCCATCCTTTAACCGTCAGACTGGTGTCTTCGATAGCTCGATTCACATTTCTCATTCCCTCTCTTTATCACTCCTCACATCCCCTCTGTGCTTAGTTTTTGCACTTGACATACCTGTATTCGATACTCATATATTATTTATATGCGTTTATGTATGTATATATATATATAATTATATTTATAATATATATATATAAATGTATATATATATATAAAATTATATTTATAATATATATGTATATATATATAAATAAGTACGAAGAAGTCGCAGAATATCTCACACGGTATCTCTTGTACTATAATAAGACTATTTTGTACATTTAAAACAATATATCAACTCAAATAATTAAAGGACCCATTATATTATATATACATATATTACATATATATATCAATATTTATTCCAATAAATATAATTATATGTATTTATAATATTATATATGCGAGTATAAACCCATATATATATATATAAATTCAGATAATTACAACTGTATAATTATATTTAGCGTGTGTTTAGGTGTATGAGCATTGAGCACTCGCACCGGCACATGTCATAATTATTGAGATATTATACTTTTAGGAATTAGAACATAAAAATATAGAAAGTAGAACGAAGGCAGAAATCTATGACTGGCTGTCGAACCTAGTGTACATGATACAGCTGATACGCGTGCGTGTTTGTGTGTATGTGTGTGTGTTCGTGTCAATCCTTCTCCATCTCCTTCTCCGTCTGTCCGTCTGTCCGTTGGTGCCGATGACCCTGAGCGTGACTCAAGTGGTCTTCATTTCCCTTAAATTAAGTCCATCAAACGACCGATGCCGAGTGCATCCCTGAGGACTCTCCATCCCTTGACAGCTACAACCGAATTCTCCTCATCACCTGCTCCTCCTCCTCTCATTTTCCATCTCCTCCTTCTTCTTCCTCTCCTCCTTCCACTTAGTTTCATCCATCAGTCCATTCAAGGACATCGCAACCAAAGAGTGTCGCAGAAACGTGACGTTGCCTTCCCCTATACGTTAACTTCTCTTGAGTAATCTTGTCTTACTAATAAGTTACTATTACTTTTCTAATGTTACCTTCTCTACAGTGCCGTTTTAAGGCCTAGGCACGCGAGGCACGTGCCTAGGGCCCCGCGCAACAGAGGGCCCCGCGGCGACCCAAAAACAAAACTACATCGCGACCATGTAATAACAATACGATAATATGACTCAACAATATAATAAGTTCCAACAATTCTTCAAAGTTAGATCAATAACACATCTTTAAACATAGGTCTTAAGTTAAATATAATTAGGCTACTGGTAGGGCCTAATAAGCGCAGTCTGCTCAGAACGCTAGAGAAGTTAGACTGAAATAAATCAATAATTTTAAAGCATGTCATACACTGTCCGCACAGCTTATTATATATAGGCTATTTTCTTTTATTCGTCTGCTTTCTACAACACTAATTATGCTATCAAAGAATTTGTTATGTCTTAGTAAGTTAGTATGAATTTTTAATATGAAATCTCTCTGTCTTATAGGGCCTAATCTAGTCATTTGATGAATTGTTTAAAATTTTAAATTATAACAAAGCGTAATCAAATTTCTCACAGAGAGTAGGCTAGATGTCGTCATGTCGTTAGAGCCTACTCGGTAGTGAACTAGGCAAACTTATTTAAGTTAACAAAATCTAAAACTGCTGTTGTCACTTCATTTCCACATCCAATATATTAACGTTAAGTTATTTGTATAGTTTCTACCATTTCTATTATGCAGATTGTGAATTTTTGTTATCACCGACTTGCCGTTTTTCACAATAAGAACTTTAACGTATGCTAAATAAAATTTCTATTTTACACTTGTAGTACAAAGATTGCTGTGTTAGCCATGGGCGTCCGAAGGGTCAAGGGGGCATTTGTCCTTTGATTTTGCAAATATTTTTTAAACAATTAATTATTATCTTAGTTTTTAACAATGAATGGATATGATTTTTGAAAGTTTTATTTTTTATCCAAACTAGTCAAGATAAACCTGAAAAATGAAAAATATAAAAGCATTGAAACTGTTAACAGTTTTGTTTTTGAAATAAACATTCAGACATAGCTGGAAACGGGCCCCAGAAAGTTAAAAACAGGCTCCATACCATGACAAATGGCAAATGCTTCCAGAAGTGCTGGCAGCTGTTGGGATCCGCGTCAGACCCTTAATCGCGGGAGCGAGCACTGAGGGTGACGTGATAGGTTGCTTTCGGCACCGTTGTTAGTCCTTCGTGCCAAAAATTCAAAACTTTGCCCCCTTAAAACATTTTAAAGCTGCTAGAAAACAAACTATGTCTACATAACCTGTTACTGCACCCGTAATGAAACTGATGGTAAAGTGTTGGTGTTGACAATAACCGGGTATGAAGCAAAATTTTTTGTAAAAAATAATGTTATCTTTCTCATTGCATCATGCAGCAGTAATTCGTTAAAGAAAACAGTACGTAGGCCTACTCGGTGCTTCAAAACATTTTCCCTCTTAAAACATTTTCTCCCTTAAAAAATTCCTGCTGGACGCCCTCTCATGCTGTGTCAGCAGTTTAGTACTAGACCTACATAAATAAATTTAAAAAAATGCTACATTGTAATAAAATTATTTACAAATGCACATGCAATGCATTAATGCAATATATCTGAGACTGAGAGATTGAGGCGGAAATCGGATTACCTTTAAGGTTAGGGGTTGTGCCTAGGGCCCACAAACTCCTTAAAACGGCTCTGCTTCTCTATACCTTTACATTCTCTTTTGTAACTCTCAACACCTACACATTTTCTTACGTTACATTATCTCAATTGACTCTACTTAATCTTGCCCTACTTGACTTCCCAGTAACATTATAAAGCGCCCACCTGCACCGGTCTGTGTGCTGATGAATGTCTTTAAGAACAGAAAAGCCATTTCCGAACAAAACAATACATGGAAAACTGGATATAATTAGTCATCGTCAGTCACGTTTGTCATTCTCCTTCTGCGTCTATTATTGCCTTCGTCGTCTCTGCTGATGGAACGAAAGCGCTTTGCTGTCCAAAGTGCATTTAATTATTCCCTGCGCAATATCCTGTCGTACTTAGAGACAAATTGTCGACTCAACCGGTCTTTTCTCTTCTCCTTTCCTCTCTGTCTTTCTCTTTCTCTTTCTTTCTCTCTCTCTCACTCTCTCTCTCTCTGTCTCTCTCTGTCTCTCTCTGTCTGTCTCTCTCTGTAATCCTCTCTCGCGCTCTCTCTCTCCCTCCCTCCCTCCCTCCCTCTCTCTCTCTCTCTCTCTCTCTCTCTCTCTCTCTCTGTCTCTCTCTGTTTCTCTCGCTCTCTCTCTGTCTCTCTCTCGCTCTCTCTCTCTCTTTATATGTCTCTGTCTCTCCTCTCTCTCAATCTCTCTGTCTCTCTGTCTCTCTGTCTCTCTCTCTCGCTCTCTCACTCTCGCTCTCTCTCTCTCTTTATATGTCTCTGTCTCTCCTCTCTCCCAATATCTTTCTCTCATTCTGTCTCTCCTCACTCACTCTGTCTTCTCTTGCTCTCTGTTTCCATTCTGCCTCTGTCTCTACTTCTGTCAGCGCATTTCTCTTCTCTTGTGCTTTTAGCAATTATCCACTGCAGCAGGATCATCCTCCTTGTCGACATGTTTAGATTTTACGACATAACGGGCACGAAAGCAATGAATTCTAGCCAAACAACACAGCACACTTTCCTACGCAACAACATGCTATACTCGCTGGTTTTTGATCATTTCCCTCTCTCGTTCGTTACAATATTGAACAGACATAAACGAGTATAGCATAGCATAGAATTATAGTATTACATATTCATGGAGCAGCATAGCGTAGTATATTATAGAACAGTATAATGTAGTATGCTACACCACAATAAGGCATGGCATAATATAGAACAGCATTGCTTAATATAATATGGAATAGCATATCATGGCACGCCATAGCATAGTATTGTACTGTGTGGAATATCACAGTAGCCTACATTATGATTTAGTCAAGCATATCATTGTATAGCATAGCACGGCCTAGTATAGTGTAATGTAGTCTAGTATAATTTATAATAGCATGTCATATCGCAATACAGTTTCCTGTAGCATACGATAGAATATACTTGCGCAGCATTACACTGTATAGAAGCGGTAGTGTTTTTACGAACGCCTTCTGGTCGGAGGTCAATGATGTTCGACCTTGGCATTGAATTCCGTCTGCCTCTGTTTCCTGGGTCGTGATTCATTGATTCAAACCAACAACATCTAAGCTGAACGTCTGCACCACTTCGCACTTAACAGGGTCATCTGGTTGTTCCCCCGTCACATGTACCTCCACAATACAACGTGGAAGCTTTGTAGTGGAAGATCCCTAATTCTGGAAAATGCTTCCTAAACGACACCAGCATTAACTGCTAATCTGGCTCCCTGGCTACCGGATTCGGATCTGCTTCTGACTACCCTTTGGACAACTAAAGGGTAGTCACAGCGCTCGCGAATAAGCTGGTGACCTGCGCTTGGCTTTCGAATTGCGCTTTAAAAGTTCATAGCTTACAATTACGATTACGATTCCGTGCAATCAGCGACATGAGCTTCTTCCACTTTCCATGACTCTATTACGCAATCGGTTCAAGACCTTTGTGTTTGATCGTGGTCCTGTGTAGTCAGTCGGGAGCATTTCTTGTGAGTTTCTTGAAGAGGCGCTATATAAATAAGCACTTGCAATTACAGCGACGTCAGTACCGTCGCCGTTCTACTTTGAACTGAGACGGAAGCGGTCGATGTGTCGGTCCACATCAAAGGATCGGCATCTTTTGTTTAATTGTTTCCTCTGTTCTTTAATTTGCCTCACTTTCTACTCGATCTATCGATGCTGTTCTACGAAATGGAACAGTCAGCTGTTGCTTTCCGTATTCAAAGAGGCGCTAAATAAATGTTCCTACGTATCTGTCTCATTTATATATCGCCTTTCAGGACGTCTTCAATGGCTTTGTTGTTTTAGGTACGGCACAGGATTGTTTCTGCTGTCGCGTATGATCGAAACGACCACTGAAGCTTTTAACACGAACGCTGAGCTCGAACAGGTGCGTCATTTATAATCGCTCTCTTGTGACTGCTGCACATAAAAAGAAATAGGACTACTGTTCAGTCTGTCTGTCTGTCTGCCTTGTTGTCTGTCTGACTCTGTCTGTATATCTACGGTCTCAACCCATCACGTACTTCTCTATCCATCTATCTGTCTGTCTGTCTCTTTCTGTTTAAAGAAATATGTCTGTCTCTCTGTTTCTCTCAAAATAGATCTCACTCCCTACTCTGTCTGTCCATATAGTAGTAGTATATCTAATTAGAAACTTCTATCGCTCTGGTGTCTGATAGGGTGGAATGAAAAAACCAAAAATAGACATTCGAAAGTCATAGCAACCAAAAGTTGCGTAATGGCATGGGGTCAAAAATTGTCCAAATATTTTAAAAACAATATTAATGTCTTCCGCCCCCATCAGAGGGCCAAATTTACGAAAAATAGCTTTTTACGAGAAAATTGCAGGTTTTCTTGTAAAATATTCTAATTGAAAACTAATTAACTGCCATTCAATATACCGTTGGAAAGAGCTGAATAAAACTGAATACAATGATGTATTACTTTTCAGAATATGCCAAGATTTGTAGAAGTTTTTAACTTTTTACCAGTTCCTCTGGTTTGTGCATTAGACACTGTCTATTGTATTGTATCTATCAATTTATATAGCGCCTCTCGCAGTGCACACCAATCAGAGGCGCTCCCAGTGCGAAAGACCCAAAGAAAAAAAGAAGTCTTGAGACAACGAAAAGAGGCACTTGGCCCACCAGTTAATAAACAGGAACGAGTCAAAGGAGGAAGCTGGTTCCATAGTGCAGGGCCAATGAAGGCAAAGGCTCGCGTTTTAGCCATAGAAGTTCTCGCTCGCAGGACAAAGAGTCTACTGCACAAGGCATCAAACGATCTCACGCTAAACGAGACCAAACCGTAAATCAGGATATTAATAGATCGCAATCGTAAACTCTAAACTGTCTAAAGCGTTTATCTAACACCAAGCGCAGGGCACCAACTTATTCACGAGCGCTGCGTCGTAAGCTGAGGTTGTCTAGAGAGTGATGTCCATTGCCCAGTGGAGGAGGTCCGAGTCCGGTTGCCATAGAGACCACAGAGAGGAGGCAGACCAGCTGCTAAGGCGGGTTTCGTTTAGATGACTCTATCGAATGTTTTGTATTTCAGTTGAGGGACTTCCGGAATTCGTCTTCAACCAACATGGGCGTCGGAGCCTCGACTTATGAACAGGCCATCGAAAGAACTCGGCTCAACATTCGATGGATGAAAGATAACGAAGCGAAAATCTCCGATTGGCTGAAAAACCACAACACTTGAGGATCAGCGAATGCTACTGTGTCGACAATTAAGGGACCTACGTATATATATTTATTGCACACGATTTCAATCAAATACGATTGGTACTGGACTTACAATCTCTAGAAACTATAGTATACTAATGTCAGCACACTCTGTATTTTATGATAATAAGAGCAATAAATATAATAAGAGTACCAGCATAAAATTAATAATAATAATAGTGATTATAATGATGATGAGGGATCATATGAGCCTCGAGGATAAAAGTTATAGCATAAATAATAATAATTAATATTTATATTAGTGATAATAGCAGTAATTGTGACGTGTTTCTAGAACAGTGACTTCAGTTGAGATGAGCCACTATGTTGAATAGAGTAATTAATATTCGCGTTTTACTGTGTGATTGACAGCATATAATCTATTATTATAGGAGCGTGTATAACGCGTCAGTGTACTATAGCCTACGCTTGCACAGCTGTTGAATGATAAGCCGAATTTTAATGTTGATAGTCGTACAAGTGTCTGATAGAGTCGCACGTGAGATGCGTGAAAGAATAGTCTAATTTGAGCGATTTAAGACTTGTTACAGATTGAGTTGATTTGTCTTGAGCTAGCCTAACTGATAGTTGATAACTGATAGTACTTATGTAAAATTGAGTTTATTGTGTGTTTGTTGAAATGAAAAGAAGAAATAGTTTTAAACGTTGTCGAATTGTGAATGTCACTCAATAGGCACGCACTACCATAGTGAAGTTGATTAGAGATACTACAGTTATAGAAAGTGTTGAGATGTGTAAAGGTATCCAAGACTATACATGTACACCTCTTCAGGAATTCCTACCATTATAATCCATCCGATCCTCCGCATTCTAACCGTTTTCGTCTTCAACGAAACCCTCCTTAGCAACCCCTCAGACTTCTCTGTCTCTGGTCTTTCTGGCAACCGGACTCGGGCCTCAACTGGACATCTATCACTGGACAACCCCTCTGACCAGGCGCAGCGCTCGTGAATAATTGGTGCCCTGCTCTTAGCTTCAGAGTAGCGCTTCAGAATTTTTGAGTTTACGGTAACGATCACGAACAACAAGAAAGGTAACAATAACTCGCTTTCTCCGATTACATGACCTGAACAACCATCCATTTCTCAGCGCCTCTCATTATTAATTCAACATTTAATCGCCGTTGCTTGTAGCAGTATATTCTTGCCAGAAAAAGAATGAACCGTGGCCTTAGTAGCGGATGTCATTAACTGTCTCCGAACAATGTTTCACATCCCGATGGATTAATTTTTCCTCGAGAAACAGAATAATAACTGCAAGGTTAAGCGAGCGATCCGAATAGGAAGCATATTTATATCTATTACATCTTGTCAGATATTCATTCTGTGGAATGGACTTCTACATGAGAATTGGCAGTGTCGCACAAACACAATGTTAGAGTTTCAGCTCGGAAATTTTAACTATGGTTAATGTCGTTGCTCCAGACTTTCAACGCTGCTTTACCCAGCGACTCTGAACATTATATCATCTGTCCACTTTTAATGGAAACTCGTTTGTTAAGCTCTATATGTGTGGGTGGGCTCGCCACTTCTGAATCTTCTAGTGTTCTGTGCATTTTTTCCCATACTGATATCACCTTGTCACCTTGTGCTGTCAGTTGGTGGAACACTAGCGACCGTCCTGACCAGCTTCCTCCATTCCTCCCTGCCTCGTACCGCGTCCCTTAGTTGTGCAAGGTTCATCGCTGTCCTCCTGTGTATCTCCTCCATCCAACGAGTTCTCGGCCGACCCCTACTCCTCCCCTCTCCACACGCCAGCATCATCTCCTTCTCCAATCCCTCTGCTCTCATCACATGTCCAAAGTACATCAATTTCTGTCTGATGGTCCTTTGTTACAGTGTCAGGTCTCCTCTTAATTGCCCTATCTCCTGGATGACAGATGCATTTGTTCTCTTTTCTCTCCACGATATCCCCAGCAAGGGCCAACAATCATCTCCATATCCACATTTCGCACGCATCAATCTTATCTTCTGTCGCTTTTGTTTTTGTCCACGTCTCGCATCCGTATAACACTATTGGGAAAATCATTGATTTCACCAGCCCTGCTTTTGTCTCCATACTCACATGCCTGATATACTTTCTGTAATATGTAGTGGCGCTTAAATGGGATTGATTGGAGAGCGCTCCTGATAAGTTTTAAGTTTAGGGTTTTCTGGAGTGTCGCTATATATATTAATGTCTGATTACAATAACAACCAGTTTAGGATCAGTTCATTGTGTCTGATGAAAACTGGGACAATTCATTAGCGATTAGCGATGGCTGACCAGATTGTTATTATTGAGAGAGTTGCCTGGGAGGGCATAAAATTAGCAATTGTCATTATTCAAATATCTGTAGCAATGTCTGTTTTGCAGGCTTTACAGTACCTTACAATACACAAGAATATCAAAATAAAAGACTATCATCCTCCGTTGCGGAAACATCTCAGAGGCGTTCAGAGGTTTAAGTAGGTCTATGACTATGACGCAAAATCAACGACACGATATCTTTTCAGTAGTCTACAATGTGCTAAGCCTAAATATCATTCGAAAAAGTACAGTCAATATTCAATACAGTATAATACTGTACCATGCGATAGACCTACATACAACAGAATGTACTGCCATAAAATTATATAATTTCAAAACAGTTCAAAATACAACAGAAAACAATGCTTCAAATCGTGAATAACTAGTTGGAAACAGAATTCTGCCAAGTGTCCCTAGAGTAGGCATACCGAAACGAGAAGAGGAAAGTAGCCAGTAATGAGAAACCGTGTTTCCCTTCCACATCGCGACTCATCAATATTCCGTCCATGCAACATAAACAATTCGAAGAAGATGCAGAACCAATTCCCTCGTCTCTTGGTCGGTCCATCGTCGTATTTCTCAAACATTCCAGTCACGCCCGACAGAAGCAAGACGTTCTCAGACTCAGTGTGATTTTCGTTAACGATAACGATAACGAAAATGTTCGTTAACGAAAATAAAATGACTTCGTTAACGATAACTATAACTATAACTAAAAAATATCATTAACTATAACTATAACTATAACGAAAATAACACTAACGAAAATTCATCTTTATTTTCGTTAATAGAAAAAATAAAAATAGGAAGTGCAATATGGACGATTCGACATAAATGAGAACGAAAAATGCGAAATTTTTATTGTGAAATTTGTCAGTTACTTTGGAAACTCGTGTATTCATGAAGCTGGCTGTACCCATGCTTCAAAGGTTTTCATAGCTCTGAGTAAATTGTGAAACAGCGTATTAATACGCACAATTTTGCTTATAGACTTAATTATTGTAACTAAGTAGTAACTAAAATTAACTAAAATAAAAATCCATTAACTATAACTATAACTATAACTAAAAAATAATACTAACTATAACTATAACTATAACTAAAATAAAAATCATTAACTATAACTATAACTATAACTAAAATAAAATCTGTAAGGAAAATCACACTGCTCAGACTGTTGTTGTTATTCACCTGACCTGATTTTTAGGTTAACCTTTGACCTTTGACACGTCGACCTATTTGTTCCTGTCACCAATTGGATTTCCATGAACACCGATTCGTTAAGGAGGATCGCCGATGAAGATGAGGCGAAGGAGGAGGAGGAGGAGGAGGAGGAGGACGACGACGACGAAGAGGAGGAGGAGGAGGAGGAGGAGAAGGATGCAACTCAGCGCAGTATACTAAACAGAAATATAGACAGACAATCTTCACTCATAAATTCATTTATTCATATCTTCATCTTCTTACCAATCATCATTCTTACATCCACCCATCCAATCATTCATTCATCTATTCATTCACACGATCGTTCATTCATTCATTCATTCATTCATTCATTCATTCATTCATTCATCCTCTCAACACTCACCTATCCATCCATCGAGCCATCTTTCCATCCATCCAATCACCCATCTAGTCAGACATACATGCATAGTTGCATACATACAAACAGAAAGACAGACAAATAGAAAGAAAGACAAACAGACAGACAAACAGACAGACACTGAATGTTCTCCGCTGTTGCATGACATTGGAAACTGTTCGTGTTCGGGAACAATACACTTTGAGGTTGTGCCCTGAGGAGTTATTTGGTCTGGTGAACAAAACACCGATGTTGTCTGAAAACAATTAAAAAGATGTCAATAGGTCATCACCTGCGGATAATTAATCAAAGCTTCAACGGCATTCGTCCACAATGACCATGCAATTAAACTGTGATTAATTGATTTTTTACATTTTTAATCAATTTAATTAATGAAATTGCGAATAAATTTGAGAAAGTCCAGTATCTGTGTCAGAAGAGAAAAAATTGCCATTCGTCAAAACAGTATTTTAATTCAGCGATAACTGATTGTTAGCCAATCACGCCGTCATTAAAAGTTCCACAAAATGCAAAGGTCTAACAGTTATGAAAGAATACAAAGATATAACTGTTCGACGAAGATAGGCAAAACAATCTAACAGCTAAAAAAGATGCATAGATCTGACAGTTACATGAAGATAAACAGAGCCATGAGTTACTTTTCTTCCTCCGACAAATATTTGGCCTCAAAAAGAAAAAGCGGGCCTTTCAGGTCATTGACCCGCGTATCCGTAGCAATCTTCCTGCATCTAGTAGAGAAAATTAAATTATCTTCTGTCACGCTGTCCCTGAGTCTTCGTATGTCTTCGTATGTCTTCGTATGTCTTCGTATGTCTTCGTATGTCTTCGTATGTCTTCGTATGTCTTCGTATGTCTTCGTATGTCTTCCCGGCTCCGTGTTCGCTCCACGTGACCAACAAGTACTCTGGCCGGCAATCTACTGCTGGCCATCCTTGTTGTATGTCCAATTCCAGGTCAGTCTTGTTTTTCTAATCAGTCTTCCAGTGAGTCCACCTGATCAATTCCTTCCGGATCGCCTTATTGTGAATCCTGTCTCGTCTTGTTCTACCCAGTAGTCTTCCTAGCCAACTCATTTCTGACACAAAATAATATCCTCCTTTCGTCAGTGCATATTTTAACAGATCTGGGCAACTGGGGCGAAGTCTGCCATGACTAAGGGGCCTGGGGAGCATGGAAAGCTCTCCAGGCGGCGTGTGGGGCAGACCCTCAGCCGACAACGAATAATAAGCATTGTTCTCAACCTCTACAACCAACACAATAATAGCAGGACAAGAAACACCTGTCAACAATAAATCAACTCGAGACTTCAGACTTGGTCAAAGGTCATTCAAACGTCATGTGATGTCTGCTGCTGCTGAGCCAAAAACGCTTCACAGGACACGACTGATGACGCCGACATTAGGGTGGAGTGAAAAAAGCGAAAATGAGAAATTCAAAAAGTAATAGCAACCAAACGTTGCCTTATGGTATGGGCTCAAAAAATGTCGAAAAAGTTTTTAAAATTTTTAATGTCTTGATGCTCCCCAAGAGGGCCAAAGTTACGAAAAATAGCGTTTTTTCGAGAAAATCGCAGGTTTTCTTTTAAAATATTCTAATTGAAAACTAATTAACTGTCATTCAATATACCGTTGGAAAGAGATCCTAAAACTAAATGAAATGATGTATTAATTTCCAGAATATTCCCGTATTTATAGAAATTATTAACTTTTTACCATTTCCCATGTTTCGCGACATGTCGTTTAGTCTGAAAATGGTTAAACACTAATAACTTTTTTACCCTTCGAGATATTTCAACCGATAGTATGTCATTCGATTCATCCCTGGACCGCCGTTCCAACGGTACATTGTGATGCGGGATTATTTAACAGGACACATTTGTTTTAAATTTTTTACAGTTTTAGTATAGTTTTGTTTGCAATCTTTCATTGATTCTGTTGTCATTTAAGCTGTATGAATACTTTGTCCGATGAATTGAGCGCAAGGAACATTCCATTTTGTTCATGAATAATCGCGAAATGTCGAAGCATAAAAGCTACAATGCCTACTCGGTCTAAAACATAGTTTTCGATGTTCGAACACTGACAGGAACTACGGCAGACTGTTCTACCCACGTTTGAGAAATGTATCTCTGTTCAACTACCTCAATCTTCACTCTCTAATGCCTTCTTTTCCGTCTCAATCTAGGAAATCTTTTATGCAGATATATTTCATGGTGTTGAATGTGGCCATGTCACTCTACTCTTCCTCTTTGACATCAGTACCGCTTTTGACAATGTTGATCACACCATCCTCTTAGACCTGCTGTCTAGGTTCTTTGATTCCATTCATTCCTAACGGATCGCTCTGTTTCTGTAGTTTTCGGTCCTACCCGCTCTTCCTGTGTTCATTTGTCTTATGGCTTACCTCAGGGCCCTGTCCTTGTTCCCCTTCTGTTCATCTTGTATACTCGGATCTAGCTAGGGTTCTTGGTCCACTCGGTGTCCTTTTCCACCAAAATGCTAATGACACGGGTTCTTTAATTCATGCTCGATCCTGTTCTCTCTCTATCACTATTTCAAGGCCTAGTGTACTTTAGTTTATTCTCTCCATAGCCTTTGGTCCCCTCGGTCTTCGGCCTGTAGCCATTTGGCTAGCTGTCCCTGGAATGCGGACCTATATGTGAGCCATAGGTCTAGGAATTTCGCTTTTATTGGTCCTCCAGCTGAAACCGACTGCCTCAGTCCCTTATGATTGACTTCCTTTCTCTTTCCTCTGACCAGTTACTCAAGCACATGAAACCTATCTTTTTGTCAGTGAATATACTGCGTGGGTCGGGAGCGCCTCTGATTTTAAGTGGCGCTTAAGTAGAAACATGAGCGGGAGACAACATTGATATGATCAGACAGACAGAGGACAGGATCTAGAATGAATCAAAGATCATGCAAAGATGAAGAAAAGTGCGCATTGGGAAACGTAGGCGAAGGGACTCAGAGTCAATCCCGGCAAGCTGGGCATGGTTACCGAGCCAAATGTATACTGGGTCTTGTCTTGGTTTAGAAAAAAAGGTTAACGGACAACCATCAATCAAGAACAGCTGAAGCCTCTAGAATACGTTCAACCAGAGCTGCGGCTGTGACGGCAGGGCCATGAAAGTAAGGCATGAATGGAACCAAAGAAGAGCAGACTAGCAGAGTTAACAATCCCAAACGACCTAGACAGCAGGTCTTAGAGGATGGTGTGATCAATAGTGTCAAAAGCGGTACTGATGTTATAGAGGGAGAGTAGAATGATGTGGCTACGGCCCACATAATGAAATATATCTGATAGAAAACTCACCATAAGAGATTCCGTCGAGTGGAATTTCCTAAATCCAGGCTGAAGAGAAGGCATTAGAGAGTGAAGACCAATCTACAGTGGCCCAGTTGAAGAGAGATACATTTCTCATATGGGGTAGAACAGTCTGTCGTAGTTCCTGTCAGTGTTCGAACATCGAAAACTATGTTTTAGACCGAGTAGGCATTGTAGCTTTTATGCTTCGACATTTCGCGATTATTCATGAACAAAATGGAATGTTCCTTGCGCTCAATTCATCGGACAAAGTATTCATACAGCTTAAATGACAACAGAATCAATGAAAGATTGCAAACAAAACTATACTAAAACTGTAAAAAAAAATTAAAACAAATGTGTCCTGTTAAATAATCCCGCATCACAATGCACCGTTGGAACGGCGGTCCAGGGATGAATCGAATGACATACTATCGGTTGAAATATCTCGAAGGGTAAAAAGTTATTAGTGTTTAACCATTTTCAGACTAAACGACATGTCGCGAAACATGGGAAATGGTAAAAAGTTAATAATTTCTATAAATACGGGAATATTCTGGAAATTAATACATCATTTTCGTTCAGTTTTAAGAGCTCTTTCCAACGGTATATTGAATGACAGTTAATTAGTTTCCAATTAGAATATTTTAAAAGAAAACCTGCGATTTTCTCGAAAAAACGCTATTTTTCGTAACTTTGGCTTTTTTGGGGAGCATCAAGACATTAAAAATTTTAAAAACTTTTTCGACATTTTTTGAGCCCATACCATAAGGCAACTTTTGGTTGCTATTACTTTTTGAATTTCTCATTTTCGCTTTTTTCACTCCACCCTAGCCGACATGTGCCATTTCCAACAGCTCAGTTGGCCCACTATTCAGCTCTTCATTATAATTATGCCTCTGATTCAAGTGTTGACGTTTATCATCCATCTATCAATCCATCCATCCATTCATCCATCCGTCCGTCCATCCATCCACCAACCAATCAAACAATCCATTCACCCATTCATACATCCATCCATCCATTCATACATCCGTCTATCCGTCCGTCCATCCATCCATCCATCCATCCATCCATCAATTAATCAATCAATCAATCCATCCATCCATTCATACATCCTGCCATCCATTCACCCATCTATCCATCCATACATCTATCCATCCATCCACCCATTCATAAATCCATCCATCCATCTATTCATACATCCATCCATCCAGTCATGCATCCCAGCATCAATGCCTCTTTGAATCCCTACCTCCCTGCTCCCTCCATCCCTCCCTCCCTTCCTCCCTCCCTCCCTCCCTCCCTCCCTCGCATCCATCCATCCATCTATCCATCCATCCATCCATCCATCCATCCATCCATCCATCCATCCATCCATCCATCCATCCATCCATCCATCCATCCATCCATCCATCCATCCATCCATCCATCCATCCATCCATCCATCCATCCATCCATCCATCCATCCATCCATCCATCCATCCATCCATCCATCCATCCATCCATCCATCCATCCATCCATCCATCCATCCATCTATCTTTACATTCATTCATTTATTCATCCATTCTCTTGTAAATCTATTGTTGCTGCTAATGATGCCACGTGCGATGCTCTTAAACATCTATTGTTACGCACTCAGGTAGATGATTGATGAAGCTGTTATGGCTCAATACGATGACAGGAACCAAGTGCATCTCGTCTCTTCCTATCTGATGGGAAAAGATATTGTTGTTGTCGGTCGACAGTTGCTATGAATAACTGACACCTTCGTTGTGGGTTCCATGCAGGTGAAGATGGCAAAAAGATCGATTATGATTTTTAATCAAGGTGTCTCTGTTATGAATGTCAGAAGAGAGGAAGAAGGTACACTCAGCAACAGCTACAGTCGATGGAGACTTCATCGACTCAGTCAATATAGAATCTGCCTAAGTGTTGGAGATACTTTGTATGTTATGTGCGTACGTACGTATACATGTATGTCTCTATGTATATACGTGTGCATTTGTGTATGTACGCATGCATGTGTGTATGCATGTTTGTGTACGCGCGTATGCATGTCTGTATGTTTGTATGCATGTATATGTCTGTCTGTCGGTATGTAGGCCGGTTCTAGGGCAATTCGTCGCCGGACAATTCGTCGCGGACAATTCGTCGCGGACAGTTCGTTGCGAATTATTCTTTTCTAGGGCAATTCGGAGCCGAACAATTCGGAGCGGAATTCGGAGCGGCCAAGAATTATTTTCATCAATCCAACTTATATTTAAGCAAGAATTATTTTCATCAATCCAGCTTCTATTTAAAGAATTACAGTGGACGAATTGCCCACTGTAATTCTTTAAATAGAAGCTGGATTGATGAAAATAATTCTTGCTTAAATAGAAGTTGGATTGATGAATAATTCGCGAATCGCGACGAACTGTCCGCGACGAATTGCCCGGTTACCATGTAGGCCTATGCGTATGTTCGCCTGTCCTCTGTGCAATCAGTCTTAAACGCTGCAGCCAGACTTATTGCACGTCTTCCTCGGTACTCTCACATCTCCACATTATGTCATACAAGACTAATGATCTTCACTGGCTCCTCTCTCGGCTGGAAGCAAGTACAAGATCCTACTTCTAGTTACTAAGTCCCTGCAGTCCCATAAGTGGCTCCTAGATACCTTTGTGACTTAAGTGTAAGCCACTCTCTGCACGTTCTTCTCGTCCTCTTTGTTCTGCTGACCGGTTTGATCTTTTCGTACCTCGGTCGCGAACCTCATTAACCCAGTATCGGGATTTCGCTGTAGTGGGTCCCTCAATATGGAATGACCTTCCCCTGCAATTCGTAACAGGATTCTGGAGGGGATTTCACTGGCATCTCTTCGCTGCTTAAAGACCTTTCTCTTTTCTCGGGCCTGTCACGCTGAGAGCGCTTCTGAATAGCTCTGCTGTGAGAAGCGCTTTACAAATGTTCAGATTAGATTAGATTAGATTATTCATTAGCGCTGCGTCGAGTCATAGGAGTTGTTCGAAGGTAGTCAAGTTAAAGTCTAAATCCTGAATGAATAAAAATAAGAAATCCGGCAACTATTATAATTTCTTGTAAATGGTAGGATTCGAATCATTTTAAATTGAACGGGCGAACACCAATCGATAGCAGTAATGCCAAAACGAGATTAGAGACGTTAAATACCTCTTTATAAGAAATTTCCTGATTGAAGGTTTTATAGTCAGAGCCCATGTTTCATAAGTTTTCGCTTAGTGCGTAGCCTACATGATGTAGAACAAGCGAAAAAAATTGTTCAAAAGAAAACATTAGTTTAATGTCGCCAACAAACGCTTTAAATAGACCTATAGCTCTTAAACTGGCGCATGTTAAGTATGCTTGTAACTTGTAAGGTCATCTGACAAAAAATTCCATAAAGCGAGCCCACAAAGCACAACGAATAGCCGTCTTGTCTCGGTGTGAGCTAAACATCTACAAAGTATTTTGAAGACCTGGTGAAAATAATGGCAATGCATTTCCGAGGCAACGTGGGTTTAAGAAGCGCTAAAAGTAAACGAGTGTAATATGTTGAGAATCTTAGAAACATTGGCGAATAAACTCAATGTTATGCAGTTGGTTATATTTGCCATTTTGGTCAGATCAACTTTGCACAGTTTAGGAATCACGACAGAATGAACACAGACGCCCATGAAAAGTACGAGATGTCACGTCACACAGAGATAATCACATAGCGATCCTTAACCCCATTTTTCATCTTCAGTGTTCAGTGTTCTGCCTCATAAACATCCAGGAATTCGGTGATGCCACATTGTTGTTTTATGTGCTATATCCTTATATTCGAATCCTGAATATGGCAGTGGTAAAGAGGAACTCTTGGTCTAATAATGTATTTTCTGTTTTTATTTATGAAGGCCAGTAAATCCGAATCTGAGGCATGTTCAAGGAAAGTAGCTTAACAAGCGGATTTCAAGGAGTTTCAGAAATGTGTCTTCCTGTGGATTTTCACAGAAGTGATGATCACAATGTCTCAGAAATTTCTTTTCAATTTCAAACATTTCATCACATATTCCACAACCATAAGATGTCAAAATGAAATGATTTATGTCAGCAGTAGTTTTCGAAAGATCTGCCGAAAATAGTTTTTCAACTGGATCTGGTTTCCTATTTTGCTTATTTTGCTCTGGTGAAAACTCTTCCACGGATTCTATTGTTGACAAATCCGAACCATCCTTGTCGAATCTCGCTGTCATGCTCGACACAATACTTTGACATAATAAACTCCTGCCCAAGTTTACATCACTGTGGCTTTTTAAATGGTTCCTCAGACTATTATTAAGCATAAATGCTTTCACACATAAATGACATTTGTACAGTCTTTCTCTAGTGTGGGTTTTTGAATGCACATCAAGATTACCATCAAGATTACCAAGGCATGAAAACATTTTATTGCTTAAATTGCATTCGTATGCGTTTTTTCTACCGTGGGTTCTAATATGCATTTTGAGACCATTCGGATCTGTAAATGTTTTCTGACGTAAATTGCACTTGTACGGTTTTTCTGTAGTATGGCTTTCTGAATGATCCTTTAGAGAATGTTTCAGTGCTACCGTTCCCTGACTTATACTGAACACATATGGCTTTTCACCAGTGTGGATTCTTGAATGATCCCTTACAGAGCGTTTCAACGCAAACGCTCTGTGGCATACACTGCACATATATGGCTTTTCACCCGTGTGGGATCTAATATGAGAAACTAGAGCTTGCATCCGTGTAAATGCTTTGTTACAAAAACTGCACTGGTATCGTTTTTCTACATTATGGATCATTGAATGCCGTTTCAGGTTGCATTTCCAGGCAAATGCTCTGTTACAAGAATTGCATTTATATGGCTTTTCTCCAGTGTGGGTACTTGTATGACGAAGCAGACTTTTGTTCTGCGTAAACGCCTTGTGACATAAATTGCAATTGAATGGTTTTTCTCCAGTGTGGTTTCGTGTATGGATCTTCAGGTCGCATCCCTGTCTAAATGCTTTGTCGCATAAATTGCAATTGAATGGTTTTTCTCCCGTGTGGGTTCTTGTATGGTAAAGCAGACTTTGTTTCCCCGCTAGCGTTTTATAACAAAAGCTGCACTTGTATGGTTTTTCTCCAGTGTGGGTTGTTGTATGGTTCTTGAGATTATATCTCCTCACAAATGCTTTGGGACATAATTTACACTTGTGTGGTTTCTCTCCAGTGTGAATTCTTGTGTGAGTCTGGAGAGCATCTCTATTGCATTTGTATGGCTTTTCTCCAGAGTGAATTCTTGTATGGGTTTTAAGATCACATCTCTGAACAAATGCTTTTTGACAAATGTTGCAAATGTATGGCTTTTCTCCAGTGTGGGTTCTTGTATGGTAATCCAGTTGATGTTTCAGTACATATGCCTTTCGACATAAATAGCATTGGTAAGGCTTTTCACCGGTGTGGATTCTTCTGTGGATTTCAAGAACATCTCTTCGAACAAAGGCTTTTTGACATACATTGCATTTGAATGGCTTCTCACCAGAGTGGGTTTTTGTATGGTAATCCAAATGCGGTTTCTGTTTAAATGCTTTGTGGCATAAATTGCAGTTGTATGGTTTTTCTCCAGTGTGACTTAGCACATGAATTGTGAGGTTGTGATTACCTCTAAATATTTCGTTGCAAAATTTGCATCTGAATTGATCTTTCACCATTGTGGTTTCTTGCCTGCAACTTCAGATACTAAACAAAGTAAACTACTTTACAAAATTGTTTAATTGCTTAGTTTCAATACTACGTGCAATCGCCATAACTGAAATTTGAATATGAATTTTTGCTACAGGGCACCAGATGCAAATGAGGGCATTGCCTCTCCGCTTTGCACACTTATACAAAGAAATAACAAAGAAAGAAATAGACATTCTTCATTACAAGAAATATCAACTACCATATTGCTTAATATGCTTAGAGAGAGACAGGCAGACAGGCAGAGCGAGACAGAGACTCTCCTCTATCTGGTCTCTTTGGCAACCAGACTCGGATCACCACTGAACATCGCTCTCAGGACAACCCCTCTGATATGACACAGCGCTCGTGAATAAGCTGGTTCTCTATGCGTAGTCTTAGAGTAGCGCTTTATAAATTTGGAGTTTACGATTACGGGAGAGACAGAGAAACTACCACATACACAGACGGACACACAGACGGTTAAGCAGATAGATCTATAATTCAATAATACAACTCATGCGACCGAATTCCACATAATGTATCCTACTACATGCAAGATACGAAATAAAGAGGAACAGAGACAGACGGATTGGGCTGGAAAGACAAAGTTTTTATTATAAAATATTCCAGTAGTGCGCAGTGCAAAATATAACACAACTAGGCCCTATGTAAAACTACGAGTAAAAAGATTGGAAGTTAGTTTATCTCGGGCGTGAAGTCATGTCAAATTAATTAATTCTGCAATGTGATTAAAAATTAATATGTAGCATTTGGTAGGCCTATTTGGTATTTGACAAATTGCTGACTGGCTGTTTGAGCGATAATAGGTTACTTGTCTACCTCTGACTTTTACTATTACGTTATTAACCTATTATCGCTCAAGACAGTCAGCAATTTACCTAATATGCTACAGATAATTATACTTAAAACTTCAACCAGTTACAGTAATTAATAAAACCAGTTTTGACAAATCACAATAACATAGTAATTAATCATTACCCGTTTTCAAGTTTCACAATACAACATAACTTATTGAGGAATAGCACCAGTGTTACCACTCAACATTTTAGGAAAAACATAGACAATCGGTAAAAAACATAGAAGAACATAGACACGGTTTTAAGGAATTTGCGTGTGCAATTAGTTAAAATTTCCCAATAATCAGAGGTTTTTTCCCGCCCAGTTCACAAAAAGCTTTTTTGGCAAACTACCGCAGAAAATTCTGACAAGCAAAAAAAAGTCATCAGATCCCAAAAAATCTTCACATCCTGTACAATTTGCTGAAAAAGTTACTTAAAAGTTACTTTTAATAAAACCGTCCATCGAAAAAAACATAGATTTTTGAGAGAAAAACATAGAAACATAGACGAACCCAAAAAACATAGATCTTGGAGGAAAAACATAGGAGTGACACTGAATAGCACTAGTCTCTCGATTCGATGCAGGGTTGCCAGATTTCGGCGGAGCTTGGTCGCCAAATCACGTCAAAAGTAGCTAGGTAAACTGTTTAACTGAAGACATTAATAATTTTGTGCTAGGTATATTAACATGCATATTTTGTTGGTTTTGTTATCCCGTAGTTTAGGTTGCTAAATTATTTGAATGTCTTCAATGCCGTAGGCTACTTGACGTTGGTAAGTTAGCAGTCTACCTATGTCCATGATAACTATCATCAATCCCGCTTCCATTTCATGCAAAAATGACCCAACTTCTATTTAACCCCAAAAATATTTTTCATCGATGGAACTTTTATTTAACCTAAGCACTATTCTTATGGGTCCAACTTCTACTTACGGAAACAATATTTTTCACCAATCCAGCTTCGGTTGCGTGAAAAACTAAGTTTCATCAATCCAGCTTCTATTTATGGTAATTTGGTAAACATTATTTCCATCAATCCAACTTCTATTTAAAGATAGAAATGGTTTCATCAGTCCCACTTCCAGTTAGGAAAACAATTTTTCCCTCAATCTAGCTTCCATTTCAATTTGACCATATAAAATAATTTAGCAACCTAAACTACGGGTTTACCCTTAAAGCTACTGCCGAGGCGCATACGGTAAACAAAGTCCTCATCAAAGTCATCTTTCTCACCATATATGTACATAGAGTTTTGGAATGCATGTAGCATTTCATTACTCTTTTCAAAAATGTTTGCAGCACAAATCGCGCCACATAGGCCCCTAAGTTAGTTCGGAAAATCGTTAGTGCACTGCGGGGGCGTCTACACCGTGTAAACCTTGAGCAAATGCTGCACCCAAGAAATAGTGGATCTCATTGAGAAATTGGAGAGTTCAATTTTTTAAATATCGTACCATTAAAAATCATTTATTGTTTGCAGTTAAGCTATTCTAAAGTGTCACTGTGTGTGCCATTAACCCTCGGGCTACCAAGCTTTTTTTGTAACACGGACTACCAAGGGGGGGGGTGGTTACCACCACCCCCTGGATTTCGGGTTTGGTTTTACATATCATATCTTGTAATACACCAATGGATTCAGCATTCAATTCTGCACAGAATGGTATATTTAGTTGTACATTATGTGAATGCACCTCGAAATTACATAATTTTTAACAAAGGAACCGATAATTAGCGATATTTTATATTATTGCGTACATTTTGTACTTTTTGGATACACAAATATACGATTATGTGTGTTTTGAAACTGATCTGTGTATCCAAGATACACAAATACATACCTACACATGTTTATATACGTATAAATATGCATCCATACATATATACATGTACATGTATGCATGCATACATGTACAATGCCGCATTCAGCCATTTTCACACAGATTACGTGTATTATTATTTATTTTGATCACTTCCGGTTTTCAAAAGACAAACATTTAAGTATGCAAATGAAGCCCTACATTCCCTCTAAAGAATGGTATATTTGTTTCTCTTCTGGGAAGAAAACTGAATACGCTACAGACAAAAAACTAAGGGGGGAGTCCTTCCATTCAGCCATTTTTCACGCATATTACGGGTATTATTATTTATTTTGATCACTTCCGGTTTTCAAAAGACAAACATTTAAGTATGCAAATGAAGCCCCACATTCCCTCTATAGAATGGTATAATTTGTGTCTCTTAATATTAAATGACGGATAAGATATAGTCAAAAATCTAAAGGGGTGGTATCCACCCCCCTGGTGCCTCGGGTATATTGGGTATAACTTTTGAATGGCGTGGGCTACCACCATAATGTTTACCTCAAAATGTGCGCCAATGAATCTGCTACAGCTACCTAATTTTCAAAATTTTTATTCCACACGGAAAAAATTTTTATGCATAAAAACCTAGGGGTGTGGCAACCACCCCCCTTGGTAGCCCGAGGGTTAACGTGGTTCTTTCTATGGTTCTTCCTTGAATAATAATTATATGGCCCATCGTCCGTCAAAATTGCTTACAGCTTAATTATTTTAAGATGGTGGTGGTGGTGGTCGTAGGGTGGTAGTGGATGGGTTGCGGTGGTTTAGGTGGTTGTGGTGGTGTTGGTGGCGGTGGTATGGGTGGTGGTGGTGTCGGTAGAGGTGGTAGTGTTGTGGTTGTGGTGGTGGTGTGAAGTATAAGAACAAGAGTAAAAAGCAAGAACGAGACGTTTAAGACATCGTAATCTTAAAGTAAAACTTATTAGAGCGCTACTGGAAAGACTGTCGCAGGGCACCCGCTTATTTACGAGCGCTGTGTCATGTCAGAGGTGTTGTCCAGAGATGTCAGAGAAGACCCGGTTGCCAGAGAGACCGGAAAGAGGGAGCAGAGAATCGGACAAATTATGCAATTGTAATTAATTTCAATATTAGTTGCCAGAACGAATATATTGGCAATAAATCAATCGATACACCATGGATGCAAGGAAATGGATTCACTGGATCAATTGCTGCATGGATACATGGAATCAATGGCTAAATCTAAGATCGCTTCAAGTGGATTAAGTTCGTCAGATATTAAACAGGTCATTGACGCTGAAAACCTTCCAACAATGTCCAAGAGATTACGCTTTAAAAACGAACGTCTGTCGCAGCTGCTGGCTACGTAATCGGAAAATCAGCTTGCACACAAAGAACTGCTTCCAGTTTATCGTCGATGATGAATAGGATGTAGACCTATGTATGTACGACAACACTTACCATCGCGCATTTTTAGTAACTCACAAAAGCGCTGTACCTATGACTGTAATACAGATGTAAGCAAGTCCGTGTTAAAACAGTTAGCAAATAATAATTATGCTGCACAGAGTAAGAGACAACAGTACGGAAATGCAGTGGTAGACTATTCCATGGGGACAGTCCAACACGCGAGAAGGCACGATGTGCTCCAGTTGAACTGCGACAGCGTGGCGCCTGCATATCTCCACAGGCCGCAGAGATGCAAATTGAGATGAGTCAGCTAGACAGCAGAAGTCATTATTTAACACCTAGGATCAGGAAGCATCTGTCTCTCAATCAGTTTCAACGCTCAGAACCCTTTACATGCAAAACAACCAGTCTGCGTATGAATTCTGCCGTGATTACCTGTCTCGTTTTGCTTAACACCTAGCCTATAGGGAGGCGCGTGGCTGAAGTCTCGCTTCAAACCTGCAGGGACGCGCAGCAAGCTGATCTTTAATTAACAAACTGCCTGTCCTGCGGGTAAAAAGCTTCTTCGAAGATTTTTAAAAGCCACCGTTTTTTGGACATTAAACTGATTACGGCTTGGTTTTGGCCGACGCCTTGTGCTTTAGACACTACTGGCAGTGTGATTCTCCTTACAGATTTTATTTTAGTTATAGTTACAGTTATAGTTAATGTTTTTATTTTAGTTATAGTTATAGTTATAGTTAGTATTATTTTTAGTTATAGTTATAGTTATAGTTAATGGATTTTTATTTTAGTTAATTTTAGTTACTACTTATTTACAATAATTAAGGCTATAAGCAAATTTGTGCGTATTAACACGCTGTTTCACAATTTGCTCAGAGCTTTGAAAGCCTTTGAAGCCTGGGGTGCATTCAGCTTCATGAATACACGAGTTTCCAAAGTAACTGACATATTGTATAATACAAATATCGCATTTTTCGTTCTCGTTTATTTCGATTCGTCCATATTGCACTTCCTATTTTTATTTTTTGCATTAACGAAAATAAAGATGAATTTTCGTTAGTGTTATTTTCGTTATAGTTATAGTTATAGTTAATGACATTTTTTAGTTATAGTTATAGTTATCGTTAACGAAATCATTTTATTTTCGTTAACGAACATTTTCGTTATCGTTATCGTTAACGAGAATCACACTGACTACTGGCTCAATAGAAGTCACTTATTACATATTATAAGCTTATGGCAAGTTCTTTTACGTATACAACTATACATGCATACATGTATGTATGCATGGGTATGCATGCATTGATATCCCCGAATTTTGCACGATTTACTAAGCCTAAATACCAATGCCATCTTCCCACCCAAGACATGTCCGTTTTCAAGGACACGGTTTTCTATGGGAGCGGTTATCTACAACGCGGTTGCGTTTCGCGAGATTCCTAAATGCGCGTTTTTGTGGGCACGGACGGCACGGTATTTAAAGGAAACGGTAGGCCTATGCATGCATGAATGTATGTGGGTATGTATCATTCTCTATACATGTGCAAGCATATAGGTATGTACACTGTAGGATACAGGCCTATGTATTCATGCAAGCATTGTATACATGTAGTATAGAATAGAATAAAAGAGCATAGCATAGCCTAGTATTATAGTATAGTGTAGCCTAATGTAGATTGGATGTTGTGATTGATTGAAGGCTTCCGTGTATTACGTGAACCATTTGTACTAATGAAGTCTTTTCCTTCAACGCTCGTATCTCAGATCCATCTAATCATCTAATCTGCCGTAGGTTGATGACCGATTTTTACGTACACTGTTAGAAATTACCGTAAATTGAATGTATTTTGACCGTAGATTTTGAAGGTTTTTCCACGTAGAAGTTTTTCACGGTCATTTTACCGTGAATAACGCTAATTTTGCCCTCACGTTCTTTGTTTGCCAAACCGAAGGTCTTTCACCGTAAAAGTTACATTGTGTAAAAATCTCTAATTGAAATTGCAGAAAACGGTGGAACGGCTTTGGTCGTGGCTGGTATATCGACTGGGGCCTGGGTTTTGGCTCGTGTATCGATTGCGGTCTTGGTTTTGGTTGGTATATGGACAAGGGCTTTGGTCTTGCTTGGTATATTGGCGAGGGCCTTGGTTTTCGATTTCTGGTCCATTTTGGTGCGATCTGTGTAGAATTGGGGTCGATATGGATCGTGTTTCTTGGAAGAAAAATAGCCGAAATGAAAATAGCGCTGACGAAAAATACGCGTTCATAAAGCGCTGTGCTCAAACGGCCTATAGGAAATGGATAACTTTTATAGCGCTGTGTCAAAACGACCTGGAGCAAATTGATAACTTATATAGCGCTGTGTCCAAAATCCCATTACCTCGTATCGTAAATGGGTGATTTATATTGTGCTACCTTCGGCCTACTCAAAAAGCCTGAGTCAGAATACAGGCTGGTTGGCCTCGAATCGCAAAATCGATCATTTACTGGTTCCCTGCACTGGCTTCCTGTTCTAAAAGCCTCCTTTTAACTACTACTACACAGCACGCGCTCAATGGAAATCCGTGTCACTCACCATGTTTACATTACAGTAGCCTACTGTATATCCCAGAAATAGGATGCATGCCCAGTTGGCCAGGTCATTCCAAGGAGCTAAAAAAAAATGAGGAACCTTCATATATAGTGCACAGCGGAAAGATGCCTATACTATCCTGATATCCTGATGTATAGGGGAGGTCCAGAGTTATGGTAACAAAGGTCAACTCAGCCTATCAATTGCTAGATATCGTTGGTAAAATAAGTAGTACGACGTGATGAGCGCCTTGCATGGTTACCTATACAGCCATGCCCGCATATATATATATATATATATATATATATATATATATATATATAATGTGTAAGGCTGCATTAGGCTACTTGTTAAGATATTGTAGCATAGGAGGTTAATTATTTAATTAATGAATCGAACCATAGAGGGACCCATTACAGTCCACAACACAAAATTAACTCAGGGGCTTCGATTCAATTGCATTTACTATCATAATCTCAGCAATTCATTTAGGTCACGTTATCCGAAGTTTTCTTGCATTTGGCCTTGTGAGTCATCATGTTACTGTACAGAGCAAATCGCTTGTCACATCCGCCACATCCAAATGGTTTTTCGCCCGTGTGACTTCTCATATGTCCCTCGAGATTTGATTTCCTCGGAAACCTCTTTCCACAGATATTACATTCAAATGGTTTCTCGCAAGTACGCTGCTGACGAGTATGCGTTCTCATGTGCGAATACATACTATTCACTCCAACGCTTTTACCACACACGGAACACGTCTTTCTCAGCCCGCTGTGAATGTTTAGGTGCTTCTGCAACTCTGCCTGTACGCGAAATTGCTTGTCACATAACGAGCATTTGAACGGCTTCTCGCCAGTGTGAATCATCATATGCAGCTTAAGATCACGAGGAAGTAGAAACTTCTTCTTGCAGATGTTGCAGATGCTGCCTCCGCACTCCTTTACATTGTGTATTTGGCTGTGTGCTATTAAATAGTTTTTGCACGTGTACGACTTGTTGCAAATACTGCAAACAAAAGACCTCACCTCCGTATGCGTCATTTTATGCTGGCGAAGACCACTCTGGAATCGAAAACGCTTGCCACACTGATCGCAGGTGAATGGCTTTTCCAGTGTATGAATCCTCATGTGCTGTGCCAAATGATATTGTTGCCCATAACTTTTGCCACAAAACTCGCAAGAGTAACGTTTCTCGTCATGTTGGTATCTGATATGGTTATAAACAGCTTTCTTTTTCTTGTAGGCCTTACCACAGTACACACAAGCAAAAGGCTTTTCCTTGTCCCTCATGCGATACACGCCTCGATCACCAACTAGAGTAGAACCAGGCGGGAGTTTTAAAGATACCATTGGCTCTACATAACGAAAACCTGAAGAGCATGTGCCATGGATGTTATTTGCTAGAATAGAAGATGGGGCAGGAACTTCTTCAGCCGCCACTGAACTTTCGGATGAAAGCAACCTTTGTGCTGTGGTAGAACATCGCGATCCCTCAGGAGATGAAACTTCGTCTTCGTATATGATACCAGACGCAAGTGAAATCTGCTTTCCATTCACGGCTTTTGTCCGATAACCTTTACCCTGGCTCTGATTGGACCATGTTTTCAAAGTTTTTGAAGTTAGTGGTTCTCCCACGATGACCACTTTACTCTCTGATACAACTTTATTGCATACGTTCGAAGACGAGGTTTTGATTGCCCGCACGAGTCGACTATTCAGTGCAGAGTCCGGGTCAGTTGTTGCTAATCCACTTGGCACCGTTGATAGGATAAGTATCGCCTGGTTTTGACTGTCTTCCATCTGAAAAGGATGAATGCTATTTTCCACAAAGCCTGCATTGTCTGGGAGTTGCCCTACAAGGGCGCTACAATTATTCGAAGCCAAGATAGGCTCTTGAATTATCGTCTGTTCAGAGTTACTGTTCTCTTGATTAAATTGTTTTATGTTTTGATGACTTGCGTTTAACTGGACAGGTACTTTTATTTTACTTTCCTCTGAGCCATGAGCATCTCCTAGCAGTAGTTTCCCATTTTTGTTGTGAATAATCATGTGATGCTGCAGGTCTATCTCGACATGAAATTTTTTGTCACATAGCGAACATTTGAACGGTTTTTCACCAATATGTATTTTCATGTGCTCCTTCAAATTATATTGATGACTAAACTCCTTCTTGCAGATGCTGCAAATTACATCTTCTCTGTACTCCTCTTCCTTATTAACTTTGCAATGGCTAAGTAAATCGTGCTTGAACGTGTACGACTTGTTACAAATGTTGCAAGGAAAAAGTCGCTCCTCTGTATGCAGAAATTTATGACGGCAAAGATCACTTTCAAGTCGAAAGCGCATCCGACACTGATCGCAAGTGAATAGCTTTTCCAGCGTATACATCGTCAAGTGCTTTTCATCATGTTTCTGCTTCATATGCCTATACACGCCTTTCTTTCTCGTGTAGTTCTTACCACAGTAACCGCAGGCAAAAGGTCTCTTCTTGTCTTTTGTGTGAAACACGCCTTGGTCGCTAACTAAAGTAGAACTAGGTGGCAGTTTTGAAGTAACGATGGACTCCACGTGACCACATAATGAAGAGGATGTCCCATGGTCATTAGTTGCACGACGGGGTGATGGCCGAAGAACCCTTTTAACCGCCTCATCAGAGCTACAATTTGTGTCTTTCTCTTCAATATTGCGTCTATGACCCATGTTTAAATCCAATCCTTTATCTCTGTCGGCAGAGTCACGTTTTTGAAGTTCATCGAAAAGTCTATGCTGAGATATAATAATATTCTGTGTTTTCTTTTGCGCTGTGCTTTCTCGTAAGCGATAATCGACGTGTTTCTTTCTGCTTTCCGGAAAGTAAACAAGGACCAGAGGAACGTCCAACTGTTCTTGCTCTTCTGTATTTAAAGGTAACACTGTATAAAAATCTGAAAAATAAAACATTCAAAAGTAACGTTTAAACCTGTTTAATACGCTTTTGTAGAAACACTCAAAGGTGTTAAGGTGAAGGAAACACACTTCCTTATAGGACTCCACAGAATCTTCTCAGAAGATGGTAACACTTTTCTGCATGCCATTGTAAAAACTCCTCCAAATTTGAAGAAGCGACCGTTTGATGACTTTTACCAAACTTTTGACACAAAAAAGTCTTGAATTTATTGGCAAGTTCATGGGTAACCAGGCACACAGCAGGGAACAAATGTAACTTATTCTGATGTAATAACCTATTCGAGGTCAACCACAAGGTCTCTGGCGACGAAGAACTTTCACCAATTAAATTAAATATGAAGATTTGGCAGATGAAACAAGTTTTTATAATTATTATAAGTTTGCTTAAAATACTGTGATCCGTGGGAAGCGACAGTAGCGCCACCATAAAGTGTCATTGATCCATTTTCGGTTGTTCTAATCACTACCCTATTGGTAAACGTGTAGTTTAGCGTCGTAAATTATTCGCTGATTGTAGCATTATTATTTTTCATCAATCCAACTTCTACTTTGGCGAGAATCCTTTTCATCGATCCAGCTTCCATTACGCAAGAATTCGTTTCATCAGTCCAGCTTCTATTTAAACAGGAATTATTTTTCATCCATGCAAATTTTATTTAATTAAGAACTACTTTCCATCAATCCACCCTCTATTTCGACAATATTACTTTCATCAGGCCCATTTCTATTTAATGAAAAATTATTTTCATCAATCCGACTTCTATTTAGCAAGGATTCGTTTCGTCAATCCAACTTGTTTTCGATCAACGCTGAAATCCATGCAATGGCGGATAATTTACGACGCTAAAGTACACGTTTACCATATTTCGGTGTGAAATAGTCGACAGGGCTTTCTCGTCGAGTGTTGCTGTCGACCTTCTATTAAAGGGACTTCGAGATCTGATCTACGTTACTTCACTGTTGACTCTTTAAAGCTTCTGGATATACCACAGTCCACAAGAACCGACCCAAAGGACAATATTTCATAGGAACCTGAGTTTTGGACATCCTTGTTAACGCTCTGAACCACTCGGCACTCTCTAAGTCTCTAAGAAATCGAAGTAACCCAGTTTCGCGACAACAACAGCAATAATAAATAATAATAAGCACACAACTATGGCAATGTCTAGTGTTCTGTGCAGCGAGAGTCTCGACAACAGTGGAAGTTCTGGAAATGAAGAAAGGAAAATGATTGTAAGAAAAATTAAATTGTAATTCGATTACAAATGTAAAAGTAGAACTGGTGACAATGCGATTTCTAAGTTACACGGCCTATTCTTCCTACTAAATTTGCACATAGACTACCTTGAGTGTTTTGTGTTTTCGGATCATTAGTTTGATGCTGCTTTTCTCTGAAATAGTCAAAAAATAACGAAAATATAGCTCATAGATCTCAAACTATCGTATATCAATTAGCCCTAGTAGCAGTTTAAGAATTTTCAGATGTGAAAAAGTCTGCAAGCTGAGCATAACCATAACTGGAAAGAACATTCTTGACATTACAAATTTGTAAAATGAAAGTTTTATAATCAGCAATCCAGAACTAGAATGGATACCGGGTAGTTCAAAAGGAAGTAAAATGCTTTAGGATGCTAACTATAGAACAGATCTTCGAATAACCACAATACGAATTACGCTAAAAACACTTAAGGCGGCTGAAATACTCTGAAAATAATAAATAATACCCATTTGAATGGCAGTTGTTCTCCCTTGCTCTCTAAAATGCACAACACAGAACTGTATTCTAATTTTCTCGGCAACATTGTCGATAAAATTCATTTGAGCTTCTCTGTGGTTTCTCTAGAACAAGCTACACAGTAATGCAGTAGTAAATCGGTAGTACACTTGGTCTGTAGTCTGTACAGTCAACCAACCATTGCTTATAGCAGACGCCATATGCACCAACCCAAAGAAAGTTGTTTGCCCACACATACCTCTGTCACTAAGACTTACAGCTGGACAGTAAACGGCAATTCTTGCAGTGCAATGCCTTGTGTTCAGGACCCGGGGATTAGTGCATTGCCATATTTTAGGGGGCTAAAGACAGAAATCTCTGTCTCCCATATGCCTCACTTGTTGCTCTGGTATGTTAACTTTATTTAGTTACATGAACTCCCACACAGGTTTAGAACTAGAACACTTGTTTCGCGAGCAAAATACAAATAGGGGGCATACAGGAAGCAAGTATACAAGCAAAAAATGTTACAAATAACATCATACACAGTGACGTAACTAGGACTTTTCGTTGGGGGTGGGCTTTAGGCCTTGATCGAGCCTATAGGCCTAGTGGAGCCGAGGGCTTGATTCATTTTGGAGGGCTTCAGCTTCGTTTGGGGGGCTTGATCATACACCGATAAGTAAACCAAAGCCATTACATTACAGTTTGTGCAGGCGACAAGCAAATAAAATGAACATAGAATCATAACAAATTATATACCGGCGCTATATGAAATCAAGTCCGGAAGCGCAAGGTTCTTTGGTTTGAGTGTCGTTGTCAGGTCGAAATTAGGGCCTAGAGATGGGGAGGGTAACTGCAAGAATCCTGGATCTTGTTTACTGCTTTTTATAAAAGGAACACAGCACAAACCATAACAAACTTCTTATTTTCATTCTAAAATCTAACATAATTATTTCACAAAATGTACATCAAACAAGAAATTGGTCTAACCACCTGCGGGAATGTCACGAAGTTCCGACAAAACTTAGACGCTGACATCGTTTCGCAACCAGAATAAAAGAGATTAAGAATACGGAATTATCAACTACTTTTAGAATGATAGAAAGCTCCACGGGGAACTAAAAATTCTAATGTTCAGATGAAAATACATAGTCCGCATAATATCAAAACAATGCTGCCTCCGAAAAGCCAATCGTTTCACAGATAACTAGGCCAGTTTAAGATAATAGGCGAATCGTGATTCGTCGGTCGACGGCAACGACCTCTCGACGGCATAGGTCCTTGGGTCGACGGTGATCTCCAAAGATTTTTAACAGAGAGGGTGATCTCTAGGTAGTTTCTATATCGAGTTTTCTGCCGATGCTTTAGCGCAATTACTCGACATTTTATCATTATTAAGACCAACATATAATTATCAAGACCAACGGCTAGCCACAGGTACGACTAGCCAATCATCGTCGATATGGCGGTGTCGTTAAATAAACGCTATAGGCCTAAACCACAGGTACGGGTATTGTTGGAGTCTGTTGCCGCACTTCACCAAATTGCAACTGATTACCTAAAATCACAAGTATGCAAAAGCGTTGACTTGATTCCCGTCTTTCTGAAACGATCGATCCTGCGATTTTATAAATTTTCAAAAACTTAAATCACTCGATCAATGGAAATCCGGGTCACCGCTATGTTTACATTATTATATTGCTGAAACGTGACTCATGCGCAGTTGGTTCCAGATTTAGGCTACAGTTCAAGGAAATGAGGAACGTTCGTAGCGTGCTGTACGATGTGTAGGGCCATTAGGCTAATCCTGAATCCTGATGTATATTAAATCCTATATATCCAATCCGTATTATACCTCTCTGCCGCTTCAATTCTAAACACCATGCACCGTAATTGCCTGTCTCACCCTTTGGATCTTGACGTGAAACCGATTTAGGCTAGACAAGTAGGCTACTATATATATACATTCCTATCGCTTTTCTTTTGTTTATGAATAAGCCTGTGAATAAGCTGGTCCCGCGATTTGTTTTTTTTAGGGAGGGGGCGCTGTAGAAATCTCGAGATTACGATTACGATCTCGCTAGAATTGTCGTTGGCAGAATAGGCCTAATTTGTCTGTTGTTTACTGTTTAGTGTCGATGCTGTCTGGTTTGAATATAGGCCTAATCGTAATCTCAAAACCGTACGTTACTCCAAAGTAACGCGCAGGGCACCAGCTTATTCACGAGCGCTGTGTCGTATCAGAGATCTCGATCGAGGTTAGAAATGAAGAAATTAATTAATATAAGAAATAATGAAAGAACTTATCTTTTAAGAAATTAGATATCCGCAAACTGCAGTCCACAGTAAAGAAACAATCGACTCCTGCGCGTGAGTTAGTTGATTATTGATAGGTAGGGCGTATACTGCAGTACTGCTACATCCTGACATTCATTTTCTAAACCCGAGAGGGCCGCTATATGGTTCACACGTCAACATCAATAACCAAGAAAAAACATTACGCGCAGCTTCAAAGGACGCCGCGATGTATCAAAGAAACGCAGCATCTTTCCACCCGCGCGCCTATAGTCTAGCTTAGGCTAACTTGCTGACTTGTCGTAATTTCTTGATTACATGAACTGTCGTATGAGCCGAAACTGAGAACACGTATATAGGCCTATCATAAAAAATTCATGCACGTAGCCGTTGCTTCAGTGAGTTGGCATAATGGATTGTTTAATAAATATTTTCATATTACGGTCATGCACGATATATATATATGCTAACGGGAGGCCTAATTAATCGTAAACTATAAGTGTCTAAAGTGCCATTTCAAAACTAAGCGCAGGGAACCAGCGTATTCACGAGCGCTGTGAAAGAGGCCGGAGAAATACACATGAACGTCATCTAGATATTTCGTTGTGCCTTGAAGGCCAGAATGAAAATGTTGAATTAGGCCTACATGTAATTGCGTCGAGAGAGGAACACAGTGCAGTTGTTCGCACATAACGAGGGTTTATGTGAGAGTAGCGTGATAGGAGCAGTGCTTTTTTTCAGCCGGAGCGGTCCGGAACGGCGTTCCGGCACCTTTTTTCAGCCATTAAAAAATAATTTAGTTAATTTAATTTTTTTTAAATTATATAAAATTATTTATATACTTTAATTTAATGTAAGTGCTTTCAGTGTTTAGTGATACTGATACATATGAAACAGAAATAGGCCTATTAGCATAAAGTATGCCCCTATGATTGTTCTGAATTTGTTGAGTTCCGGGACCTTTTTTTCTAGAAAGAAAGCACTGGATAGGAGTGCTATTAGCCTAATCTGGCGGCCACATTATGATTTAGGATCGACTGCATAAGTGAAAAAAACATGGACATGAGGGAAGCCATGGATAAAATCAGAGACAGAAAGATTTGGAGATGTCATGTTAAGGACTCATCGTTGGCGCACGCCTGACGGAGGAGAGAGAAGAAGAAGAAGCATAAGTGAAAGACCAATGAGAAGGGAATTGCAGTTGTCAATTCGGAGGCAGCATGAAAGCGTGAACCACCGTGGTGAAAATAGGGTGACCACATCATGTGGTGTAGTGGTAAGAAAAGCAGTGGGTATACTGTAAATTGTACTGAAATTTTTTTTCGCGAGCCAATGACGTATAGGCCTACAGTGCTTGCGTTCTCGGGCGCACAGCGGCTGAGGAAATCCGACTAGGAAGTCTGGTTCGTAAGCTCTTCCAGTATGGTCCGGGGCAGTGCCTCTGCCAGAAACGATTTTAAGGAATTTAGTATTCAATTCTTTCATGAAAACTGATGTGAAAATAAGTATTTCTGACAAATGAAATTACTTAAGAAATATGAAGACTTACATTATGAAAGAATTCGAGAAAAGTTGAACATGTTAAAAACAATCAATACAGAGCAGTGCATATTTTAACAGATTTGGACTGCTGGGACAAGGTATCCTATCACAACCGCGCGCCCACAACCGCGTGGCTAATTACCGCGCGCACAAAACCGCGCGGCTAATTACCGCGCACACAAAACCGCGCGGCTAATTACCGCGTGCTAATCATTATGTCGCCGATCAAAACCGCGCTTCAAGAGTTAGTGTTGAATATCAGTAAAATTTTAAATAATGGAATCGATATAAATAACAAAATGGAATCGATTTTTCCAGGTTAATTCTTTTATTTAAACATTTCGAATGAAAACTAGACTTATAAACTTTCAATAAATGTTCCACTACGAACAATGATAAAGTTTTAAATGTTCTAAATGAAAAATAGACTTGTTGGCCTACAGGTTCTATAAAATGTTCTACTAGGAAAATTATAGAGCGTCAACATGTTCTACAATTATGAAGGAACAACTAGACTTGGAGATTTAAGTTTTGTGCGATTTTGAACATAATAGCTTTGAACAATAATTTCATAAGAATTGTCTTTACTTACTAAAATGTGTTACTGTAAGATTGTGGTCGCCTACGCCAGAGGTGCGCTTTATGGTTTGTGGGGTATCCTCATCCCGTCTTCTAGAGCCAACTCGGGCGCCATATAAATCGTCCTCGTCCTCTGTCTCGTCGCCAGCCGCGTGGAATTGGCTTCCACGCGGACTTATTAGGTCCGGTGTCCATAGCTCTGACCTGGGTGCTAATCCAGGGGACTCCGGCATCTTACAACCGGTCCGTCCTGCGTGACCGCGAAACGTACCAGAAATCCAGGAAGTACTGGGAAGGGCAAATTCGTCTCTGATGGACTCGATGCTCTGACTAACAGCGGGAGTCTGTCGAAGTCTAAGGCGTTCACTTCTCCTTGGTCTAGAGAAATCTTCACGGGCTTCATTATCCGAATATAGGGTTGACGTAGGTGGAGGGTCATCGTAGTTAAACGATTTTGGGGGTTTACCGAGTGTAGGCGCGGGCTCCGGTCTAGAGCCAACCGATTGACCTGATCGGTCTGGGGATCGAGTTGCGGTCATCTCAATAGCATAGTGCAATCCTTCCTCTAAATCTTCTTGCCTTTCCTTCAGGGATTCGAACAGATCCATCGTTCTTTCTCCTACTTCTCTCGAATATATTTCACTTTCTCTAGATACTGAAATCATTTCGGCCAAAGTCCTCTCTGTCCGGGTTTGCAATCGGGTTTCCGTCTCTTGTCTTCGTCGGTCAGTCTCCTGCAGTCGTTTCTCTAGGCCTTGCGCATTACTGGCTACGGTAGTTACCGTAGCTGCCAGAGTTTCTATGGAGCCTATAGTATCTTCTCCAGCGTTAAAGGGGTCAAGTTAGAACTTACTCCTCTACTCATCACATTTCCAATACCTTCCTCGTTATCGTCATTAGCATGACCAGTGGGGTCAGCAAAGGAGATGGAAGTCATTTTCCACGTTATATTCAACAGTTATCGTACAATACAATTATAATATATTAATGCAATGGATATCTAATTAATATGCAATCAAGCACACTTCATTCACACTCACATACAAAGGTTTACACGAGAACGTTCCAGGGCTTAGATTATTTAAATCCTAGTACGGGTTCTCTAATCAGTCTTTAACATATTCTATATTATGTAGCTGTCGAGTTCGTTCTCGCCGCCGTCCACCTGGGTTTGCCAAGCTCTACCGTCATCGTCAGGGTCGTCATTGTCGGGTTTCTCTTCGTAATCCTGCTCTCTGTGACGTTCATAGCTAGACCCGTATTGGGGCTTCCGTCTCCACCTTTCTTCTACCTGGTGGTCTAGATCAGATGCCTCAACCCCCTTCTCTCCTGTAGACGCACCGTGCGAGAATCCGGGTTCCCGAGATCCCCTCTCTGCCACTTCGCTAGGGTGGAGAGATCTTACTTGTTCACTTACTTCTGTTGGGTTGGTTGTTACACCTGCCCGCGTTGTCCTCGTCGCCGTAATTAGGTTGGGCCTACAGACATTCTCCGAACTGGGCGCTACACCAATTCGTTTTGGCGAGAAGCTGTGGCTCCGATATTCTTGATGAAACAAACGATTGGTATGGCTCACATCCGAGTTTTCTCTAACTCCCTCTACTAATGGTGGTCCATGGGGAGGTCCTTCTATTCCCAATCGATCATCATACCTTACCGTCGGACGGCAGCGTAATCTCTCGCTCCTCCTCAAGGTTCGATCTGGCGCTGTAGAAGTTCCTACCCCGTCATTAGTCTCGACGCAGGTAACCTTAGTGGATGGCGCTGGTTGGTCTATATCACCGGCCTGGGACCATGTTTGACCTGGCGTTCGCAACTTGACCTCACTCTGGTTCATAGGCCTATTCTCTTTATCTTCCTCTTCCTGTTCGGAATCCACGGGTGGCGGAATCTTCCGCTCTCGTCCTGACCCCGTTCTTTGTTCGTCCAATCTTTGGTCTACGCTTTGAAATCTACTATCGATTTGTTCGAAACGATAGTCTATATCTTCGGACATCCGACTGAGGTTATCTTCCATTCGCCCTTCCATTGACGCTATAGAAGTTGCGAATGCCGATTGTCCTTCCTGAACATCGAGCATGAGAGCCTCCATTCTAGCAAACAGTCCTTCTAAGGGGGACGTTTGGGGTTGCGTAGGTTTGCCTAATCTAGGGGACAAATCACCCCCAACAGCATTCACCACATCCTCATCTTCACCATCTTCTACATGCATCTCCAAATCCATATTCGCAACACAGTAACACGATTTCAATGATTATTATTAAAACACACGCTACTTCCACCAACACAACCGTGGCCTATTTCTTAACACATTCAAGAATTAACACACTGAACACCTAAAACAACACCATCAAACGTTCACACGACTTAGTGCAATATTACGTCAATTCTTCCCTTCTCTATCTAGCGTAAACGTAACTATAATTCTGTAGCGCTCCCGACTAATTCAGAGCTAATGCGCTACAAAAGGATTAATAGGCGGTACTCACTGGTAAGGGTTTTTCCCTGCGTCACCGTTTTCCCTGCTTTCGTTTCCACCATTTACTGTCGTTCACTCGTAAACAATCGTAATCGTAATCGTAATCTCCAAACTTCTAAAGCGCCACTCGAAAGCCAAGCGCAGGGCACCAGCTTATTCACGAGCGCTGCGTCTAATCAGAGGGGTTGTCCAAAAGAGTAGTCCGAGGGAGGTCCGAGTCCGGTTTCCAGGGGATCAGAGAGGGCACAGCAGATGTTAAGGCGGATGTCTTTTAGGTCGAGGATTGGAAAGTACAGGATCAGATGAGTCAGGATAAGAGTTCTTGAAAAGCAGAGACTTTAGTTTCGAGTGGAAAGCCTTGGGGGTGATGGATAGAGGAGCCTGAGGCAGATGATGGTGGATGATTGGCGATGATGGTGGAGGAACCGAAAAAGTGCGGAATTCAGGAGGTAGATCGTTCCAGAGACGCGGCGCAGTGTTGGATATTGCTCGGTTGGAGAACTTGAGATGAGTAGTGACCGGGGGTCTAGAAAGAGTGAGAACGGAGGATGATCGGGTAGAACGGGTTGGCTGGATGGTGAAGAGTTCGCGGAGATATCTGGGCTGGGAGTGTTGTAGGGAGTTGTAGGTTAGTGATAGGACTTTGAAGTGAATTCGCTCTGGGATTTTTAACCAATGGAGTGATTTGAGGATTGGAGTGATGTGATGATGCTTGGGCGTTCTGGTGACGGCTCTGGCTAATGAGTTTTGGATGAGCTGCAGACGCTTTAGTTGAGTGGCTTCAAGGTTGAGAAAGAGGGAATTGCAATAGTCGAGCTTTGAGTGGACAATGGAGGTAGCAATGGTGGAGGCAGTTTTGAAGTCGAGCATGGGTCGGATGCGGCGGAGGTCACGAATGTGCATGAAGCAGGAGCGCGAGAGGTTGGAGATGTGATTAGAGAAGGAGAGATGTGGATCAAAAGTAACACCAAGATTGCGGACAGGGGCATCAGAGGTGAAGGTAAGAGATGAAGAGTTAGTAGATAGGTGTATTGAAAGGTCAGGTATTTTCTTGATTTGGTCAGGAAGGCCGAGGATGATGAATTCTGTTTTGGAAGGGTTGAGGCAAAGCAGGTTGGACGACATCCATTGAGAGACTAGGTTAACCACATTGAGTAGTTTTGCAATGGAAGTAGAAAAAGAGCTGGGGGAGAAGGATATGTAGAGTTGGGTGTCGTCTGCGTAGAGATGGTGGTCAACAGAAGAGGATTTTATGAGATGGCTTAATGGTGTAGTGTACAGAATGAAGAGCAGTGGGCCCAGGACGGAACCTTGAGGGACACCACAGCAGAGCGGGAGGGGTTGCGAACAATGACTGGATGCTTTAACAGAGAAGGATCTGGAAGACAAGTAGGACTGAAACCAACATAGAGCAGTACCAGAGACGCCAAACCAAGATGAAAGTCGATGAAGAAGGAGGCTGTGATCGATGGTGTCAAATGCGGCAGAGATGTCAAGGAGACAGAGGCAGGAGACTTGCTGATGGCTGACGGCAGAGACCAGTTTATTGTACAGAGAGGCGAGTAGAGTTTCTGTGGAGTGGTGTTTAGTGAAGCCAGATTGGTGGGGGTTGAGGAGTGAGTTAGAAGAGAGGTAATCGTTTAGCCTGGAAAGGACAATTCGTTCAGTTAATTTAGATAGAAAGGAAAGGTTGGAGATAGGTCGGTAATTAGATAGGTTTTCCTTGTCAAGATTTGATTTTTTCAGAAGTGGAGTAACAAGAGATTGCTTGAAGACCATTGGGAAGTTGCCAGAAGAGAGTGAAAGATTTATGATTTTAGTGATTACTGGAATGAGGACGGAGGCACAGTCTTTTAGAAGAGAGGTGGGGATAGGATCTAGTTCGCATTGTTTGTTGGGAAGAGAATTTAATAGGAGTGACACTTCTGTTTCAGAGGCAGGAGAGAGGATTGAGAGCGATGACTGGGAGGCAGGAGGAGGAGGATCTGGAGAGGGAAGTGGATCAGTGCTAGGGGAGTGTGAATCTAGAAGAGACTGTAGCGTGAAGCGAAGGGATGAGATCTTGTCCGAGAAGAATGAGCAGAAGGTATCAGCGATAGACGGGGAGGGAATGGAACTTGGCAGCGGTGAGGAGGATTTGCGATGAAGAAGAGAGTTGACAGCTCTCCAGAGGTGCCGAGGGTTGGAGGAGCTGGAATGGATGAGTGAGGAGTAGTATTTCTTTTTGGCAGCAGCGATGAGTTTATGGTATCTGTTTGTGGCTGATTTGAGGTTGATGAGGGCTTTTGCTCTGGATGTGGGATCGATGGAGCGCTGGTAGATATGCTCAAGTTTCCTGCGAAAAGATTTAAAAGCTTGGAGGTAGGAAGTGAACCAAGGGTTGCTTTTCTGTGAGATGCGTTTGGTGATGAGTGGGGCATGAATATCGAGGAGGTCGGAAAGTGTTGAATTGTAGCAAGATAAAAGGTCATCAAGGGAAGACGGAGGGTTGAGAATCAGCTGGGAGTCGAGAATATCTTGGATGAAGGCTTGACGGTCAATGGAGCCGGTGAGACGGAAGGAGTGAATAGAAGGAGGAGGTCGAGAAAAAGGCTTAATTTCAAGGTCGGCCATGATGAGGTAATGATCAGTGATGTTGAGAGCAGAGTGTGAGAGCTTGGGAGATAGAAGGGAGGAGGTGGAGGTGATGAGAAGGTCGAGGGTGTGATTCTTGACGTGAGTTGGAAAGTCGACATGTTGGACGAGGTTGACTGATGACAGAAGGTTCAGGAAGTCAGATGCAAGATTGTCAGAGGGAGTGTCAACATGGATATTGAAATCGCCAGTAAGTAAGAATTCGTTAGGAGTAGTAGCAGCGAGTGAAAGTAGCGAGCCGAATTCATCAAGAAAGACAGAGGGTTTGGAGGAGTAGGCAGACGATGTAGGAGGACGATAGATATTGAAGACTGTGAGTATATCTGAAGCAAGTCGGAGGGTTATGGATGAACATTCAAAAGATCGGAAAGTGTGGCTAGACTCGTTTAGGACGACAGCCGGTTCACGGACCAAGAAGGCAGTGCCGCCACCAGAGATTTTTGTAGACTTTGAGAAGGAAGTTGAGCGAGGGAAACTATGGAGAGAGTAGCCAGGTGGTTTGGAGTCAGCAATATGGGCGCTAGTAGATGAAGTGGAGATCCAGGTTTCTTGCAGGGCAATTAGATCAGGTGGACGAGAACAGGAGGCAAGATCGCTTAAGACAATGGAGTTTTTAGGATTTAGGAGAGACCGAATATTTAGGGAATGGAGAAGAAATTTCTTGTTGGAAGACCTGGTTGCATGATGTGAGGAGTGTGTGCTGGGTTGAAGTGGGATATGTAGATTGGAGTGGGTTGCAGAGACTGGCCCGGGGTTCAAACTGATGTCACCGCATAAGAGGAGAAGTAGAGATGGAAATAATCTCTTAGGTTTGAAACAGATGCGAGGTGGTCTGAGGAAGAATGACAGCGGAATGAATGTGAGGCCGCCATGTTCGGCCGTGGCTGTTGTACAGAGAGCGCGTGGGTGCTGCGAGCAGGGTGTGTGGAATGCGAGGCAGCGGATGGAGAGGAGGAGGAGGAGGAGGAGCGCTGATGAATGCATGGGATGAGGCGGGTGAAGATGATTGGTCGGATGAGTATTAATGGCGGTGCAGAGGCAGGGATTTGAAAAACAAAGGGTTCAGACAGAAGGGGAAAATGTCAGCATTTAGGCCATTTCAGACAGATTGTAAAATTGGAACGGACTCACCAACTCCAGGAATAGGTCCATACCGAAAACCAGGATTGGTAACTCAGGGGAGACGCCGAAAATGAAGAATGTCGAACTTATGTGAAGAAGCGCCGTGCATCTGCTGGCACCCCACGTGACAACCTGTCGAGCTGACTGTCTTTCTCGCACTTTTCGTTCGGTTCTCTTACGACTAACTGTTAGAGTTGGCTCCGTTCTCAGCGGATGAATAGGTCGTACATTTACAACGACGCTATTTTACATCGACCGAACAAGCACTCTATTTAGCCGTATCGTCAGCTTCTCTCCGTTCACCGTCTTTCGTCCTCGAAGATTGGCCCGTGTTTGCAGGCTTCTTCTAGAGTAACTTCACTCGTCTGACACTTCGTCTTTCGTCCTTCAATTCTCGAAGATTCCACGTCTTCTGGAATCTACGGGTAGCTAGGCAGAAGTTCTCGTCGGATGCTTCTCTCGACGTACCTCACTAGACTGACACTTCAAGTTCTCGAAGATCCCAGTTCGTCTGGAACCTACGGGCAGCTAGGCAGAAGTTCTCGAAGTAGTTGGACTTTTCCACACACTACCGTCGACAACTCCTCCATACGGATTCCTCTAGACTGACTCCGAGTTTCTGTAGCTGCGTGTATTTAAACACACGCCTTCGTGGCTCTTCTCTGCTTACTTACACACGAGCAGCTGCCACGGACCGAGGCGGCTGGCGATGCGTTGTCGATATCGGTCTCGTTCAACCAATCAGAGCCGTCGCTCTCCTCCTCTCTTAAAGTTTACTCCTAAGGGTACGCCTCCGGCAGGTGCCTCTGTACTTTTCCACATAACAGGCCCCACGGCGCCCGTCACTCACGCGTCGCCTCTTCTTCGTAGCCATTATTACTACGTCACTGGTAGGCGGTCCCTAGTGTAACGTAACATTACAGCGTCCACGTAATAGTAATAGTTCTTGAAAGGGCCTGTCCTTTCACTCTCCCCCGCCCACTTGGTTTCTGCCCTCGGAAACTAGCAACTGAACCAAGCTCCATCGCGTTCATTTGCTGCAGACGCGCTAGAACAATTTTTCACTCTAGTTTCTTCCTCCGTACATTATTCAATCGTTACTCATCTCTCACGTACGACAAATATCTCACAGCTGGGACTTTTCCATCAGTCCCGCAATGCAATGCCTTTCGCTAACATCCCTGCAGACAAAACTAGGTCAGGCAGCTAATCTGCTCTACATTTCCATACTGCACTGTGGTCCACAGACCCAGTTCCTTTAACCTAATTCTCGTCTACTGCAGGTCTCGTCGACTGCATCACAATAATCATCATCACTGCCATTCTTATCATTGTTACATCTTAATTCAGTAATACATTCATCCTTCCATTCAAATTAGGATAATGCAATGATTAAAATAAGTTTTATAACCGATTATGCAGTGTTAAAATGTCTAATATAGTTAACTAATAGTTCAACGTCTACAATAAAACATACGGTTATGCAAAATAGAACAAAAAAATATAAATGTTAAGAGATTATATGAATGGTTATATAGGTAAAATTCGTTAGCGACTAAAGAGATAAGTATAGTTCTCTCTACAAGCGGACAGTTCAATCTTCAAATCCGTACCGTTTCGGTGCCTGTGGGTCGGTTACCACTAGCGGCGCTACATCAATTTCTTTCTCCGGCTCGTCCCAAACGATGGGAATCACACCCAGACTAATTTTAAGTTTATCTCGCTTATAACAAGCACACGGAATACAACGTTTCAGTTGGGCTCGGACGTCCTTTGTCCAACCCGGCCAGTATGCGCGTCGTCGCAATCGGTTCATCGTCCTGCGAACTCCAAAGGGTCCTTTCGCCATTCCTCCATGAGCTGACTGGATCAGGGTTGCCCGACGAGCGATAGGTGGAACCAGTTGATACCACCGGACGGTGGCGTTATCATTGTCCATCCAGCGTCTCGTCAGCAATCCATCGTACAGCTCCAGTTGATTCCATTGCGTGACCAGCCGTTTGACCATCTCACTTTTGCCTCGAAGTTCGTCGGGAGTGGGTGCTGTACTCGACAGCGTCTTGCGTCGAATCACCCATCCCAAATCATCATCTTCTTCTTGTTCAACCGCAATCGTTGCTCTGTCCCAATCGTCCGGAAGTTTCACAGTTGCTTTCTGTTCATCCATTACGTTCACCTCATCGGCGTCCATGTTTGCGGTTGACAGCAGTTCTGGGACGCTGTTTACGTCCGCCTGTCCTCTCTTATCTTTCGTTTCTCCCGCGCGTAGACTAAGCCCAGACGGTTGGCTACAGCCGGTCCACGTAGTCATCGAGTCCAAGACTTGTCCCGGTCCCTCGAGTGTATCATCTATTACGTCACAAGCCTCTCCGACAGTTCTCGTCTGGGGAGTCGGTTGTGGGTTTACCATCTGGAGTCCGTTGATTCGCGTGGGCCCCCTCGGTTTCGAACGACAGTGCACAGGTATGCGTCGATTCCGCAATTCTGCCCAGTTTTCTTTCATGTTCCAACACAATTGATTGGACTGCATCCATGGGAGTCCGATCACTAGTTGCTGAATGTCTCCACTCACATATACATGGGTCAACACTTTCATTCCGCCTATAAACAATGGGATTGTAGCTTGACCTACAATCATCACGTCAGTCCCGTTGATTGCTACCACTCGTTGCGTGGATCTTTTAATGTCTCTACGTCTCATCAAATTCCTACCAATTATCGAGCATTGAGACCCAGAATCTAGACTGCAGAAAACAGGTCTACTTCTATAGAACCCATTTAGCCCATAGTCTCCTCTTGTAGACATCCCTCTAACGTGTAAGACTGTTTCATCTTGTACTCTGTCGTGGCTATTCGATTGCATCGTCTCTCGATTAAAGTTTGGTTGCTAATAATTGTAGTTCTGATAAGAGTAACCTGCACCTTCGTCAAAGCGGTTATTCGACGGTCTACCATTTACGTAGTGACGTTGTGGTCGGTAACTCTGGTACGGTCGCCGATTATTCGTCCATGGTCTTTGATTGACAGGGGTCCTCAGCTGTTCGACATTTCGCTCCGTTGGCTGATACCACTGCGCTCTGACGTCATACGGTTTCTCTCTCTGTTGTCCCTGGTGCCCTCTTTCGAATTGTTGCACCCGTTTCTCTAATTGGCGTACTGTTTTCTCTGTTTCTGATTCTAATTCTTTAGCCGACCTCACCCGAACATTTGATCGTTCAGAGGCTCATGTCTCTTCCGACGCAGCTTCCTTAAAAGCCAGTAATTTCAAAGAAATCCTGTAAGCTTCGTCTAAATCAAACGGTTCCCGTTCCAACAATTTTCCAGCGATGTCTCGTTCTCGTAACGAATCAATGTAGGCCTTCACTATTACGTAATTACTGTGTTCATTACGTGGTCCCGGGAAGGCAAGATTACTTAACCTTCTGACGTCACTCACCAAATCTCCTAAACTTTCGGATGCAGCCTGTTTCTTTGATTGCAATTGGACTTGCCAAAGTATACGCTGATTCGAACTGCCATATCTATTCTGAAGTTTCGTGATTAACTCTTCAGCATCCATGTTTCCTTCCGTTCCACTTTCAAGTAACAACTGCGATGCAGGCTCACTCAAAGAACAGCAAAGGTTGTTAAAACTTTCTGCTGGCGTCCAACAATTTTGGGCCTGGCATATTCTGTATCTTTTTATAAAGACGTCTACAGATTCTGCCCCTGAGAATTCACGTAGTTTCAGGTAGTTCGACCTCCCTTCACGTATCCTCGACCTATCTATGGCTGTCACTGCATTCTCGTCATTGTTCCTGGTTCTCCTTTCTACGTACCCATCTCCATCATCAGTCTGTGTAGCACTAGACCCTGTCACTTTCGGTACAGGCAAAGACCTATACTCAGCATTCGTTCCTGTAGACTGATAATTCACTGATTGCTGCTTTTGACTGTTCCATCCTGGCATCATTCTCTCTTCGTTGTACCTCAACGCACCAATTCTATTATGCATTGGCCACCCATCACTCGTGCCTTCGTTTCGCACCAGCAACGGTCGATTCTCCATCTGATTAGACATCGTTACTGTCTCATCGCTATACACACCACTGACTCTGTTGTCTGCGTAACGTAGGTTAGGCGGTCGCACTGTATCTCTTTCTAATTCAAAATATCTATTCGACTTCTGCGGCACAGTTTCTCGGAAAGCAGACACAGGTCTATTTCTCACGTTGATCGCTCTGGTATTAGCAGACAATGATGCTTGTACAGTTTCGTTGACTGGAAGACGCACTTGGTTTCTCCTTTCAGACACAGAGTTCAGATACGAGCTTCTCGTAAGATTACGTGGTTCAGATACACTTCTTCTTACGTTTACATCGTCTCTGTTGCTGTTCTCACTCACCAGGGTGGTTTCATTTTGTCTGGTTTCAAAAATTGAATTAGGGCATCCCCCTTTCAAAATTTGAGTTAACGGTTGGACATTAGCTAATCCTCCCTGTTTTATCAGCCTACTCTGTTGACGTAATTGTGCACTCGGTCTATCATCATTGCGGTTATTCATTCGCACTCTTAATGAATCATTTCCATATTCAACTTGTGTTTCAATCATACCATCATTTTGCCAATCAATTTCACTTACAACTCTTCTCTGTCTCACATCATTTTGTACACCATCATCACGAGTTTCAACAACAAACAAGCATTCATCATCTTCATCATTATTATGGGTACCATCAAACTGAGGAAAACTACATCTGGATTTATCAAAACGAAAATCTTTTTCTTTTGCAGATTTCGATTGAAAAATCCCTAATTCTGTACAATCGGTTTGCATTCTGTGGTTTGTTTGAGGGACTTGTTCACCGACTGATTTACAACTAGAAGTGCCACTGAACAAGAACGAATTTCCAGCATTTTCTTTTGCTGCTGAAAATCGAACTGTTCCTACTCGATCACTAGATACAGCTTTTACTTGTGTTTCGCTGTTATCATTAGTATTCATTTCTGTAACCAAGAGACTTTTCGAGAGCATATTCTTTTCTTTTGTGAATATGTGCCTCGTCTGGTCTCGCATTCGCTCAGGCTTAAATTTAATGATTTTACCATTTCTTTCATTCCCATACAATCGTTGTTCATCATCAAATTCATCATCATTTTCATCATTAGGCCTCCTAAGGTCAAGATTTAATCCATACCATCCTCGTCTGTCATTGTCGAGTTCGTTCTCGCCGCCGTCCACCTGGGTTTGCCAAGCTCTACCGTCATCGTCAGGGTCGTCATTGTCGGGTTTCTCTTCGTAATCCTGCTCTCTGTGACGTTCATAGCTAGACCCGTATTGGGGCTTCCGTCTCCACCTTTCTTCTACCTGGTGGTCTAGATCAGATGCCTCAACCCCCTTCTCTCCTGTAGACGCACCGTGCGAGAATCCGGGTTCCCGAGATCCCCTCTCTGCCACTTCGCTAGGGTGGAGAGATCTTACTTGTTCACTTACTTCTGTTGGGTTGGTTGTTACACCTGCCCGCGTTGTCCTCGTCGCCGTAATTAGGTTGGGCCTACAGACATTCTCCGAACTGGCGTCACTCTGTTTTCCTGTACGGCCATTGGTCGTCAGTCTTCCGTCGTCAGTCTTCCGGTCAAACTTATGACAGGTTTATCGGTGGCATCAGGAGGCGGCGCATGTCTGTCGGTGATAGACACGTCCTCCCAGCACCATCCCGCTATCGGGCTGGCAGCCGTCGGTCGCTGGATACGTCTGCGTCTGTTTGTCAGTCCGTCTAAGTAACTCTCAGGCCTTAATCATAATGATTACTTTACGATTACTATTATTAATTCCCAATTCCTTTACATTACGATAAAGAACGCCACTAGAAGCGCGGTTTTGATCGGCGACATAATGAATATCACGCGGTAATTAGCCGCGCGGTTGTGGGCGCGCGTTAATTAGCCGCGCGGTTGTGGGCGCGCGGTTGTGATAGTAAACCCTGGGACAAAGTCACCCACAACTATAGAGGTTTGGGGAGCGTTGTAAGCTTCCCGAGCGAGGTCTGGGGTGGAGCCCCAGCTGACAACGCATTTTAGAGCATTAAATTTTTGGTGCCAAATGGAGCCTTTTTAGCCACTTTATTTTAATAAATTTGCTTTTTATTTGTATACGTATCAATATTTAAGTCATTCATAGAAGTTTGAAAATATGACATAATTAGTTCAACCATACCACCAAAATAATTAATATAAATAAGTCAGTGACAGGCTGAGTGACTGTGATGCAGTGGAAGAGCTGCAGCTATTACAAACAATGATAGCTTAACTTCAGCAAAAACTTAGAGTATGCACCTGTCCCAGAGGATTGTAGGATATAATCCATCCGGACATAATCCTTTGGACAAATCCCCCATTTTGTGTAGGACATAATCCCCCGAATATCACCCCCTCTGTGCAATTAGCCTATTTCTGCATTTAATTGATAAACCTTAATTGCCCGTTTTGTTCATTGTGTCCGCTTGTTAATATTGTTGATGTATAAGCTTAGACTTAAGACTTGTTATTTTCATATAAACTTACATCGTAAGTTAAGACTTGTTAGTGTCATTTAGACCTAAAGTTAAGACCTGTTAATGTCATTTAGGTCTAAAGTTAAGACTTGCAAATGTCGTTTAGGTCTTATGTCTTGTTAATGTCGTTCACTTTTTAAGTTAAATTTACAATGAACGAATGGTTGGCGAGATGAAACGATCGGCAAGTTGGAATAAAATCCGGTAATTTATCGTTTTAGCGTTCTAAATTATTCGCTCATTGTAATTCTTGCTTAAATAGAAGTTGGATTGATGAAATAATTCTTGTTTAGCCTAAACAGAAGCTGGAATGATGAAAACAATTCGTCGTTCTTGCTTGAATAGAAGCTGGATTGTTGAATATCATTCTTGTTTAAATAGAAGCTGGATTGATGAAAAGTCTATGGTTAAGACAGTACGTGTCATGTTAATCATCTTGGATACTTGGCAGTTGTGTCAGTATACACCAGATTTACTCCCGAGCATCACACTCGCACCATCACTCACGATCGCAATCCAGTTTTCATTTAAGTAGGCCTATACTCTTTCGTAAAGCTGGCTAACTGTAAACACTTCTCTAGAGCAAGAACAATGGCTGCAGCTGTCTGTGCCTCCAGTTCAATCAGATCCAGAAATATTAAAACTGGCACTTTGTTGTCAATGACCGCTTTTATATGGATCAGTGTGATTCTCCTTACAGATTTTATTTTAGTTATAGTTACAGTTATAGTTAATGGTTTTTATTTTAGTTATAGTTATAGTTATAGTTAGTATTATTTTTTTAGTTATAGTTATAGTTATAGTTAATGGACTTTTATTTTAGTTAATTTTAGTTACTAGTTAGTTACAATAATTAAGACAATAAGCAAAATTGTGCATATTAACATGCTGTTTCACAATTTGCTCAGAGCTTTGAAAGCCTTTAAAGCATGGATGCATTCAGCTTCATGAATACACGAGTTTCCAAAGTAACTGACAAATTGCATAATAAAAATATCGCATTTTTCGTTCTCATTTATGTCGAATCGTCCATATTGCACTTCCTATTTTTTATTTTTGCATTAACGAAAATAAAGATGAATTTTCGTTAGTGTTATTTTCGTTATAGTTATAGTTATAGTTAATGATATTTTTAGTTATAGTTATAGTTATCGTTAACGAAGTCATTTTATTTTCGTTAACGAACATTTTCGTTATCGTTATCGTTAACGAGAATCACACTGATATGGATAACTAAAGCAGTTTGTTTACCGACTGTGGGCGATTCGTCGAATACCACAGAAAGCTTTGAAGAACAAGTGACCGAATTTGAATCGGGACTTAAACATGGGGGTATCTGCGCCGTATACCCACATTTTTGCAAACATTTTGAGCGTATACCCGCGTTATTCACCAAATTCCAGTGGCTATACGGTGCTCGCTAATTATTGTCAGTGGGTATACGCCGTATACCCGCGTATACCCTCGACTACACCACTGACCACATGTCCCGGAATGCCCGGACAGTCCCGGAATTGACAAAAATGTCCCGCGTCCCGGACACGTCCATTCCGGGACAATTGAACGTCCCGGAATGAATGATTCCAGGTCGTTTGGACACAGCGCTATAAAAGTTATCCATTTCCTATAGGCCGTTTGAGCACAGCGCTTTAGGCCTATAAGTTATCCATTTGCTATAGGCGGTTGTCGATTCATTTGCTCTTGGCCGTTGCAGTAGGCTACGTGTCTCATAGCAATTAGGCCTACTGGGTTGTTTTTACGAACCCGGAAGCAACTCAATCAAGGCCTGCGGTAGGCCCTATATAGGCCTAATTGATGAATCCGTTTTAAACATCAACAACAACTGACACAGAATATATAAACATAAAACGTGTTTTTAAAACATAAAATCAAAGGAAAAAACTAGCGGATGCGTCATATATTGTTTAGGTTTGCTACATTAGACGTCGAAAGATTTTTCTAGTGACCGCCCACTGATAAATTAAAATTCCCATTGTTGCATTTCCCCATGATGAGCTGCATTGAGTTTCCGCGTTTCCACGGAAAAACAAAGCAGCCAACAATGTGCTTTGAGCCTAAACTAGCCTAATATAGACTGACTCCGCTCCAGTCTATATTAGGCTAGTTTAGACGGTGAAGGGTAAAATCCAGTGATGTGCTGAATTGATTTCCGCGTTTTCACTGAAAAACGTCCAGGAACACATCCCTAAATAAAAAAAATAAAAAACCGTTAAATATATTACACTATCTGACCAGAATGAATATATTTAAAGAATAAACGTGAATATCGATAGGGCCTATAGGCTATAGGCTACATCATGGCCACGCTATGTCTATGTCATGTTCACAATTTAACTCAGCTTTCAGGAGTTCGTCCGCTTTCTATAAAACTGTTTTCGAAAAATCGGGTTTTTGTGTATATTTTCAGCATTTTCTGAGATACGGGTTTCGAGGATTCGGGTTGACCACTACACTATCCAAGCCCAGAACAATAAAACAATATCACGCACTTCTAAAAGCGTTCACAATAAAGTTCGAGTGAAAAATTAAATCGATACTTTAACTCTCGTGGATAGTGAGATAAATAAGTTATAAACGGATCATAAAATGGTACATGACCACCTAAGGTTTATTTATTTACCCTAGTTCTTGATGTTTTCCGTCTTTTAATCGGAATCTGATGCTATTTCTAAAAAGAGCTCTCTAAGATATAACACTTCCTGCTTCAGTTTATGTTTTTCTTTTCCAAGTTGTTTCAAATGCTTTGCTAAATCTCTGAGGCGCTGCTTTGTCTTTCTATAATTCTGATTTACACGGCGGAGTTCCGCCTCTTTGAATTTTAGCCTCTCTGGGCCTCCGGACGGAACATCAGACAGAGTTGCGAGAAAATATTCCTCAGCCATTTTATGATTAGGCTATTATATAACAAGAAAATAGACAAGCTTTTGTCACCACTGAATGTTGACCGATATTATTTTTAGTGTTCGAGTCTGCTTCATTGCCTCCGTATAAGGTTTATTTAGCGCAAGAAACGTGACCGATGTGACCAAAGTTGCCGTGACCGAGGTTTTGGTCACACTGGGCTAAAATAAAACTTATTAGAAGGAGTGCAATTTGCCGCATTTGAAACCGAAACTAGGCCTATTATTTATTATAGACCTTGCGTTAATACACGATGAAAGTGAAAATATAAAATATACGCTGTTGAACAAGACCTCAATTTTTACACTATATTGTTTTATGTTCGCTAGCCTATATCTAGAAGGTTCTTCGTCACATCAAGAAATTGTTATCTCTATATTAAATCGAAATGTTGAACACGAAACGTCCAAACATAAACACATACGCTGAAAAAACACAGGCTAACTATAATAAGTCTTGCGAAAACCGGCTGAGCTAAGTATAGACTTCGTACGATCTACAGAAGGACCCGGAAGAAGACGGAAAAAATAAAATGTGTGCCTCTAAATAAACCCTCATTTAAATTGTTTTTGTACTTACATCTTTTATGCTCAGTTCTTGTACTTACAGCCTTCATGCCCACTGGGTTGTTAGATAAACATAGGTTTTAGTTATCGAACATTTCGACAATGCGTAAACAATGACGACCTATAATTATCCATGATTGCTATGGAACGCCGTAAGAATCGTAAATATTTTTTAACGAAAACAACAGTTTCTATAGGTATAGGCCTATAAATCCCAACCGGTTTAGCAGTCTGAAGTATCTAATTGAAGGAAAATAATATCAAATTAGATAAATATCAACTCAGATAAATATTAATTTATCAGTATTAACATGGAAGAGCCAAACATTAATAATAATATTATTATAGACGACCAACCTTTGAATGTGGGTCAGCCTCCAGTGGAGTTTGTACCGTTCGAAGATTCGCCTAATTCAATGTGGGGCTATCACGCCTCACTATCAGACTCCGTCGACTATTTAAGGACGAATCTGCGAGATTTTTTAAACTTTTTAACTATTGATATCACATTTCATTTAAAATGCGAATTTTCTAAAGCCCAATCCAAATGCGAATTAGAAAGGTTGACAAATCAACTCTGCAAAGCTCCTATGATAGAAATTTCCATAGTGGTGTGGGTTTCATTGAAAAAGATGGTGAAGGGACGAGGAAAAGCTGTTTATTTGAAAAGTCGCCCAGACCCGATTCTTCGTGAATCTGATATTCATGGAGTTGTTGATATGGCTAAGAAAGACCTTTTAAATAGACTCGAAAAGGCATCCAAGGCCGGATCGGGCTGGGAGTTGGAATATATTCGTGGCCTATCTATTGGTATTATCGAGTACCAGCCATTTCGCACAAGGAACAGGACCAATCTTATTACTAAAAGTAAGTATATAGACTAATTAATAAGGGTAAAAATATTCAATTAGAGAAATGTATGTGTTGTGAATATAAGAAAATGGACAGACAAAATGAATGCAAGTTTCGCGTTCTGGGTAAAGTGGCCAATTGTTCTCGCACCTGTGCTGTAGATTATTGTGCAACACATAAAAGACTGCTAAAAAGAGGTGGTAAAACGAGTCCGTGTACTAAATGCGGAAGAGGCATAAAGAATCCGATCGGAGTGTGTATGGACTGTGGATTTCATGTTGAAAAGGCAAGATGGGTGTACGCCAAAGTCAAAGCATTTCGTGCTGAGTTTATGCGTTTATCATTAATATTGATCGAAGACGAAGAGAAAAAACACAATTAGAGAAACGCTCTGATTAGGAATATATCGAGCTCAATTAGAGAAACATTGACATAGTATTAAGAGAAAAATGGATGAGTACATTGACCAGCTGCTAAACCAGAACATCCTAGATGAATCAATCCCAGAAGCAACAAAACGACGCTTGTTGAAACCACTGCTTCCGAAGCCAGTTCCTCCAGTGCGAAAACGCAGAGGGGCAAAACGTAAGGCCATTCTCACAGAGTTTGACCCCCTGTTATTTAAGAAGGATAAAGGCGGGCTGCTACCACCAATTCTACTACAGAAAGAGTTCGCTAACAAGTTTCTGAGAGATTACCGCACAGTGGTCCCTCATGGTCATAGATTAGAGAGAGATCCATTGGCTTTCTTGAATGCTATGGAATCAAGCACCGAGTCGCTTCTGAACGAAGAGCTGATTAGGCATGATGGCATAAAATACTCAACGATGCTAACGGTTGAGTTTGAAAGGTCAGGACCTAAAACAGGCAATAACGAGGCCAACAATATCATTACAACAACTGCTTATTTCAGGTGTCTGGCAACCAAAATTCTCAATACAGGTGAAACTCGTGGGGCTGTGCAGGAGGGCAAGGCTAAAATTTTAAAGCATCTAGAGGGTTTTACCAGAGAAGGGTCCGGTTGGAGGGTGAAGCGAGTTGTGGCACTGGACATTGGTACCGCGAGATTTAAACCATATCGTGCACAGAGCTACTTTCCAACACCTAGGTACCTACCTCCTAGAACAGTTGTTAATGTGCAAAACGAAGACAATCGCTGCTTTGAGTGGGCAGTATTATCGGCAATGTATCCAGTGGAGAAGAACCCACAACGCCCAAGCAAATATCTTACCCATCTCAACGAGCTAAACTTCGATAAGATAGCATTTCCAGTGAAGGTTACAGATATCGATAGGTTTGAACGGCAGAACTTAACCATTTCTGTTAACGTTTTCGGGTGGAACAAGGGGTTGTATCCAATCCATATTTCAAACGATATTAGGGATCATAATATTGACCTTCTAATGCTAGCCGATGGTGAGAATAAGCACTATGTCTGGATAAAAAATTTAGCCCGCATGCTACATAAAAACAGCCATCACAATGGGCGCAAGCACCCATGTCGGAGATGCCTACACCCATTCTCTAGGCAAGACTTACTAGATGCTCATATCAGAGATTGTAAAGGCATCGGAGAGAAACCACAGCGGATTGTAATGCCTGAAGAAGGTAAGAATATACTCAAATTTCAGAATTACCACAAACAGATGCGAGTTCCATACATTATTTATGCCGACTTTGAAGCACTAAATGTCCCAGTCAAAAATGAAGAAACTTCATTTATGGACCCAAATGAGAGTAACACCAGACTCATCGCCGAGCAGAAACCGTGCAGCTTCTGCTATGTAGTAGTCCGCAGTGATGGAAAATCTAACAAGCCGGTGCTGTATCGTGGAGAAAATACCGTAGAGGTATTTCTTGAACGCTTACAAGGTGAGCTAGCTACTATCAGAAAAAATCTAACCTATATACCTGGTATGGACATGTCAATGACGGATTACCAATCATTCCGTGAGGCTACTAATTGTCACATCTGCGGAGATGCATTAGAAAACAAAGAAACTTTGGTTTTGGACAAAGTTCGGGACCATTGTCATATAACTGGTAACTTTCGTGGAGCAGCTCATAATGCATGCAATCTCAAACTTCGCATATATCCAGACAAATGCAAAGTGCCAGTTGTCTTTCACAATCTTCGTGGCTATGACAGCCATTTGATTATGCAAGCAATGACTGGCTACGAGGCTGAGAAAATCACCTGTATCCCAAATAATATGGAGAAGTATATGACATTCAGCTTAGGTCAGCTCCAGTTCATCGACAGTCTCCAGTTCTTAAATAGTTCGTTGGACAAGTTGTCAAGCAATCTATCACTGGATGATCTAAAAATCACAGCGACACATAGTTTAAAACTAGATTTATTGAGGCGAAAAGGTGTGTATCCCTATGAGTACATAGATAGCTACAATCGTTTCGAAGAACACCAGCTCCCACCAAAGGAGGCATTCTACAGTAAGTTAACCAGAGAAGACATTTCAGACACTGACTATCAACACGCCCAACGAGTATGGAAGGAGTTTGACTGTAAAACCATGGGTGACTACCACGACCTGTATCTCCGAACTGATGTGCTTCTACTAGCTGATGTTTTCGAAACTTTCAGAGCCACATCGATGAAGCATTATCAGCTAGACCCAGCATACTATTTCAGTCTACCTGGAATGGCTTGGGATGCGTTGTTGAAAAAGACAAAAGTAGAACTCGAACTGTTGACAGACATCGACATGCATTTATTCTTTGAAAGAGGTCTTCGCGGTGGAGTATCGATGGTATCCCAGAGATTTGCAAAAGCCAACAATCCACAATGCCCTGACCACGATACCACGAAGCCAAACAACTGGATTATGTATCTGGATGCAAATAACCTGTACGGATGGGCTATGCAACAAATGCTACCAGTCGGCGGATTTACATGGTGTGAAATTAGTGAAGAAAATTTTCTAAACGAAATACTGGCAACACCGGATGATGCCCCCGAAGGATTCTTACTCGAAGTGGACCTTGAATACCCGGAACATCTCCATGACGCCCACAACGACTATCCATTAGCCCCAGAAACCCTATCAGTCCGAGAAGATTGGTTGAGCGACTATCAGAGCTTGCTCGTGAAACAGTTGGGATGCAAGTTCACAGATTGTGTAAAGTTGGTTCCCAGCCTACGAAAGAAGGAACGATATGTGGTTCATTACAGAAATCTCAAACTATATCATTCGTTGGGCATGCGAGTCAGTAAAATTCATCGTGCTGTTAAATTTAGACAGGAAGCCTGGATGAAGCCGTACATCGAGATGAATACAGAGTTAAGAGCCAAATCAACTTCTGACTTTGAGAAGGACTTCTTCAAACTGGCTAACAATGCAGTCTTTGGGAAAACGATGGAGAACCTTCGTAGGCGTATTAGGGTGGACCTAGTATCAAGTTACAAAGAGGACAAACTTCGTAAATTGATCGCCGACCCAGCCTATCAATCGCATCGCATCTTCAATGGCGGACTTGCTGCAATTCATAGTACAAAAAGCAAACTGAAGTTGAACAGGCCGGTCTATGTCGGCCAGGCAGTTCTAGATCTATCCAAACATCTGATGTACGACTTCTGGTACAACGATGTCAAAGCGCAGTACGGCGAAAAAGCCCAACTTCTGTATACAGATACCGATAGTTTACTATATCAAGTGGAAACTCCGAATCCATACGACGATATGTTGGTCAATAAAACTTCGTACGATCTCAGCGAATATCCGCGAGATAGCCCATACCACAATGTAGAAAATAAGAAAGTGGTTGGAAAATTCAAAGATGAATGCAAGTTATTGAAAAGAGTTATTGAAAAGAGTTATTGAAAAGAGTTATTGAAAAGAGTTATTGAAAAGAGTTATTGAAAAGAGTTATTGAAAAGAGTTATTGAAAAGAGTTATTGAAAAGAGTTATTGAAAAGAGTTATTGAAAAGAGTTATTGAAAAGAGTTATTGAAAAGAGTTATTGAAAAGAGTTATTGAAAAGAGTTATTGAAAAGAGTTATTGAAAAGAGTTATTGAAAAGAGTTATTGAAAAGAGTTATTGAAAAGAGTTATTGAAAAGAGTTATTGAAAAGAGTTATTGAAAAGAGTTATTGAAAAGAGTTATTGAAAAGAGTTATTGAAAAGAGTTATTGAAAAGAGTTATTGAAAAGAGTTATTGAAAAGAGTTATTGAAAAGAGTTATTGAAAAGAGTTATTGAAAAGAGTTATTGAAAAGAGTTATTGAAGAGTTATTGAAAAGAGTTATTGAAAAGAGTTATTGAAAAGAGTTATTGAAAAGAGTTATTGAAAAGAGTTATTGAAAAGAGTTATTGAAAAGAGTTATTGAAAAACAGTTATTGAAAAGAGTTATTGAAAAGAGTTATTGAAAAGAGTTATTGAAAAGAGTTATTGAAAGAGTTATTGAAAAGAGTTATTGAAAAGAGTTATGAAAAAGTTATTGAAAAGAGTTATTGAAAAGAGTTATTGAAAAGAGTTATTGAAAAGAGTTATTGAAAAGAGTTATTGAAAAGAGTTATTGAAAAGAGTTATTGAAAAGAGTTATTGAAAAGAGTTATTGAAAAGAGTTATTGAAAAGAGTTATTGAAAAGAGTTATTGAAAAGAGTTATGAAAAGAGTTATTGAAAAGAGTTATTGAAAAGAGTTATTGAAAAGAGTTATTGAAAAGAGTTATTGAAAAGAGTTATTGAAAAGAGTTATTGAAAAGAGTTATTGAAAAGAGTTATTGAAAAGAGTTATTGAAAAGAGTTATTGAAAAGAGTTATTGAAAAGAGTTATTGAAAAGAGTTATTGAAAAGAGTTATTGAAAAGAGTTATTGAAAAGAGTTATGAAAAGAGTTATTGAAAGAGTTATTGAAAAGAGTTATTGAAAAGAGTTATTGAAAAGAGTTATTGAAAAGAGTTATTGAAAAGAGTTATTGAAAAGAGTTATTGAAAAGAGTTATTGAAAAGAGTTATTGAAAAGAGTTATTGAAAAGAGTTATTGAAAAGAGTTATTGAAAAGAGTTATTGAAAAGAGTTATTGAAAAGAGTTATTGAAAAGAGTTATGAAAAGAGTTATTGAAAAGAGTTATTGAAAAGAGTTATTGAAAAGAGTTATTGAAAAGAGTTATTGAAAAGAGTTATTGAAAAGAGTTATTGAAAAGAGTTATTGAAAAGAGTTATTGAAAAGAGTTATTGAAAAGAGTTATTGAAAAGAGTTATTGAAAAGAGTTATTGAAAAGAGTTATTGAAAAGAGTTATTGAAAAGAGTTATTGAAAAGAGTTATTGAAAGAGTTATTGAAAAGAGTTATTGAAAAGAGTTATTGAAAAGAGTTATTGAAAAGAGTTATTGAAAAGAGTTATTGAAAAGAGTTATTGAAAAGAGTTATTGAAAAAGTTAGTTAGTTTGAAAAGAGTTATTGAAAAGAGTTATTGAAAAGAGTTATTGAAAAGAGTTATTGAAAAGAGTTATTGAAAAGAGTTATTGAAAAGAGTTATTGAAAAGAGTTATTGAAAAGAGTTATTGAAAAGAGTTATTGAAAAGAGTTATTGAAAAGAGTTATTGAAAAGAGTTATTGAAAAAGAGTTATTGAAAAGAGTTATTGAAAAGAGTTATTGAAAAGAGTTATTGAAAAGAGTTATTGAAAAAGAGTTATTGAAAAGAGTTATTGAAAAGAGTTATTGAAAAGAGTTATTGAAAAGAGTTATTGAAAAGAGTTATTGAAAAGAGTTATTGAAAAGAGTTATTGAAAAGAGTTATTGAAAAGAGTTATTGAAAAGAGTTATTGAAAAGAGTTATTGAAAAGAGTTATTGAAAAGAGTTATTGAAAAGAGTTATTGAAAAGAGTTATTGAAAAGAGTTATTGAAAAAAGAGTTATTGAAAAGAGTTATTGAAAAGAGTTATTGAAAAGAGTTATTGAAAAGAGTTATTGAAAAGAGTTATTGAAAAGAGTTATTGAAAAGAGTTATTGAAAAAATTGAGTTATTGAAAAGAGTTATTGAAAAGAGTTATTGAAAAGAGTTATTGAAAAGAGTTATTGAAAAGAGTTATTGAGTTATTGAAAAGAGTTATTGAAAAGAGTTATTGAAAAGAGTTATTGAAAAGAGTTATTGAAAAGAGTTATTGAAAAGAGTTATTGAAAAGAGTTATTGAAAAGAGTTATTGAAAAGAGTTATTGAAAAGAGTTATTGAAAAGAGTTATTGAAAAGAGTTATTGAAAAGAGTTATTGAAAAGAGTTATTGAAAAGAGTTATTGAAAAGAGTTATTGAAAAGAGTTATTGAAAAGAGTTATTGAAAAGAGTTATTGAAAAGAGTTATTGAAAAGAGTTATTGAAAAGAGTTATTGAAAAGAGTTATTGAAAAGAGTTATTGAAAAGAGTTATTGAAAAGAGTTATTGAAAAGAGTTATTGAAAAGAGTTATTGAAAAGAGAGTTATTGAAAAGAGTTATTGAAAAGAGTTATTGAAAAGAGTTATTGAAAAGAGTTTTGAAAAGAGTTATTGAAAAGAGTTATTGAAAAAATTGAAGTTAGTTTGAAAAGAGTTATTGAAAAGAGTTATTGAAAAGAGTTATTGAAAAGAGTTATTGAAAAGAGTTATTGAAAAGAGTTATTGAAAAGAGTTATTGAAAAGAGTTATTGAAAAGAGTTATTGAAAAGAGTTATTGAAAAGAGTTATTGAAAAGAGTTATTGAAAAGAGTTATTGAAAAGAGTTATTGAAAAGAGTTATTGAAAAGAGTTATTGAAAAGAGTTATTGAAAAGAGTTATTGAAAAGAGTTATTGAAAAGAGTTATTGAAAAGAGTTATTGAAAAGAGTTATTGAAAAGAGTTATTGAAAAGAGTTATTGAAAAGAGTTATTGAAAAGAGTTATTGAAAAGAGTTATTGAAAAGAGTTATTGAAAAAAGAGTTATTGAAAAGAGTTATTGAAAAGAGTTATTGAAAAGAGTTATTGAAAAGAGTTATTGAAAAGAGTTATTGAAAAGAGTTATTGAAAAGAGTTATTGAAAAGAGTTATTGAAAGAGTTATTGAAAAGAGTTATTGAAAAGAGTTATTGAAAAGAGTTATTGAAAAGAGTTATTGAAAAGAGTTATTGAAAAGAGTTATTGAAAAGAGTTATTGAAAAGAGTTATTGAAAAGAGTTATTGAAAAGAGTTATTGAAAAGAGTTATTGAAAAGAGTTATTGAAAAGAGTTATTGAAAAGAGTTATTGAAAAGAGTTATTGAAAAGAGTTATTGAAAAGAGTTATTGAAAAGAGTTATTGAAAAGAGTTATTGAAAAGAGTTATTGAAAAGAGTTATTGAAAAGAGTTATTGAAAAGAGTTATTGAAAAGAGTTATTGAAAAGAGTTATTGAAAAGAGTTATTGAAAAGAGTTATTGAAAAGAGTTATTGAAAAGAGTTATTGAAAAGAGTTATTGAAAAGAGTTATTGAAAGAGTTATTGAAAAGAGTTATTGAAAAGAGTTATTGAAAAGAGTTATTGAAAAGAGTTATTGAAAAGAGTTATTGAAAAGAGTTATTGAAAGAGTTATTGAAAAGAGTTATTGAAAAGAGTTATTGAAAAGAGTTATTGAAAAGAGTTATTGAAAAGAGTTATTGAAAAGAGTTATTGAAAAGAGTTATTGAAAAGAGTTATTGAAAAGAGTTATTGAAAAAAGAGTTATTGAAAAGAGTTATTGAAAAGAGTTATTGAAAAGAGTTATTGAAAAGAGTTATTGAAAAGAGTTATTGAAAAGAGTTATTGAAAAGAGTTATTGAAAAGAGTTATTGAAAAGAGTTATTGAAAGAGTTATTGAAAAGAGTTATTGAAAAGAGTTATTGAAAAGAGTTATTGAAAAGAGTTATTGAAAAGAGTTATTGAAAAGAGTTATTGAAAAGAGTTATTGAAAAGAGTTATTGAAAAGAGTTATTGAAAAGAGTTATTGAAAAGAGTTATTGAAAAGAGTTATTGAAAAAAGAGTTATTGAAAAGAGTTATTGAAAAGAGTTATTGAAAAGAGTTATTGAAAAGAGTTATTGAAAAGAGTTATTGAAAAGAGTTATTGAAAAGAGTTATTGAAAAGAAGAGAGTTATTGAAAAGAGTTATTGAAAAGAGTTATTGAAAAGAGTTATTGAAAAGAGTTATTGAAAAGAGTTATTGAAAAGAGTTATTGAAAAGAGTTATTGAAAAGAGTTATTGAAAAGAGTTATTGAAAAGAGTTATTGAAAAGAGTTATTGAAAAGAGTTATTGAAAAGAGTTATTGAAAAGAGTTA
>JACEVL010000082.1:1276644-1313104 GCA_020284085.1 Aporrectodea caliginosa
ACAGAGAGAGAGAGAGAGAGAGAGAGAGAGAGAGAGAGAGAGAGAGAGAGAGCGGGAGAGAGAGAATGTACAGTCCAATATAAGAATGTAGTGCAGATGACTTATAGAGCGTCTTCAGAAAACCCTCAAAGGCATTAAACATGGCAATCAAACGGATCTGTTAAGGAGCGACTTCTGGTAGACTAAATATGTTGCTTAATCTGCTTCTATTGGAACAGTGCGTGTGTTTATTGGTAGATTGTCCGAAGTACGACTTAAGTTAGCTTAGGTTAGGTTGAAAACGTTCTTGTGTTGCTCTGTTGGAACAGAGTACTTGGGTTCAACGGGGATTTTCTCGGCTCACCAGTAGTTCAGTGCAAGATGCGGGGACGCCGTGTGAACATTCATCACCGCCAGAAATTAGTATTCCAGCGTAGAACAATCGAGATGGCGGCGTCTCCTCCACCGACGTCGCCGTCGCCGTCGTCTAATCCATCTGTGGCCGACGAAGCACCGCAGTCAACTCGATCATTTCCGAAGAATTTCGTCCGAATCTCCCTCTCTTCCCTCACTTCCCTGTCCAGTCTATCTGTCACCAGTTGCGGCGCTGCAGGGGGACCGCTGCCTCGCTTTACAGCCGAGAACAATCCCAACGGTCCTACTACCACCCCGTCTTTTAACCGCGGCCATACGCGCCAGGAATGTCAGCGTCACGTCGCACCAGATACCCAGTCGCCGCCGCCGCCGCCGCCGATTCTCCCAGCAGGGCCCCGCGAGACGAGCGCTATTAACACCGCCGCACGACTCCGGGTACGACGAGGGCTTTTCGCCTTCGCCGGTGCACTACTCGCATATCGCCAATCCGTCAATCATGTTACAAGGGCGGATTTTTTTTACAAAGACTAGGCGCGTTCCCTGAACGCCGGAGACGCCGGAACGGGTTGAATTAGCTGGAGCGATCTATCAGGCGAAACGTTGGCGGAACATCGCTTGGGATGAGATCCGCAGATGTTTTGCGGAGATTTCCAAAGCGCCAACGATGGGTTTCTTTGGCGAATGAACGACGCCTTTCGAGTCCCTGGTCGCTGGAGAAATATCCGCGCTCGACAACTTGTCTGAGTCAGCTTCACTATTAGCCTATATCCACTCGAGTGGGATCGAATGCGCGCATATGCAGAGGATTTTGAAAATGTGCTATATGCATTTGGACACTATTAACTTTGATAGCGGTTTTGTGAAAGTAAGTAAGTAAGTATGTATGTATGCATGTAGTACTATGTATGTATGTATGTATGTATGTATGTATGTATGTATGTATGTATGTATGTATGCATGTATATATGTATGTATGTATGTATGTATGTATGTATGTATGTATGTATGTATGTATGTATGTATGTATGTCTGTATGCATGTAGGTATGTATGTATCAGGACAAATAATAAAGCTCAATTTTCAGTATCTCACAAAGCGATTTTTCTGCGCCTATGATGTTAAATAACTAGATTATTACATCTAGTAGCAAAGCGAAGCACAGTAAACTAGAAAGAGAGTCACCAATGGCGGACTCACGCACATAAGTTAGGTGGAGAAAACCAACGGATTCTCGCCGACAGTTGACAAGCAGTTGACTTGCATATTGCGAGCATCCCTTCTTCATCGTAACTCATCGTTCATTGACATTGTTAAGGTTTTATTGTGCAGCTCTTTTTTGACGGTGGACACCTTTGTCGGATACAATGTCTTTGTCATTGCATCGTAATTGTAATCTCGAAATGTCTAAAGCGCTGTTCAAAAACTAAACGCGGGGCACCAACTTATTCACGAGCGTTGCGTCATGTCTGAACGATTGTCTACAGATACCAAGCGGAGGTTTAAGTGGAGTAGCATGCACCTTTCTCGTAAACTAATGAGCACTCGTTGGAGTAAGGGCAGTGAGGTCATACACTGCCAATGAGAAAAAATTTCCCATTGACGTCAATGGCCTTTGTTCCATAAGACGTCCTTAAACTGGTTAGAATCTATCTATCAACTGAAGGGCCTAACAAGGCTTTTTCTAAACAGAAAGCACTGCTAATGAATCTATAGGCGCTTGTATTGAGACATTATTTCGTCTTGTATGCCCCGTAAAAGCTATATTTACGTTAGACTAAGTAAGACTAATAAGAGTATTTAAGACTAATTAAGAGTACAGTCCTAACAGTAACCTAGTAATGCTCAGATAACTGGTTATGCTCTCCACTTAGGGGCCCTCACACACGCAAAACCCAACCAGCGAAGTTAAGTTCGAAGTTGATAGCTGCTCAGAGTTCTATTGATCGACTTCCACTGTGGGTTGTTTGATTCATGTGACAGATGAAATATATACTCTGGTTGTTGGCAAAGTTTTACATGACTAGTGTGGCCTGTGTTTAAGTAAGCAAGTAGTATTAGCCTTTTATTAAAAGAAGACAAAGGCTAACACTTTACAAATTAGACGAATTGTTGTAAAGACTTACTGTCATTGGATCATGAAAGCCCAAAAACGTCAATCAGCTACTTCCACTGTGAACCTTCGCTTCACGATGTATGTATGTATGTACGTATATAGGTGAAATATATACCCTGGTTGTTGGCAAAGTTTTACATGACTAGTGTGGCCTGTGTTTAAGTAAGCAAGTAGTATTAGCCTTTTATTAATACAAGACAAAAGCTCACACTTTATAAATTAGACAATTGTTGTAAAGACTTACTGTCATTGGATCATGAAAGCCCAAAAACGGGTCAATCCAGCTACTTGCAACTAGGCTACTGGGCAAGTCCTTCACTCGATTGCTCATTCGCTTCGGCGATGTCCGATGTATGTATGTACGTATATATGCAATTATGCATGCTATAACAAGTATCAAATGCACAAAATGGCTATCTGACTTATGTAAACAAATGCGTTTCAAGACAGTTCGAAAATGTTTGCTGCAAGTAGTCGAATTCAACAGAGCGTAAATGCAGTGGAAGACTTCCAGAAGGATGGTTCAACACATGAGAAGGAACGACAGTGGGTGGTAGATTGAAGAATGGTAAGTTCATCGGTAGCTGACTGATGCTGGAAAGGTGACATATTAGAACTACAAGTAGATTGCCTGATGCATGAAAACTTCTGCCACGATATTCTTGTCAATAGATGGTGTTTTGCTGGAGTTTTGATTTTCCAATTCTGAAGCATCACCGGAGAAGCGCAAGAAAATTCTTTGAAGTTTGTTGCTATTCATTAGGCCTATCAAATACATTTATTAAACTTCTGTATCATGATTGTTGTTGTTTTGTTATTGCAGGAGATTTTCGCCAAGACAATCGCACACGCAGGTATTCAGGCAATCAGATAAGGGCATTGGGGCAGAAGCAAAGCAAGAGTTTTTGATTGTAGAACGACTGGACGAGGTCACAGTCTCAGAGGTGACCTCTTCAGAAGTATCAAAGCTTTGAGAAGAAACTAGGTAAAATTGACTGTTAAGCATTCTAGGTTAATTTAGTGATTTAACATCGCTAAATGAACTTCTTGAAAGCCTTATTATGTTTTGTCATAACTATTTTATGCAAGGGACGTCTTATTTCTAAAAGAGTTATTAATATTAAAGATAGACTTTTAGCCTATGAGTTTATTGCAGCCGAATGCTCATATTCCATCTAAAAAATAAAGCTGTGGCTTCATGGAGGGCCAAACCAAACTAAAGTAGATAGCGTTAAAGCGAAACCCAACTTAAAGAGTGCTAAAGCGAAACTCAACCTGCGACATCGTAGTGACGGTTTACAAACTTGTCATTCGTTAACGGACTCTATTTGCACCTAACAATTTAGAGACCTACCTGCAGAGCTTCTCATTTGAGGCGATCGATCGCCTGCAAAGGTCTGGTCGATCGGTAAATCGATCGCGTTCGATGAGTTAGACTACAAGAGGAACCTGGAGCCAGACCATTATTATTTTTAGTTATCTGATTAAATTAATAAAGCAGACAAGATATAGAAACACAATGAAACGCACCGTTTTCTTGCATATTAATAAAACTTACCGACGATAGACAATCAATTTAGAGTGGTCCACGACAACATGGCGAAAAATAAAGTTCCAGTTTTTTATTATTAGAGGGTGCCAATGGAGTCCACTATATAAAAAAATAATTCAGGTGCAATTTCATCTACATTTGAGAATATTTAGGGGTTGCGCAAGTGATTAGAAGTTTCACGCACCTTGAGTCATTTTGCTCTTCGATGGGCGCTCAAAGTCTCATCAAGATTCCAGAAGACTGGGCTTTCTAAGTAGCTCAGAAAGAAGGTCAAATGTGTATTTGGCAGGAGAGGATTTGAGTCTTGATTCATAACATGGAAAGAAATTTATTAAAGCAAAGATCTACATAACAGCAGCGTTCATTGTATATTCGTTTAATAGATTTTCCCGATGTCAAACCGCATCAGGTTACATTCATTGCAGATAACAGTGAGTTAGTCAATATGCAACCATGCAGCTACCGAACCGAACAATTCCAAGATTATTAAACATACATATTATAGAAGAAGTTCGTGAGAACATCACTTAGAAGTATGATAGACTGTGTCCAAGTAGGCTATATCGAATAACATCTGGACTATTAGACTTAGTTTATCGTTTGAGTTTTATTTTAAAATATTATTGACTGTACCCAAGTAAATTGAGGATCATTACTCAAAGGCATAGTAATCTATTTCCGAGTAGATCCAAAGACGGTGTGTGGCCGGAGACTGGGCCCATCAAGGTACCTTGTACGAAGAGGGCTTTAAAATGAGGTGAAGAGGAAAGGCCGAATAATGTTAGAGGTTCGACGAACCCGAGACACTGGCGAAGGGCAGAAGCCAGGTGCATCATAGTGTCTTTAATATTTCTATAGTGTTCGATATGAACCATCGAACCTGTAATTAATAGGTCTTATGCTATATGAATTCAGATCAAAGCAAAGCTGATCACAGAAAGCTCTAGATGGTTTTCATTAGGGTTGTTCCATGTTCTATGTTCTTTATCGAATGCATTAGATAGCCGTCATGAAATTCGCTAATTCACCGACTTCCTTCAGAATGGCGAATTAAGCCTCGAAGGATAATCTGGTCCAACTTTTCACTCCACTACCAGTTTTATGCAATGTCCTATTTTAAAACTTCGTGTTAGTATTATATGCTTATGTGTCACGTGGGTGGTGACGACTGTAATCGTGATGATTGAGACACAGCTTATAAATTATGGCTTAGAAAGTTGATGCCATGAATTTTTCGACATTCAAATTTGTTTATTTTAAACAATATAGCTTGCATAAAGAGCAACGAAATTCTGCGGGGCGAAAGTTCACTCCAGATTACCCTATAGGTAATTCTTTCTGTGGCCAGCATCCGAGTGTTAAGTTTATGAGTGTATGCCTTGCACTTAACCCGTTCTGGACCAAAACTTTATTAAGAAAGTTTTTTATGAACTGTCATAATTATTGGGGCCTTGGTGGCAATGTTTGAACGTATGTATTATGTTTTTTGAGTTTTCTCAAATAACATATGCAAATTTGCATATGTTCGTTTTACGAACATTGGGCTAATAGGCTACTAACAACATGTGAAATATTGAACATGTATGAAATTACATTTTAACACAATAACGTAATAAAAATGGATAATTGGTGTTAAAACCGTCTGAAATGTAATGTTTTCAGCATCAACTTATTGGTATATCAGAAAGAAATGACTAAGATTTGTACCCACTGGCATCGAAATTGTGAAAATTCTGACTGTTCATGTGTTCGACACTATAGATGGCATACGCCGGGATATGAAAAGCTGTGAAACACTTCTTGTGAAGGCATTTGTTGCACTTCACTGAACCTATCAAGTAGGCCTAGGTCGACACCACCCATTGTCTTGTTGTATGAGTAAATCATCATAGAGCAGTTTACTTGTCAACACTGGAGTAGCGTCTCTTAGACACAGTTGGACTCACACCGACATGGTTTGATGCTACGAACACTGGCTTGCTGTCTTTCCATAATGCCACCACGACACTTCCATTGCCCTTATACCGTATTCGATTGCTCCTCGCTGCTCTCTTCGTCGCACTTGATTTCATGAGGGACAGTCTCACAAGCAGTTCCCTCGTATTGTCCCAGTGGCAGCAAAAACTGTATCCTCCAGTGTGGTGAGGAGTACCAATGAAGTGAAGAAGTTGTCGAATGTAAGAGTGCGACACTGGGGATGTTCAACTCTCGTCAGAAGCTGCCAGACAACTTGACAACCGAGGCTATCATCATCACCACGTGTTGAATCCTTACCTGTGTATTGAGTGGTACTCCACAACCATCAATTTAGGGTCCTCTATTGTTTATTATACACGCACGCACGCACGCACGCGCACACACACAGACACACCCACACACACACGCACGCACACGCAAGCACACACATACATATATATTTATATGATTTGGTTGATACTTGTAGCTCAAGATCAGAAAATTTTAATATGCATATGTAAATCAACGTTGCCTTGACTTGACGCTATCAGTACCGTATTGGACCAATGTTCGTAAAACGAACATGACCCAGATATGAAAAAATTACGACTCCATTTATTACAGTAAAATTATGCAAATGCATGTAGATTGTGCTAAATATGTGCACTTGTCAAATGCCCATTAGCTCGTGCGATATCACACATCGAACCAAAATTACAAATTTTCAAAAAAAAGACGGTGAAGATACCTGGAATTGAGGTATTTAGCATAAGACAAAAACAGTTCAAAACTTTTACAAAAAAAATTTTTTGCGATTTATCCGACAAATCAAACCTTTCGCTGACATAAGAGCACATGAAAAGAAAACTAAAGTGATGACCTCAACCAATTTGATGTCATCAAAAAATGTGTTCGTAAAACGAACATTGGTCCAAAACGGGTTAGGTCCAGAATATCAACCTACCATCACACTGCCAATTCCATATCCACCCAAGACTGTTGTGAATGGCCTACATTCTCTTCCGATACAGAACGGAATCCAGGTTCATGGAATTATTGTAGAATGACGAGCGTTGAATTAATTATAATTACGTGTTTTCAGCAGCTATTATCCTTGTATTTCAAATCTCGCACTATTAATAAAAAGAACCGACTCACTAACTCGCTCGCACTATTTAAATAACATAGTCAAGACTGACTATTTAACGTTGGACTTTACGTGACTCCGTCTAGCGAACGTACATCCGCGTCACAGATTCACATTTACGGAACTGGGCTGCTTGAGAAATGCTTTATATTAATTAAATTAATAAACCAGACAAGATATAGAAACACAATGAAACGCAACGTTTTCTTGCATATTAATAAAACCTACCGACGATAGACATCCCAGAGCATTTTCTACGCGGGCCGCTACTGACACCTACCGATTGACAGCGAAGGAATTCTGGCCTATTTAATTGGAAAGTCACCGTAAATAATATTGTCGTTTCGTCTAGCCTAACTTTCGGATTTCGAAATTGGTTGTAAAATGGGCTGCGATTTCATTTCCATCGATTGATTCATGCCTTGTGTCTTATGATAGACGAGCTATCAACGTCTCAAGAATAGATTCAGATTCTACTAAACATAGATCTACAACACTCAGGCTCTGAACAAATGTAGGGGCCAATTAGGAAAATTTGTTCCCTGTTGGCCATAGGCTGACAAGAAACCGTCTTTACATTACACTTGAGAATATATCTTTCACTGTTGTTCTTATAAATAATATTATTTATTGAAACAATCCGGTTGACAAACCGCAACCGGTTACAGTGTACAGTTATGCAATTGAAACAATTCACAAGAACACAAATTAATGACAGAAGACATAAATCTTAACTACTAACAGAACAGACAGCCTGCAATACACTATAAGACGGGTGAAGATATAGGCCTCTCTCTGGATTTCTTTAGTATAATTTATTCACTGTTGGCTGTATAAGACTGGTGAAGATCTTGGCATATCTGGATTTCTTTATATAATTTATTCACTCGTGGCTTTATAAGACTGGTATTTAAATGACTTGTAAACTGCTACTGTTAGTCATCGGTTGCTGAACATACCATATTTCGATTTCTTTTGACAATTAATTCACTACTAGCCATAGACTGACGCTGCATGAAACCTAATTTAGGTTTTTTTATTTTTTAAATTATCCGTATTTAATTGAATTATTTTTATAATCCTTCCTTCTTTGCCCGTGGCGTCAAATCAGTTGAGTCGTTGGCTCTGTCTGATGATAAATTCTTTCGATCTTTCTATTTTTTGTTCCTGAAATTCTTCCCTGTTGTCTGGACTTTGTGTTGAGGTCTTTTCGTCTGTAATATTGATGCTCGCACTGCTTTTCAGGATCGTCACGATTTGCACAACAATTGGTAAAGCCACCATGAATAATTATTGTTATACGGGCCATTAGTCGACTGATCCTGTAAAAGCTGCATTAATTGAAATTATACACGTTAAAAATTAGCTTCTATTTCAATTGAAATTGTTGAACGGTTTATCGATTTATATTTATACGCTGGTGAATGACAGCAGGTGCAATCAGACCTGAATAGAAGCGAGCTACAAAATGGTAGCCTACATCCTTGAAAGTCTCATCTATCATAGTACATCCTCGTATTGCAAATTCATTTCACTATGACTGTGCTACTGAGTTTTATAGAAGAGTTAATATAATATATTAACTCTTCTATAAAACTGCATATTTATGATGAAATCATACCTAGCAAATACCCCGACAGAGCACATTACATGTAACTTACAAACTCTGCAGACGTTTCGATGTGCATGATTGACTGTATACGCACAGATCCTTTACCTGTTGTTATTAATCCTGTTTAACACAGAGTAAGGACTGGAAAATTAGAACAACTAGGTATGTTGACGTCCAATTGAACAAAGTGATGTGGTTAAACTGTTGGACTGATTAGTAATTGCACAATCTGAGCTTTGGCTTATACTCAGTAAGAGCTCGGAAATTTCCTGCTGAGACCGTACTGGGTTTTAAATGCTGACGAATCTTTCTCACGAACTTCTTCTAGCTGTTGTTCTCGACCCACATACTAGTCATCAGGGTATCATGTCGTTTCATACTTACATGTTGTTAAGTTTATTTATAAAACTCCGTTACATCAATTTTACAGGCAACCTAAAATAGCAGATATTTAGAAGTTATAAAGGCACTACGTAAACTCGTATGCTTATAGTTTTTGAGCATTATACATACTGTAAGTCTTTATTAAATTTTGTACACTGCATACAACTATAGGCCTACATAGTTCCGTGTATTACTACTGCTACTGCTACTGCTACTGCTACTGCTGCTGCTGCTGTTGCTGCGGCTGCTGCTACTGCTACTATTAGGTCTACTACTAATACTACGGCTACTACTACCACCACCACCACCACTACTACTACCATTGCTGCTACAATTACTGCTCCATTATTCATTCATTAAACATTAAAAGCCATTATCTAATGAAGAATTGTCAATCGATGGCGCTGTGCAATTGCGCATCGAGAACGAGCTCAAGGCCTCTACATAGTAACCTACTCTCCGAGTTACTAATCAACTGACTGCTTTGTATTCATATAAATGCACATGCGCATGTATGTATGCATGTTTGTTTGTTTTTATATTTGTATGTATGCGTGTACGTATGTATGCACATATCTGTACATGTATATGTGTTTGTATGTGTTTGTCAGTGCGTGCATGTATTTGTTTGTCTGTGTATTTGTGTTATGGTACAGGTTGTCCCGACGGTATGGAATATTACACCAGCTAAGGTTATAAATAATTTCCCAAGCCGTTGACATGAGTCATATAATTATATATAATGATGCGAATAAGAAAACGTCTGCTTCAGTCGGCCAAGAACAGAAACACATCATGATGAGTCAACAGATGGTAACTAAAACCGGTTCAAAAAGTAGCAACAAATCAACGGCTATAGTAGGCTAATCGTAATCGTAAACTCCACATATCTAAAGCGCTCCTTGAGCTAATCGCTACTCGAGGCTAAGCACAGGGCACCAGCTCATTCACGAGGGCTGCATCGTGCCAGAGGTGCTGTCCAGAGATGGTCAAAGGAGATTCAGAGTCAGATTGGCAGACAGACCAGAGAGAGGAGGCTGAGCGGCTGCTAAGGAGGGTTTTATTGAGGACGAGAAAGCTTGTAAGGCGCAGGATTGGACGATAGCCTACATTAGTTTCGTGACCACCAGGTTGCTTATTCAATGCAGTAAAATCTATATTTAGCCTTCAGATATCAACGGGGGGGGGTTCGTTACCGTAATATCGAAATTTCTACATCGCCCAAAAAGTGAAGTCGAGGGAACGAGCTTATTCACAGGCGCTTGAAGATGTGGGACTACAATTTGGAGTGGGAAAACCTGTCGGGGGAGCAGAAATCCCGATCAGTCGAGAGACTGGCAGAAAATGGCTTCAGAGGACTAAAACAGTACCTTTCGTAATGTCAACTTTTCCTGGCAATTTAACAGACGTTGTATAGCTTACAGCCAATACATATACTCAATCCTATCCCTATCCCTATACGCCATATATATCACAACATACACACGTGCCCATATATACCATTACACACACACACACACGCTCACGCACGCACATACACACATATATAAAACACTAGAGAAACAATGGCAACACTTCATCTCTTAGGTGGATGCTTGGCAAAACTGGTAATAGTCGGTTAGACTCACTCACACGCATGTTTTTTAAGGCAGCAAATTACCCTGACTCACTGACAGTAGGCTACTTGCGGCGTGGCTTCATCTGCTGGTATTTCATCACTACAGGACAGGGTCAGTGTACGGGCATTCGGTCCACGTAAGCTATTGATTCTACATTAGTCATTTTAACGATGAAAAAAGAGCATAATATTTATGGCAGGCACCTGGTTAGGCAGTTGCTTACAAACTGTCACAAAAACAAAATAGCCTATTCACTTCTAGTGGATATTTATTGTGACTACTAACGTTCATACATGCATACATACAGTAGAGATGCTTGGGGATTTCTTTCATAGTAGATGACAGCTTGGAGAGTTTCTCATTCGGCTTATTTACAGAGAAGTTAGTTAACAGATGCGTGGATGTCGTGATGGCAAGCATGATACCGTCATGAGCCGTCAGTTAAGTAGAGCAGCGGTTTTCAAAAGCTGGCACGCGTACCACTAGTGGTGCGCCAGGTGTCGCTAAGTGGTACGTGAAAAAATTCAAGATAATTTAAATTCTGTATGAGTCTATGTCCATCTTTCTTTCATTAGCTATTCCACGTCCACCATGCGCTTCTTTTCTCTATGAAATTTTCCATGAGTTTATGCCCAACTTTCCTTGATTAGCTATGATATTTTAATGTTGTAACGCCTCAGCCTCGTCATTTATTTGTTCTACAGTATACAATCACATTTATTTTACACGAGTTTATTTCTTGTTGATGTATCTTTCTCTTCATAATCATCTGTTTACTTGTTCTGGATTATATTCCCTCTAATAATTTATTTCAAGGGGACTTCGCGCTCGCCTGTTGTTTCTGATCAGACCTTTGCTGGTGGTACGCCAACATTCTATTTTTTGTTACCTGGCGGTACAGTATAAATAAAGTTTAAAAACCGGTGAAGTAGAGGTCATGAGTGGGCGGTTGATTGACCGATATTGGAAGCAGCGATGCAGCTAACACAAGCAGGAGAAGAGAGTGGGGTGATCGGCGTAACCGTGTGTTGCGGGCGCCCTGCAGTCGGGGTCATCCTGAAGTCTCACCGTCTCGCAGCTCTGTGTTATTAAGCGAGTCGCTGTTTGTAATTCCTTTGATTTGCATTAACCGTTGAATGTGTAGGCTACACATTCCGAATGAAATACTTCCTTTTATGGTCATTATGGATTCATTTTTTTATTCTATCATTATATTTTCAGTTATCTATAATTGCTGGAGTTCATTTACTAATAATAAATAACGTTTCTATTCATCGAGTAGTTTCCACTTTCTAAGAGTTAGTTCCAAGAGCAAGTTACAGAGTGAATCTTGTAGAGGTATCTTAATAATTAGACGACATAGCTTCGTTATACATATTTATACCAATGCATTATATATATGTATTGTATACTGTATGTATATATATAATATATAATATTTGTGTGTGTAGGTGTCTGTCTGTGCCTGAGTGTGTCTGGGCATTCCTGTAATGGCAGGACTACAGGTTCTCTCGAAGATGTGGAATATAACACCCAGCTAAGCATTTCGAAAGCAGTTGCCATGAGTCATATAATTAAATATGCGAGCATGGAGATGTCTACTTCAAACAGATCCAGCATATAACTCACGAAGAGCAACACAGCATGCGACGTCGATAACTGGTAACGAAAACCGGTTCAAAAATTTATAACAACAACTCAACGACTCAAAGCTCAAAGGTGTTGTCCAGAGATGATCAGTTGTGGTCGGAGTCCGATTGCCAGAGATTAGAGAGAGGAGACATGGATGGATAATATACGAGAGGATCTGGAGAGAATGAAGATGAACACTGCAGAAGCAAAGGAACAAATCAAGGATAGAGAATTCTGGAGACGACAAGTTGAGGACTCATCGTTGGCCTTGGCCTGACGGAGGAGAAACAAAGAACAAAGAAGAAGAAGAAGAGAGAGGAGACTGAGGAGCTGCCTAGGCGGCGGCTTTCGTTGGGCACGAGAACACTTGGAAGGCGTATAGGATTAGATGGATTAGGGCAGGACTTCCAAAGAGGTAAGACTTTGGAATGGAAAGCCTGTGTGGAAAACCAAAACCCCGACTAGTCGCTAGACTGGCAGAAAGTGGTTTCAGAGGACTAACAATGGAAATCCAGTTTCAACACAAACCAAACACAACCCTGTATGTGATGCTAACTTTTGACGGCAATTGCACAGACGGACAACTGCTTGCAACCAGTCAATAATTATAGGCTACTCAGTACTCAGTCCTGTCACTATACGCCGTATGTCACAGTATTCACACGCGCGCACACACGCACGTACACAGTAGTACGTACACACACACGCAAAGCTATTTGAGAAACAGTGACAACACTTCATATGTTAAGTTGAAGCTTGACAAAACTGGTACTAGTCAGCTCGATTCACTGACACACTTGTTTTTAATGCAGCAATTTGCTCTCACCTGTAAATTTAGAACTTGTTGTTTGGCTTTCTATGGTAGCATACAGTGTCAGTCCATGAACGTTCGGTCCATATAAGTGAATGATTCCACCAGACATTAGCTACTTTAATGATGAGAAGAGTGTATTTTATGTAAAGGCAACTGCTTAATTAAGCATTGTCTATAAACTGCTGCAAAAGCAAATTGGCCTATTCACTTCTAGCGGATATTTATTATTGCCATAAACGTGCATACATGCTTGGGGAATCCTTTTATTATAGTAGATGACCTCTTGAAAAGTGTCTCATTAGGCTTATTTATAGAGAAATAAGTTATCAGCTGTCTGTATGTCGTGATGGCGAGCGTCAGACCGTCATGAGCCATCAGTTAAGTAGAGTATGGGTGGGCGTTTGTTCAACAGATACTGAAAGCAGCGATGCAGCTAACACCAGCAGGAGACGAGAGTGGGGTGGTTGGGGTAACCGTGTATTGCGGGCGCCCTGCAGTTGGGATCATCCTGTGCAGCTCTGTGTAGTTAAGGGAGTCGCTGTTTGTAATTCCTTTGAGTAGCAGTAACCGTTGATTGGGTACACACTCCGAATGGTATATGCGATCATAAATAAATAATAAATAGATAAATTAGAATAAATAAATGGATTTATGTAGTGTGTATGCATGGTTACATGTATACATACACACATGGATGCAATGTTTACGACACACGACATACGTTCTTCTTACTTTCACCTGAGGCGTCTTAGAGCAATCCGACGCTCCGTCTCCTCCTCTGTCTTTACCTCTGTTGTCCATGCCTTCATCTGCTCTCGAATCGATTACTGTAATTCTCTGTTGGTTGGTCTCCCAAAGGTTCGTCTCTCTACTCTTCAGTCTGTTCTAAATGCTACAGCCAGACAAATAGCCCGACTTCCTCGCTCATCCCACATCTCTGCTTTCATGTTTGACCACCTTCATTGGCTCCCTCTTACTGCTCGGGTTCAGCTCAAGGTAATTTCTTTAATCTACCGGTCGTATTATACTGGCCAAGCTCCCATGTATCTGTGTGACCTTATCAGGCTGCCGGCCTCGGCTACTTCTCTTCGCCCGCTACGCTCATTAAACCGGCATGATCCTTTTGTCCCGCGAGCGAGGACTGCTATTGCTAAAACGCGAGCCTTTGCCTTCATTGGCCCCAGGGGCGTCTACCAAGGGGGGAAGTGGCTCAAGTTGAGCCAACTGAAACACAGGGGGGTAAATTTTAAATTTAAATTTTGGGTGTGGAAGATTTCATAAGTCAAACGAAATGCACCTTAAGCTAAAATGAAATAAAGATAGATAAAAGGCCTTCCTCATAAAATTTGCGTAGTCATAAAAATGAGCTATAATTTGCAGGTTAATTAACAATGCTGGATGACTGGTTTTCGGCATTGCTTGTGCTTGCTGCCGAGAAAGATTTATTGGATAATATCAATGAAAATGACATCATTGATCGCTTCGCAATGTGCAGTTTGCCACTGCAAAAAGAACTAATTCGTGGATTTAGTAATAATTGACAGAATGGTACTCTGATTGTAATTTTGTACGATTTCTTTAGTGTTAACTTGGTTCAAGTTTAAGTTGGTTGTTATAACAGAAATTAGCACTCATGATTACGCCTATGTATAAAAACTAATACTCCTGATTTCTAAAGGGTAAAGGCTATTAACGATACTCATGATTATATTTTATATGTTCAATATATATATATATGTCATAACTCATGGCAATGATGACATATTACATGATATTCTGCTATTCTTTTTTGTTGTGTGAGAATTAATGGAATGATTTCTCACAATTATTTTAGAACATATCTTATACGTTCTGCAAAAATCCCTAACCCCTTACAAAACTGAGAACCTCTCGCATTTTAGGCTCCACGAGCATGCGCCCTTACCGATGTCGCTATATATCTTGACCATACGACCTCGACATAAGGATAGCCTGAGAAAGTGCTCAGGATAGGGGGAACTTGAGCCAATTTATCATAAATTATAGGGGGGATAGACGCCCCTGAACCACCCTGCACCAGTATGGAACTTGCTTCCTCCTTTGACACGTTCCTGGTTTTAACTGGTGTGCCAAGTGTCTCTTTTCGTTGCCTCAAGACATCTTTCTTTTCTCTAATCTCTCGCACTGGGATGCCTCTGATTGGTGTGCATGGCGAGACGCTATATAAATTGATAGATACAATACATATACGCACGTACATACACAGTTACACACATACCATAATGAATACATACATACACGCATACATACAATATTACACACATACACACATATGCACACACATGCGTGCATACGAACATACATACATATATACACACATACATGCATGCACTCACGTACAATCGTACATATATACATACATATTATAAGAGTTTACATACATACGTACATTCTTCATGCACGGTGAACATGCTTAGAAAGCTTAGCTGTATTAATGTTTAATTTTTAAGCAACAATACATATTCTTGTTCAGGATCGGTCTCAAATATTATGTGTCAGGGTATGAGGATAGGCATTGTATGCATATGACGCTTAAGTATATAGACATACATAATGCATAATGTATACAATCAAATACAGGCGTAGACCCTAAAATGAATAACGTCTTATGAATAACGTAAGATGTAAAACTTGCTTTGTGCAGTGTACAACTGCTGTAAAAACAGTGCAAATATCGCTTGTCACGCTTGCATACGCATATTTTCTGCGCAATGGCTTTACAACTTAGCATGTTATGTAACAAATCATTGATAAGGTGCCTTTAATGCACCTCCACAATGTGTGGTAAGTTATGACATGACGTCTCACACTTCTCAATTGGGTCACATCTTTTTCGAGTGTTTTCTGCTTCGCTTACGCCATCTATCCAAGTCAGCTGCAACGAGTCCGCATGCACGCTGTCTGCGGGAAGATCAAGCGGCAGAAGAGAAGGTTAGCCAACCGCCTTCATATGCCGAGGCTAAGAAAAAAGTAGTTGCTAACGCTTCTTACCGATGGAGCCTATTGAGGCAAGCTTATTGGGCTGCTTGCTCCTCGTTATTCTATCACAGAGTAGAAAAGGCTCTTATAGAACCAAGGGCAACCGAATGCATGATAACGTAAACCGCTATTAGGAAGTAGAGAAAGAACATTAGTCAGGTGAACTAGATTTGTCAGTCACCAATTATAGTTCGCGCAGAGGACCGATTGACCAATAAGCCTAGTATGAAGCCCGTAGTCGAGCAGGCACAGACATGGTCACGTAGAGAGACACTGACAGTGACAGAGGACCGTAGGAACACACAGGCATAGACACACTTGAACAGATACGGAGCTATAAGGAAGTTGGTATACAAGTGTCATGACGCTGTGAAGGTGATACTTGGCAATGTATGTACAGTAGTGTGGGTGGTTTACATTCTCCCTTGGTATTAGAGACAGTCTGTCATATATCAGATGAAGTTATCATCTCCGTTTCCAGCCCAAGCAATATGTCTTCTGGACAGGTCCTTGGCCCATGGATCATCCGGGGTAGGGGTCCTTTTCGGTTGACTATATCATATGGTTGTGCAATCGAGTTTTGAGGCCCGGATTACCACGGACCAATCCCACACGCGAAGTCTTTATAAGCCCGGGGAGACCAAGATTGCGCATTCGGAATGGGAACCATGGCCTACCCGAATCGCTTGTGGCTGTTGATTGCTTTCTGAGACTTTTCGGTATGAGAGTTTACTTTCTTATTCCTATAATGTTCATTATGGGTTCATTTCTTATTTTATTATTATATTTTAATCTATCTATTGCTGAAATTCATTTCATATATTAAATTACTTTTATATTCATCGAATAGTTCCCTTCTGCTTAGAGCTAGTTCCCAGAGCAAGTGACATAAGAACTAAGAATGAATCTTGTAGAGGAATCTTAATTAGACGACGGTAAAGCTTCGTAATATTTCTATCCATCGTAAACAGTCTTGGATATGAAGCGGACGGACTTCTGGGTACTGACTTGACTGAGCCTTGATCTTTGATTCATGCTTTTGATAGTTTCTTAAAATGAGCTCCGTTACTGCCAAAATACTTAGACACATACACACAAAACATACATACATACATTACATACATGCATAAATACATACATAGTACATACATACATGCATGCATAAATACATACATAAATACATACATACATGCATACATACATACAGTCATACATATATTCATACATAATATATAAATAAATACATGCATACTTAGGCCTAAACCACATACATACTCACACGCATGCATTCTTTGCGCATTAGACCCTGGTGCTATAGAAGTTGCTAATAGCAATTGCTCTCTATGTGCACTATGAGAAAAAAAGCCATATCCGGAAGAGTTCGCGTGCGGCAACATGTCAGTATCAACCAGTCGGCAGAGCATTCTTCTCTAGCATGGCCTGACATGAGCCGTGGACCATACCCGGCCTGCGCATTACCTAAACACTGCTCAGTAGTAGTCCTCTGTCACTCGTGGCCTGCTGGCTGTGCGCGCCTAACGTTGACAAGTGCCGAGAGAGAGGCGTTGAGTCTTGGGCTAATAAACTGTACTTAGTTCTCGCATAAGAGGGCAGACGTGATCACTGAATTTTGTCAATCGCTTTACACTGTGCTGACAATTCGTACCTGGTTGAAAATGGGACTAAGCTATTGAGGAACTGTGAGTAACTCGAAGGATTTTACGATTGTGAGAAACGGATGTTTGTGTTGGTTTGTCGAGTGATGTTATTTTCCAAAGACGGGTAGGCGGCAGTAAATCAGGTAAGAGTCTCTTGTCACCCACAGCTCTAGAGTTGGCCCCGATCTGCTTTTATTTGTTTCAGTTGAATGGATTATAGAGGTTTCACAACGCTTTGTTCTTATATTGTTCGTTTAATATGTAGCAATTCTTGCTCTATTTCGACTCTGTGTTGACACTGTTGTGACTCTGTGGTGACTGTGGTGTCTCTGTTGTGACTCTGTGGTGACTCTGTGGTGACTCGGTTGTTACACTGTTGTGACTCTCTGGAGACTTGTGACTCTTTAGTGACTCTATGGTGACCCTGTTGTGACTCTGTGTTGATTGGGTAACAGCAGAAAATTAAAAGACTTTAATGGATACAGGAATAAATCTGATCTTATTTGCGGTGTAGATAGCGGCGTGGTTAACGCGCTGAACTATCAACCCAACAGTCATGGGTTCAAACACCCGCCAGGATATGATTATCTCTCGACGTTTCTCCTTTGTTTGCTCCCAGAGCGAATTCGGCTGTAGAATAAGTACACTGACCACACACTACTGGCAGGAAGATCAGACGAAAATGGTTGTTCAGGTACTCCGCCCTGACTGGACTAGTATTGGGTGTCTTCTGTGTAAGCTCTTTAACCTTTTGCCACAGACTTTGAGTGCCGTGACGCGGGTTGATGTTGTGTAGCTCCTTTAGATTCGCTCGCGATATTGCCTTCCCAATCCGCTGTGCAACGGCCGAAGTGACTCTGTTGTGGTGACTCTATTGTGACTCTGTTCGTTCGCAATAGTCTGTTTTTCCGTCGAAGTAGATGTTTAATCTCAGGGTCATGTATGATGGGTCTTTGCTCTCTAGACGTTGTTGTCACCGCTCGGACAGGATAGAATTTGTCCAGCCAGGACAGCATTTAGCTTGTGGTATGTGTCCTATGCTTCTTACGGGTAAGTGATCAGTTGAAGAAGAGGTTGCTAGAATGTTGATCGTCTTCTGGACATTTTCTTCTCAGATCTAGTCCTCGGATCAACTGTTTCGTTGTATTTCTGCAAAGGATGGCAATTCCTCCTCCTTGGTGTTCTTGTCGGTCTCGTCTGAAGAACTGGAAGTCAGGAATAGACCAGATTTCTTTGGAGTGTTGCCGCTAAAGATGCATTTCTGTTATTATAGCTACATCGGTTTGGTAACTGGTTATATCTGCCTGCAGCTGGTCTACATGTATTTCGCGATATAAATTTTGACCAGTGAGCGGGCGGTTATGACGTAGATTGCCGACGGCTGTTTTCTGTGAGTGATTCTCGGCAGGATTGTTTACAATGCTAGTAGGGCATATACATGTATGTCAGATTTACGAGAGAAGTCATGGGCACAGAAGCATTGGGTTTTTGTCAATGGGTCGAGGCCCACGCTTTAGTAGAGGTCAGGACAGGAATGTTGTTGTTTTCCGTGTTCCTCCCGTTTTCCGTCTGTATCGGAGGAGATTCAATTTAGACAGGCCATCCAACAGCACCTTGTCAGGGCGGTTGATATAGGTCTTTTGCCTCATAAGGTTAATGCGGTGTCATGTTGTGTGCAACTGTGATTTGCTGTTTTGGCCTAGACGTTTCCGTTCAACCGTGACGTAGGTGCCTCTAAGTTCCCGCTCGTTAGCCTACATTTACATTAGTGTACTTGACAGTGATCTATAGTTTCCTATGACGTGAAGCATCGGTAAGATTGTAATTGTAATTAGTAACTTCTATTGCGCCAGTTTCTAATGCACGAGGCATCAACTGATGGCATACCAAAACAAGCCGTATTTAGGTCAATATCCAGAAGATTAGTTCGTAAGAGACAGAGAGGCAGCCTACGGTGGATAAGCAATTTGAAAGAGGTAAGTTTTCACCCGAGAACGAAATGACACAAGCGACTGAGCACAGCGTACAGACACAGGGAGACAGTTCCAATAATTAGGACTAGCAACCGAAAATGCTCGTTCACCAAGAACAGTTCTTGATTTAGGTATGACCGGACAAAGATGATCAGATGACCTCGGTGAATAATGATATAAGTCTGGGAAAGAAGAATTGGTTTGAAGTATTGTGGCTGGCCAGAGTTCGCAGTTTTATAAGCTATGAGCCCCAATTTAAACTAATTCTTTGCTGAACAGGAAGCCAATGCAAAGACTTAAGCACAGAGGTTATAAGCTCATATTTGGATGATTAGTTATAGTTCTGGCCAAAGAAAGTTATGTGCTCATGCAGCTTCAGCGTGTTTGACCTATTGATTCCAGTAAGAAGCGAGTTGCAGTAAACTTGGCGATTGGAAACCAATGCATTTGCCAGAGATATCATTGCAGACACGAGGACAAAACGCCTAATTCTGCGTATTAGTTACAACTACTATTTACATGGCCAGTGAAAGACATGGCAGAATTAAAAAACAATGCCTAAGTTACGAGCAGCCTCTGCCAGCTCAACAAGAATTATTGATTCACCCAGTTTCAACGACATAAGCCAATAAAACTTTTAAAGTTACGATGAGGTGCCCAGTAGGAGACATTCATCTCAATGGGTTAACGAGGAGTTTATTGGCCGTCATCCAAGAATGTACCTCATCAAAGACGGCTGACAACAGCTGCACAGATGAGTCACATGACAGACTGTCAAATGAAATGTAGATTTGAGTATCATTAGCATTGAAATGTTCTCCCAGCGAATGATTATTCAGCAATGTGGTGCGTAGTGAAAACGAAAGAGGACCAAGCACATAACCCTGATATAGATAGATATTCGTTTTATTTTCTGACAGGTTGACAGACCGCAACCAGTTACATTAGAAATATGTTAAATAATAAAGTCAAAAACAAACAAAAATCAGACAGGTGTGCAGTCAGGTGAGACCTAGGGCAAGCGTTTGTTTATATATATGTATGTATGTATGTATGTATGTATGTATGTATGTATGTATGTATGTATGTATGTATGTATGTATGTATGTATGTATGTATGTATGTATGTATGTATGTATGTATGTATGTATGTATGTATATATGCATGTATGTATGTATTACATACATACACATGTATGTATGTATGTATGTATGTATGTAACTATGTATGTATGCATGTATGTATGTATGTATGTATGTATGTATGTATGTATGTATGTATGTATGTATGTATGTATGTATGTATGTATATATATATATATCACTGCGATGTATGTATATATATATATATATATATATATATATAAACTAAAACAAACAATTCATTGGTAGTTTGTGAGACCAGAAGATTATTCATTTATCGAAACATCACGTTCTACATGTAGTCGAGGTCTTAAGTCTAACAACATTAAAATAATAATTTTAGCAGAAGGTCTGTAAAATTTATTTTTCAAAAGTAGAAAAGTATTCTAGAAATACATTTTGGAAAAGTATTTTGAATTCTCCAAAATACATTTTAAACCTATGTTCAAGATACAAAATAAAATAGTTTTTTCTTTTTAAAAATAGATTTATATTTTCAAAATGCTGTTGGGCACATCACTGCTAGTCCTCCTTTCTTCTTCGTTTTAGTTATCCTTTTTCTTCTCCTTTTCTTGACGCAACTCTAAAGGATCGATACCAACAAAATCTTTGGGATACACTGGCAAGTTCAAATGCACAAGACAATAACCAATAGGTTGAAACAGTATTAGGAAAACAATCCGTAGAGTAGTCCCATCGAAATCCGACATGTCGGCTGATTAGCTTAAAAAATTACTCCGGATGGCCATGTTCTTATGTGAAAGAGAAGAGCAGTCCCTTAATCTATAGTCCCATAAGGCCAAAATAGCGACTTCATCTTTCTTGGCCTCTGCATATGAGTGCGGGTGACCACTCCTCTACCAACTGTTCTTCCCACTGAGATTGTACAGTCAGTGTACTCATTTTAGCTGAGTTGGCTAGGGGGCTCAAGTGCAGCCGAAATCTCGAAAAAAATTCTGCCCTGACCGGTAATTGAATTCCCTATTTCTGGATTGACAGACGCTGGAAATAGTGCCTCATTAATATTTATAGGATGCCTTGGGACTTTAGCTAGAAGAAGTGTGAGCTGATACCTTGTTGACTACAGGTCATTATTATGCAAATGAGTAGATCTGGTTGGTATCAGTTCTCACCGGAATGAGTCACGGATAGATTTTTTCATCATATAGTGTATATATATATATATATATATATATATATATATATATATATATATATATATATAGAGAGAGAGAGAGAGAGAGAGAGAGAGAGAGAGAGAGAGACAGAGACAGAGAGACAGAGAGACAGAGAGAGAGACAGAGACAGACACAGAGAGAGACAGACAGAGACAGAGACAGAGACAGAGAGACAGAGACAGAGACAGAAGCAAAAACAGAAACAGAAAGAGTAAGAGTAAGAGTAAAAGAAAGAGAAAGAGAAAGAGTAAGAGAAAGAGAAAGAGCAAAAGAAAGAGTGTGAACAGTTATTTACATACGATTGTTCATATACAATGCATGTATGTACATATAACTATTAATATAAATCCTTATAACTCCTTCATAACTGATTACATTGTGTTGGAATTCATTGATCAAATTCAGGGATTGTTAGCTTATGACAGAGTTCAGTAAATTAATCACTGATTAAAACCAAACTGAACAAGACAGGAAGTAGAACACTTATTATAGCTCTCAAGAGAGTCCTGCTTTAGCGCCACCTATAGCCTATAGAATGTGTATTATAGGTCAATTCTAACACATTGCACGCTGCATTGGGATGATGTCATGTACATATGTCATACAGTCTTCATAAAGGCTGCGCTGAATAATAATAATAATAATAATAATAATAATATTTATGCTTTAAACAAGCGCCTTACAAACGCACTGCGCTGTACATGTGCATGTTATGACAATAATCACAAGAACACAAATTACAGAAGACATAAATCAACAAAGTTGCAGCCATGCAAGGCGCAAGCGCATTTGCTGCCACCTAGGGAATAAAGGAATGAGCTAAACCCAGGGGTCCTTTCGGGAACCGAACCGGGTCCTTGAGCACTTCAGGCAAGAGTGTTATTCCTTATACTCTCCCCCTAGGACACATGCAGCTATACACCGGATGATCCTGAGTTTTCGCTTCGAAAAGACCATCATCGACTGATCATTGACTGTAGAAATTGCGATTACGATTATTCTGATGAGTTTTCAGATTGGAATTGATTGCCTTGAATTGACACCGTAGCCAACATTCCTAGAGTACTCCATAACTATATCCTGCAAACTACTGTCACAGCTTTAGAATTTCCCCAGGACACAAATCTCGGCCGGTCTAATGCAAAGCTTGATCTGAACGAAACAAAACTGTACCAATCGTCAAAGTTTAGCGACAATGTAGTTGCATGTGTCCGGATTTCACTACAACGCCTTTCATGTAGGCTACCTCACGCAAAGCGCTGCCTGCAGCAATCTATGTAATGCCAAATTTTAATGTCATAGAGATAGACATGTCATTAGCAATATAAAACAATGCAGAGAAAACAGTCACTAATGGTGCGCCCACTCACACAATGCATGCGAAGCCCAAACTACGGATTCTCGTTCATAGTTGACAGCATGCACCATGTTCAGGATCTCTGGCCCAAGTTGCGTCTACAGTGTTGAGCGACGATGGGTGGAAGTGTTCGCAGCACCTCCGTCCATAAGTCCCTCATTAGTGGAAGATGATGCGTATCCTAATATCTCGCACGTCTTCTTTTGGTTCTCTGCCTTGCTAGGCAGCTTCGTACGTCCAATTTCGTCATTCATCATGTTTTCTGGCTCTTTCCTTCAGTTTGCTGAAGTCCTCCTCCATCATCCAGTCCAACAACATCATCTCGGTCTTCCTGTTGTCTTCTTCCCCTCCATTCTTCCCTCAAGGGGAAGACAAGAGGAAGACCGAGATGATGTTGTAGAACGTAGAACGCACGTAGGACAGGTATTCTTCGCTTGCCGGTCGGTTGATAGAAGCACTCCCAACGACTAATATAATTCATTCATTCATTTCATTCATTTCAGATATTTATATAGCGCCCCTTCAAGATTTCTACTCAGAGGCGCTCCGGACTACAGCGCGGATACTGAATCGGAGTTTCATGCCGAAGCGCATGAACAATTGCGAGTGAAGGACTTGCCCAGGGTCCCTACGCGGCGGCTTTGAGGTGGATTCGAACCCACAACCCTCCGGCTGCAAGCCACCGAACATACCCCTACACCACTGCGCCCCACATAATCGTCGAGGTCAACCAATAGCCATGCATTATGACCAATAGTCACTTTTATGTTTGTGTGGCAAATATAAAATCACAAGAAATCACACTGGTCACACTATCTAGAATTGTTCTGTAACGAAATAAGTTTGTTTCGTTTATTAACGCACCCACCAGCACTAGCATATATATAACATGGCTACAGCAGATTATTTAAACTTTATATTTTAAATGAGTCATTGAAGATAATGCCGGTGTCACGAAATTGAGTATCCCCCATACATGAATATCCCCCTTAGCGAAATGGAGTATTCGGTTTAGTTTGCATTTTTGGCGGTTTCTAAGTGTATTCACTCGTACTGTTTGGATTTATTGTACACATAAAATATTTTAAGTTGCGTTCCTTTAGTTTGTGCGTCGACCTGAAATTAATTTACTTCGTTTTTGTTGATTTTGACTGGATTTTCGTCTTGCCTTTCGTGGCGCGTATGACGATGGGGGATAGAATGGTTTTCCCCCGGATACTCTAAACCAGTTTATTCCATCCGGGGGGATAAATTCGTACATCCCCCCGGATAGTCTTAGGACGGAAACTCTATTTCGTGATACCGGCATTTTAACTTTAACACACAATCGGAAATGTCGAAACGTGCAAAGATTACGAAGGCGGTACTTCAGATGTTAATCTGTGTTGATCAAACCATTTAAAACGGCGTTGAAGGATTTATTTAAAGTGGACTGAAGACCTAACAACATAATAACAACATCTTGAGGATCGGCGGTATCCAATGCGACTATTGTGACAACCACAGTCAATTGAATTGTTGAGATGTGCAAATTAGTTCATCGGAAATTGGACTAGATTCGTAGAAATGAAGAATACGCTATAGACAATAATAAAACCAGTCAACGTGAGTGGCCGGACTGTCAATCGAGAGGTCAAAGGTTCAGATCTCCTCTAGGGCGTAGCTGTTTTGCGACAGTTTTGCTCCACTTGTACCCAACATAAACTCAGCTTTAACGAGTACACCGACCATAAAACTGTCGATGGTAAACTGTCGATGAGATCAAACGGCGAGGGAGGGGACTGTCCAACCACCCTGATATGCCGAAACTAAGAATAACACTTCATATCGACGACTGCCTCTTGAAGTCAGGTGATAAGCCGCTCCTCCTATTCTTATTCTCCTACCTCCAACTCCTCCTCCTCCCTCCTCCTCTAGTTACTGCTACTAGTTATTATTATTAATAAGTAAGTAGTAGTAGTAGCAGCAGCAGCAGCAGCAGCAGCAGCAGCAGCAGCAGCAAGCAGTAGCAGTAGCAGTAGTAGTAGTAGTAGTAGTAGTAGTAGTAGTAGTAGTAGTAGTAGTAGTAGTAGTAGTAGTAGTAGTAGTAGTAGTAGTAGTAGTAGTAGTAGTAGTAGTAGTAGTAGTAGTAGTAGTAGTAGTAGTAGTAGTAGCAGTAGTAGTAGTAGTAGTAGTAGTAGTAGTAGTAGTAGCAGTAGTAGTAGTAGTAGTAGTAGTAGTAGTAGTAGTAGTAGTAGTAGTAGTAGTAGTAGTAGTAGTAGTAGTAGTAGTAGTAGTAGTAGTAGTAGTAGTAGTAGTAGTAGTAGTAGTAGTAGTAGTAGTAGTAGTAGTAGTAGTAGTAGTAGTAGTAGTAGTAGTAGTAGTAGTAGCAGTAGTAGTAGTATGATCATTGTTATTATTCGTCAAAAAGACGCCTGGTATAACGGAAAATGTTAATAATCTTCGTCGGAGTTATTGCTTCAGATGTTACCTTCTTCGGGACCAACAGATCTTACTTTGGTCGCCTTGGTGTGACCAGATTTGCATGACTTTCATCGCAGAGTGCAGACCATCCTCGTTGACCTTAAACAATGTATCACGGTCTCTAATTCCTTAAAAAAAACTTAGAACAAGGTAAACTAAAACCTCTAGTCAAGGAAGATGATCGCTATCGTCTGATGCATGTTTATAATAGAGTGAACGCTTGCCAACCACAATAATTAAAATCACTCCTTATTTTCCAGGCAATCATTGCTCAAAGAAATCATCTACTTATCTTACTCTAATCATATTCAGACTAGAACTATTCTTGGTTAACAAGATTTTTCTGTTGCTAGACTTCGATTCCTGAACTCTCTCCTGTAGCTGTTTGTTCTTCTAACAAAACTTACTTCTTCAGATTGCTTCTCTGTCTAAGCGCACTGATCTTCTGGATAACGGTTTGGTTCTGATTCCTCCTTCGGTTGATTCCTTGTGCATTAGAGCAGGGTAAGCTGGAAGTACTAATTACGATTACAATAATCATTCTAATTATTAACTTCAACGAAGGAGTTCATCTACACCCTCTGATTCATTGTGAGCAAAGAAATTTATGTAGCCTATACGCCGAATGATTCTTCTAAATTCTACTAACTTCCCTCTGAATTCAGCGTCTTCTCAGTTCCTGCACTAATACCGCCAACTGACCTACTGTCATTTGACTCAGACTTCTCTTATTGTCACCCCAAGGGCTTTCCACTTCAAACTGAAGTCTCACCTCTTCAAGAAATCCTACCCTAATCCATTCGATCTTCCATCTGCCTTCCGAGCTCTCTCGTCCTCAACGAAATCCACTTGACCAACTGCTCAGTCTCCTCTCTGGTCTCTCTGGCAACAGGACTCGGATTTCCGTTGGACATCGCTCTTTGGACAACCCATTCTGTGTTACGACGCAGCGCTCGTGAATAAGCTGAGCCCTGCGTTTAGCTTTCGAGTACCATTCTAGAAACTCGGTGTATTCGATTACGATTAAATGGTTTGCAGCCAGGGCGAAGTACACCTTCGTGTGATGGAGGGTAATCTACGCCATGTGATTCATACACGGTGAATTTCGAGCCACTTTCTGACTAAGACGTACTTTACCATTAGACCTCAGTCGAGACAATTCTCACATGAATAAATTTAGACCTACTTCTAGTCATCCTATGCATGGGTATATTAATACTTGATTGCTCATACAAATGTAAGGACATTTTCCACTGTTGTGACTGGACCTCCTGCAGTTATAGTCTCTAATACTATAACTGCATAATCATGCATCGATGTTACTTGTTGCGTCTTGACAGCAAGTTATGAAATAAACGAAAATACAATACAATATCTCATCTTCTCACTGACTCTGCACCAGTGTAACACATACATTAAAAGCCTTTAATACATTAAGTGAAGTAAATAATTCACTGACAGCAATTGTTAATGAATTAGAAATTGGGCTGTATACGAATTGTTAAAAGATATATGAAGAAATATAAATTGACTTGGGTGGTAAATTTGTGACGACTTTGTCTACATGTAGCCTACATGTAAGTATTATAATAGCTTAAAAATGATGTTACCGCGCAAGCAACCTATGCGGCTCATGGAATTCTTTACTAAGGGCATCTCCAAATAGCGGGAGCAATTTTTTATTTCGTTGTTCTCCCTTTGTAATTGTAATAATATTATTATTATAGAAATTTATATAGCGCCACTTTCAGAGAAAACTAATCAGATTCGCTCTCCACGATCTTTTATGATCGCCTACTACATACATACTTACTTCATTTACTTAATTATCACAGAAATTTTACCAGTAAGCAAAATAATGCAGTTAAACTAGAAGAGTCACCAGTATGGGGCCCTCGCACACAAGTGGAGCCAACCAAAAGGATTTCCACCTACCATGGCTGACAATTTGCGTCATGTTTAGACATCCGATATTTTGGCTTATGTGATTGCTTGTAATGCCTCTAACTATCTGTCAAGTTCAGGTCAAATCGCCATGTTCAAAGTGTCTGCCGCATTAAATAATTGCAAAGCCCCAGCCGCGTTTGGGCTCATAATTATTAGGTGTTGTTGACCTACTCGTCTTACATCCTGAATGATGGACTACTTTCTGTGCTGTGACCCACACTCATGCTTAACGTTCATCATTGTCAATCGTCATTTGCTCGGTCAGGTATGCATTCTGAACTCTGCTCAAGACCGTCACGCTGAACGCATTTATCAGCCACGGGCTGTTGCACTGATTCGCATTTGCTCAGTGAAACCATGTGGAAACTATGACGCCTTCATGAATTAATGAATTATACTATTTTTATTTGTAGAAACAGGCTTTTAAGTAGAACTCATTAAATTTTTAAGCCCGATCAAGAAATTTAAGACCGTTCTAGTCTTAGCCACATTTGTATAGCACGACCAGGTGTTCTGATTAATTGGTAATTTAAAGCTAAATGAGTTTTTTAGTGACGAATATGCCCCAGGCACCAAAAATGAGCTACATAAAAGCCAGAGTAAGATATTGCACCTGTAAGATTTTACGATAGGCGCTACAAAAATGTTAAGACAAAAGCATATACACACAATGCCACATTCATATGTAGAATATAGACATAGGCCTAACTACACACAGATATATACATATATACATACTTTCATACGTACATACATATACATGCATGCATTCACTGTTCATTCATGCACACATAAGAACTTAACAATTGCTAACTTCGCAATAATTATAATAATAATAATAATAATAATAATAATAATAATAATAATAATAATAATAATAAAAATAATAATAATAATAATAATAATAATAATAATAATAATAATAATAATAATAATAATAATAATAATAATAATAATAATAATAATAATAATAATAATAACCAATAATAATAATAATAATAACAATATAAAGAAATAAATTTATTTTATTATTTCATTAATGTAATAATAATAATAATAATGATAATGATGATAATGATGATAATAATAATAATAATAATAATAATAATAATAATAATAATAATAATAATAATAATAATAATAATAATAATAATAATAATAATAATAATAATATTGGCGGCACCCTCTTTGCTCTTCGAAAGAAAACGGGAGGTCTACGTCCAATAGCCATAGGTTACTACTGGCGTAGACTGACATCTAAATGCGCCAACAGATATGCGAGCGACCAAGCAGCAGCTTACCTATCACCAAAACAGCTGGGTGTGGGAGTGCCAGGCGGATGCGAGGCAGCAGTACATGCAACCCGGAGATTTCTATCTAACATGGACGACGACCACATTGTGGTTAAACTCGATCTCTCCAACGCCTTCAACAGCCTCTACCGAGATTGTATGTTAGCATCTGTTATCGAGATTCTACCCGACCTAGCTCCTTACTGCTTCCAGGCCTACGCTGAAGAGTCAACACTCAAATTCGGTGGCTACAAGGTTCAATCTCGGGTTGGTCCTCAGCAAGGAGATCCGCTGGGACCTTTGTTGTTTTGCCTGCCGCTACAGCCAATCCTACTTCAGATGGGCTCACCATTATCATTCGGCTACCTTGACGATCTCACCCTCGGCGGAAAGGCGGAGACGGTGGCAGCCGATGTCGAGTTCATCGAGAGAGCATGCTCTACTATGGGCCTGGCGCTAAATCGATCTAAATGTGAGGTGATTTCCATCGACAGCAAAAACATTGGCTATGACTCTTTAAGAGAGTTCAGACCAATCGATGTGGAAGAAGCCCAGCTGCTCGGCGCCCCACTTTCATCGGAAAAAGCGCTGCAACAATGTCTGAAAGCCCGAACCAGAGAACTGGAGGAGAGCCTGAGCAAATTAACTCTTATAGCCAGGCAGGATGCCCTTTTAATTCTGAGGAGTTCACTGGGTGCGCCAAAAATGATTTACATCCTCCGTTGCCATCCCTGTGACAAACACCCCGAGTTGGAAACTTACGACGTGACACTACGACAGGGATTGGAAAAGATTCTGAACGTTTCTTTAAACGATCTCCAATGGACACAGGCGTCACTACCCATCAAAATGGGTGGTCTGGGCATACGGAGAGCGACTTCGCTGGCACTTCCGGCCTTTCTGGCATCAGCTGCGAGCACTCTCCCTCTCCAGACCCTCATTCTAAACTCTCTCAATCTCACACAGGACACACACTTTGAAGCCATGACGTCCGAGTGGCGATCCAAGACGGATTTCAACGATTCAGAAAACATGCCAACAAACAAGCAGGCTCTATGGGACAAACCCCTTTTGGAACAGACTGTCAAGAGATTGTTTCAAGACACAATGGACCCATACAACACCGCGCGATTGAAAGCTGTCTCGTCACCACACGCCAGCGACTGGCTACATGCCTTACCAATAACAGCATGTGGGTTGAGACTGGACAACGAGGACGTTCGGGTGGCGGTCGGCTTGCGCCTTGGGGCCACAATATGTGAACCACACATATGTGCTTGTGGAGCCCGAATCGACGCCAGAGGCAGCCATGGCCTGTCCTGTTCTCTCGGCTTCGGCCGAATTGCCAGACATAACACAATCAATGACATTATACACCGCTCCCTTTCGAAGGCAGGGATTCCGTCAATAAAGGAACCACCAGGTCTACTACGCACGGACGGCAGAAGACCAGACGGCCTGACAATGATTCCATGGCGCGCGGGTCGTCATCTGGTGTGGGACGCGACGGTGGTAGATACCCTTGCTCCATCATACATCCAGGCCACCGCAGCGACGGCGGGCGCGGCAGCCGAGATCGCCACGGACAGGAAAATGACCAAGTACAATGCACTTTTAAACACGCACTTTTTCGTGCCTCTAGCTCTCGAGACCTTAGGTCCAATTAACACCACTGGCCAAAAACTTTATATCAGATCTAGGTCGTAGTCTGACGCTGTCCACAGGAGACAAGAGAGAGACCTGCTTCTTGCTGCAGCGTCTCTCTATAACTGTCCAGCGGTTCAACTCGGTGGCTTTCCGCGGCACTTTAGCGGAGCCAGACCTTAGGGAGATGTGACACTAACGGCACTTATGACGCTCATTTTAGACAGCTACTGCATCCTCTTGTCTATTGTAGCTTTCAGTATTGATGTTGATTGATGGAGAGAATAAATATAGTTGTTTTTATAATAAAAAAAATAATAATAATAATAATAATAATAGTAATAATAGTTATAGTAATGATTATAATGATAACAATAAGACCTTTCATAGGGCTCCGTAGCTCGACCGAGACCAAAAAGAAAACGGCTGTGCATGATGTCTGAAATTGGATATTAGTTCTCGAGCTTATATTGAGTAGAGACCAGGTCACTTCTAAAAACCTGTCGTTTCCTGGATTGCTTTTCCCATTGGATTTTCTAGTTACGCAAGATTGGTTTTGTGGCACTTGGACCAGAACGAGAACATGTCTTTTATCGTGTTTTCCTAGCAACGCTCATCGATTATGCGCAATTAGGAATGCACCGGAATTGATTAGCTTTTATCAGCGTAAATTAGAATGGATTGTATTGTTTTCGCTTAGATTGGATTAGGCTGGATTAAATTGTTTCAGATTAGGTTAGAATAGATTTCGAATAGATTGGATTGTTTTAGATTAGATCAGATATGATTAGATTATAAAAGGTTATGTAGGATTGAGAGTGGATTACTATATATCAGTTACCTCAGTCCCTCAGGACTTACCTTTTTCTATTTCTTTTGACAGTTCCGCAAGCGCCTGAAAACCTCTCTTTACCAGTGAAAAGACTGGCCCGGGTCGGGAGCACCTCTGATTTTGAGTGGCGCTATGTAAATGCTTGATTACGATTACGATTATGTGAAGCTAGGATTGGATTTAGCCTACTTCCCGAGGCGAGATGTTCATTCTGTTACGCGAGGTGCTATTTTTTCTTCGGCAAGTCGGTATTCGATGAGACTAGTTATGATAGTGTTGACGAGAGGTTTGCGGTTTTCTTTGTTACCCATTTCTTTCCGATGCTTCTTCAAGATCAAACGCTGATAGCCGACATAATTAACGCCTCGGGTGAGAATCGGGACTCGTCGTTGGCCTTGAAAATCCATTAATAGCGTATCAGTTTATTGCCTGCCTCTCTGCAGCAATTCAATATTGAAATAATACAGAAAACGATGATCTGTGGAAGAAAAGCTGTGAACGAATGCGCCGATGGTGCTTTTGTGATTGGAAACGGGATGAGACATATGCGATCTTTCTTATTATTATTATTATTATTACTATTATTATTATTATTATTATTATTATTATTATTATTATTATTATTATTATTATTATTATTATTATTATTATTATTATTATTATTATTATTATTATTATTATTAATTATTATTATTATTATTATTATTATTATCTTTATCATCAACATCATCATCATCATCATCATCATCATTATCATTATCATTATTATTATTGTTGTTATTGTACATTTACTAAACGAATGACCAAGCATCAATCGATGGCACAGAGCAACGGTGACTGAAGTCCCTATACAGTAGCCGTCTCAAGGAGGATACTGAACCCTTATTCTGAAAATTACTAGGCTATAATAGGCTTTTAACCAATCTGGACTTACGCCAGATTCTACCAGCGAAGGATTGCTCGACGGCAGCGTCATCGTGTGTTGCGAATGCTGTCACCTGTTCTCACTCCACACTATCGATGCAACTTGGTCCAGAGACTCTGAACATCCCTGCCAGCTGTCAATTGTCGACGGGAATCCGTTCGCTGGCTCCACGTGTGTGCGTGGGCCCGCCATTGGTGACTCTTTTTTCCAGTTTACTGTGCATTGTTTTACTACCTGATGAAATAGTCTTGTTGCAAATGACATTTAACACCATATAGGATAGCGCAGAGAAAGCGCATTTGTGGGATTCTTAACAATGCGCTGTATTGAGTGTCCTAATACGTACATGTATACTGCGTACACATGAATAGCGAATGAATCGGGAATATTGGATAGGAAGCATTTACACCAAGAAATCGCATTCTGAATGCGTCTCGTGTGTAAGACAATCATGGGTATCATATGTTTAACTTAATGTAATGCTGAGATGTTTCCTATAACGCAGTCGACAATCTTTTGATAACGAATGCTGGTTAAAGAATTCTGAATGAATGAATTATTGACTGAACGAGAGAACAAATGAATGAATGAATGAATATTCAACGTCTCATTTATATTATTCTCGTCACGGGCAATGGTCTCCAGTGGTAGAACCATCTGCGTAAAATGACCGTCATGGTATCCAACCAGATTGAAATCCTTTACTAATCCTAAGTAGTAGATATAAAGGCCTAGTATCGCGGTCTACATCAGTATTCATCAAAGGAAAGAATTCTTAAGGAGTTTAATGATATACTTCCACGAAGTCGTCGAATTTCAGCTTTACAAGAAGGGAACATGGAACAAAACCGGCTACCGAAAGCTCGTTAGCCGAATGAATGAAGCACCTGGTCTGTAGCATGAAGTGTATGGATTCGAGGCTCACACAGCCGGTCACTATGTAAGGACTTTGGACAAGTCCTTCACGCACAATTACTCAGCGACATCGATTTTCTGCCTTATGGTCGTGCATGCAATTCTGAACTCTTGAAGATTGGTCGATACCAACTACAGTTGTATTGTACTGTAAAAAGAAAAGAGATGGAAATATAACACGGAGTGGATGATCAATTGTAGTCGCTGTGTTTAGGAACAAGGTGGAAACGATGGAGGACCAAACCGAGCCGTAAGTACGGACGTATCGGAAGAATAAAGGTTGCAAAGTAGTCCAGAGGAACAAGGTGGAAACAAGAGGATGACAGCGGCGTAACGTACAAAAGGAGTGGTTACCAAAGGAGATCCAGAAAGACAAGAGACAATAAACAAGAGGATGACAGCGAGATAGACGACAATTGCAGCAGCAGCAGAAACCACTAGAGGGAGACTGGAGGGGCCAACAAGAGGATCTCCATCCCGTCGTCAGATGTCGCAAGATGAAGAACAGGAAGTACAACGGCATGCCTGTCCTTCCGTCCTTCCGTCCTTTCACTCCATCCACAGATCTTGACAAACAATAGCACATCAAACCGATCTAACTTTTAAAAGCTATATATATATACCTGCCTAGTCCAGATTTTATGTATAGCATATGTACGTCTATTTATGAAGTATATTGCTTTCAGGACAGAAAGCAATAATACACTTCGTGATTATCTTCTATGTTCATGTATGCATAAAACGATAGTGTCTTTGATGATATATCGGATGCAATGCCACAATGAATATGCATAAACAGAGTACACAATGCATTTCTTAGATTTTTATCTTTTATCACTTGTTTACAATTCTTTCCTTATATAATATATATATATATATATATATATATATATATATATATATATATATATATATGTTTATAAATATTCCGGAAGTGTTTTATCCCAGTATATAATGACTGATGGAGTTGATCGATACTAGTACCAAAACACTCCACCCGGCAGAAATAAACACTAAGTGGGAGTGCCTTCGTTTGAGGTCGGACCATATGACTGGTGGAGGTGGTTCTTAATAGGACAAATTGAATGGAGGAGTTTATTGCTTTCATGTTTTCTATAATGTATGTCACCAACTCTTTTCTTTTCTTTAGTTGTGACCTACCTCAAGAACTTTCCTTATCTCTACATATAAATTGCTCAACGTCTTCTAACTGTTTAAAAATTAAATTGACACAGTTCTTTGAATGTTTCTCCTTTCTTCAAACACATTTCAGTATTAATTAATAACAACAACTCAACTCTCTACCCTAAAACAACTGTACTTTCACACTGTATATGTTCAAATTCACTGTCATCAGCAGTTTCTAAGTTTGGCGCGCTAACTGCACGTGTAGAGAATCTAAGCCAAAGTTTAGGCTACTTTAGGCCAAGCGCCCACGAGCCGACAGCGCAACTAAGGCCTAAGACTAAAAGCTTAACAATCGATACACATTATATATATATATATATCATCAACCTAAGGAACACCTGTGCTCATTATATATGCAAAACATTAGTTCACATTACCTCCTTCCCTTTCTTTGGATTGAGCAAATTAAACTTAAAAATTTGAAATCATCAGGTACTAAATTATGCAATAAACTTAATACTATATAATACAGTAAAATAAACAATCTTATAATCTAGATAAACAATCTGCTACAACATTTAATCGTCCTTTCTTATAATTAACTTCTACATCAAAAGTTTGCAGTGCTAAAGCCCAACGCACCAGTTTAGCAGACTTAGACATAGATTCAGTCAGATAAGTTAAAGGATTGTGATCGGTAAAGATGTGAACTTTAGATCCAATGATTATCTCTTTCAACTTATTTAAAGCCCAAACAATAGCATAGGCTTCTTTCTCTACAGTTGCCCATCTCTTCTGAGTGTCAGTCAATTTCTGACTTATAAATGATACAGGGCGTTCTATTCCCTTATCATCCATCTGTGTTAAAACAGCTCCTACTGCAAAATCACTACTATCGCAGTACAAATTAAAAGGTTTTCCAACATCAAAACATATAAAACAACTTTAGAGCGTACAGCATCTTTAAGTAAATTAAATGCCTGTTGATGTCTATCAGTCCAATCAATCTTATCTGGAACATGTTTGCTTGTCAAATCAGATAGAGGCTTCGCAATCTGTGCAAAATCTTTGATAAACTGTCTATAGTAACCAAAAATCCAGCAATTGCTTAACTTGTTTCTTCGTTTCTGGGTTTTTCAAATTAATTAAACTTTCAATTCTATCTGGATTCATTTGAATCGTTCCAGAACCAACCACATGACCGATGAACTTTACCTCACTCTTACCAAAGATACATTTATTTAAGTTCAGAGTAATGTTATGCAGTCTCATTTGCATTAAATATGCATCTAAATGCTGTAAATGAATCTTCCAGTCATCTGAATGCACAGCAATGTCATCTACATAGGGCTCAGCAAATTCATTTATAGGCTGTAAAAACCATGTTAATTGCTTTAACAAATGTTCTTCCTGAGTTGATCATTCCGAAAGGAACACGAGTAAACTCGTACAGTCCATTGTGAGTAACAAAAACAGTTTTCCATTGATCAGTTTGCTTAACAGGACAAGTCCAGTAAGCACTTCGACAATCAAAATCGAGATCACATTTGATTTTCCAACTTTGTGCAAAACATCTTTTACAATCGGCATTGGATATTTACAATCCACAGTGAACGAGTTAATGTATCTGTAGTCGCAGGCAAGTCTCAGAGAACCGTCTTTCTTTTTTAACAATAACCAGCGGACTGGCCATTCTGCTCGAAGATGGTTTATAATGTTGGCTTGAAGCTTTTCTTTAATTTGTCGTGTCTTTCAACTTCTGCTCGATAGATGAGTGGAATTCGGCAAGCCATAAATTCTTTTT
>JACEVL010000082.1:1329598-1497098 GCA_020284085.1 Aporrectodea caliginosa
TCAAATGCCAAGGCTAAGAAAATGAAGTCGCTAAAACTTCATACCCTTCGCTGCCTCTAAGGCTAGCTTAAGGGACTGCTCTTCTTCTTGGGAAGACTTAACAACTCTAAACTTAAATTTCCTTTTAAATGAAACTGTCTTTGAGATTGTTACAATCTCTTGCTTCGATTTTGCAAGGAGAAAGGAATTAAGTGCTACTTGTTGTCAGTTTATCAAGTAAAATGAGTTTCCTGTTGGAATCTATTTTTGTTTAAGGTTTTTTTCATAAAAGAGGTGAAGATCATTTTCGTCGAGAGCATCTGCCGTGTGAAATCTCTGTCGCTGTCCGGACTGTTGCTCTACCCTGTCGCAGACGAATTCATCGTACAGTGGCCTGAACTGAAGGACAGATATCCCCTCGTTAGGTATTTGGGTCGAGTTGTATGACCTGACCTAGTTACATTCTGATTTCCAATAGCAGATGAACTGTAGAAAGATCTGTTCCAGTGAAGGGGTTAATGAACAGTATTTAATTATTTTATAAATAAGACAGCGTTTGCGTTGCATGTGTTCATGAAGTTGAGGTGCTTACCACCGTATGTGTGAGTTTGCGTTATAAATAACATTTACCATATACTTGGTGGAAAGATTCAAAGGATTGTCCACCCGCTCTCATATGCCGAGGCTGAGAAAATGAGGTTGTTCACTTACAACTGCTTTTGAAGTTGGCAGAAGTGATTACTTATTTCTTGTTCTCCTTAGAAATTAATAAAATAAAGAACCATCTCGACTAACATAACAACGTCATCACAGTAACTTTTCTTTCCTCTTTAATCAATCACATAAATTAGAAAAACCTATTTACAGCCATTAATTGTTAAAAATATTTCAATTATTTCTCTCATGATCTGTGTTCTCGGGGCAGAAGAGATTCTCTAGAATTTCTTGTGAAGAGATTTATTTCCTCTTTCCTCAATTGAAAGCTCAGTGAAAATTCGTTAAAGGGAAATTTTGTCCAATATAGTGAACTCCAATCTTCTTTTAACCAGTATTATCTGCTGTAGTCCCTCACCCACAGTCTGAGATCTTCAGTTATGGGTCTCTTGGTTGAGCCTCGATGTAGCATTGATGTCCAGTGGTGGCGCCAGAGATTTTTTTTAACCATGGCATAGCCAGGGCAATCATACAAGCAACCAGTGCAGGGGCGGTTTATGCCCCAAATAATTTCTGGGTAGGACAAAAAAATCTGGCAGGGCAACGACCAGGGCAGAGGCTTTTTACCAGGGCATTTGCCCTGGCTTGCCCTGGTGTAGTGCTGTTGATGTCATTGGTTCTCGTACATCCCACGTTGCTACTCCCAAAGAATGGAATCGAATAACAAATGTCTGTTCGATGCAAGAACTCTCTCTCTTAAAGAAACGTCTCAAAATTCGCTATTTCTCATTGGCTTTTCAAAACATCTGAATCTATAAGCTCTTCACCTGGCGACTAACTCGGTCCTCAGATTCGTATATGCAAATATATGACTAACTAATGTAACAAGCTGCGTTCTGTCAGCCTGGTGTTCGGAATAAACGAAAATTGATTGATTGATTGATTGTTTAACCATGCGCCCCTTAAAAAGATTTTTTAATCATTTTAATGTAGAGATGTGAACGTCATTCACGAGATGTCGCTAAAGACTAGATGCTACTACATACTATTGACATTTAACGTCAAAACCTTTAAAATATCTTAGTTGGCGCTCATTAATATGAATTCAAATAGTACACTTACCGTACATGAAACGTCAACTGACGTTCACGAGATGTCGCTAAACACTGCATTCAAAGAAATTGAAAATCAGGTCAAAATTAGACACCCTCAAAAGCAATAAATTTAAGAGTATATATAATCGCGAAATTCCGAATGAAACATTGAGTTGATAGAATATATAAATATAAATTAGATAAGAGGAAGTCGTAAGCATACAAAACACTAGGCCTAAGCTATGCAGTCTCTCATTATGTCCTATAATTATAGGCCCCGACATAGGTTATCTTACCCATTACCCATTAAACTAAATTTATTCAAATAACATCCTTATGATGAATGTCTTTCTAACCAATCTATCGGCTGTCTGGATTTCTCGGTCGTGTGCTCTTGATCGTAGCTTTAGTTTTTGTGCATGGCTGCAAGTCAGTGTCAAACAGTCTTCTTCGAATATGTTTCTGTTGCCTGGTGAGTGAAATTGTGACCATACTTAGGTGGCAGGGTGAAATCTATGTTGCCCTGATCTACAATAAAGCCTCTCATTCAATTCCTTGGTTGTATATATAAATTTTTGTTTATTTATTTGAATGTATTAATCTTGCCATGTACAGTGCTGTGCGTTTGCTAGTGCTTCTCAATAAAGGATATACTTACTTACTTACTTAGGTAGTAATGTCGAGTAATTGTAGGTGGAAACAATGTTTGTTAGGCATAGAACCCACAGCCTCAGAGGGCGCCACAAGGAAGACCTTACAATCTGATTGGTGGCTCTGAGGTAATTTCTTATGGTTACCTCAAGGATCTTCATTGCAGAGACACCTTCGATTCCCTCCAACACTTGAGGCAGCAGCACTTTATGCTGCTGTACAAGGGATTACATACATACATACATACATACATACATACATACATACATACATACATACAAACATACATACATAAATACATACATACATACATACATACATACATACATAAATACATACATACATACATACATACATACATACATATTATTATACATAAAATTATTATTATTTCAACAAACGCAGTCTAAAAATATTAATTTGTTATCGGTGTTGCTATGGAGGTGATTGTTCACTGAGTTTATGACGTATTGGCCAATCACAATCGTTTCATGCATGCACATTGTGTTAAATTCAACCCGCTGACGCAGCTCTATAGCTCTACAGTGCCAGTCCCAACCATGGATTAATGAGGAGGGCGACGCTAATGATCTTTGCTATCACACACAGTGTCGTTAAACTGAAATGACTACTAGCTCTATTGAACAAACTCCGCCACTGATCGTAATCTGTCAGTGCCAGTCCCAAGCCTGGATGAAGGAGGAGGGCGACGCTAATGATCTTTTCTTATCACACAGTGTCGTTAAACTTAGACTACTACTAATACTACTACTACTACTAGCTCTAGAATGCAACAATTTACGTGCGCCTTTTTCGAAAGCATTTCGCTCCTGGCGTATTAGATTCTCTCTTGTCATACTTTCAATTAATGTATGTTTACAAATCATAATGAATAAGTCTGCTGTATTTAAAATGAGCTACAGAGTAGATATGGCATACAAGCCTACAATAACATTTGACGTCTATAGTCTGCGATCCATGGGTGTTTGTCGTACAGTTGAATGTAATTCAACAACAGTTGAATGTAATTCAACTGTACGACGGGGTTGCCAAATCTACAATGATCAATAGCGAGTAGCTTTCTTTAAGTAAATTTAGGACTTCAGGAAAATCCCAACAAAAACCTACGTGGATGCTAACGTTACTCCAAAGACTTTTCTAACTCTTCTGTTTCTAAGTTCACATTTCTGAGTATATTCTGTCTACCAACCATGATCACAATCTTAAGATTTAGGCAGGGCCGTAACAGTTCGGGTAAGTGAAACAATCGAGTAGCCGTGGGCAGCAGAGAGAAGAAATCTGCAACCAGGGATGGAAGGGACTGAGAAGCAGAGCTTCCCATGATAAGAGAAAGTATAATACAATAATTAATTAATTGAAACAATTAATCGTAGGCCTTAGCATCTCAAGATCATAAACAGAGGAGGCGTCATTTCAGTATCCGGGCATAGAAAGTTTGATGAACTTGGGTTTAACGCCGACACCCACTTTAGAAGACTACAGTTAACTATTAATTGAGCATCAATTTAAGAAATTAACTTGTCTAAACGATAGAAAAGGATTCTGGTACGGATTGACATCACTAGTTTGAGTCATTTCTTACTATGCTTGATTTTCTATTGTCGAATTGAAGTTTCAGTTTAAAGGCATTGCGTGATAACAAATATCATTAGCGTCGCCCTCCTCATTCATATGGCACAGCAAACTCCGTCACTGTTCGCTTTCTGACAGGGCCAGTCCCAAGTCCTGGATAAAGGAGGAGGGCGACGCTAATGGTCTTTGTTACCACACAGTGGTCGTTAAACTGTAAACACACACGCTCATTGCGGTCTTTTGCGATTAATTTGCGTTGTAACGCGTTGAGTAAAATAATGATAAATGAGGTCAAAGTTAGACACATTTTAAAGGAATAGATTTCAACCTATATTTTATATATAGGCTGACATCTATTCTTTTTAAAGGTGTCTAACTTTGACCTCATTTATCATTTTTTAGCATTATAGTCTTTAGCGACATAGCGACAGAGAGAGTCAATACTCAATAGCGTTCAATTATTATCTCCAACTCCATCCAGTGAGAGACGACCTACTTAAAAAATACAAACATACATGAACACACACAGGATTGACAGATAGACAGATAGATAGATAAACAAATAGGTGGATATATATAGACATAAACACACTACAAACATACACACATATATATATATATATATATACTTACATACATGTACATGCAAAATGTATATACACACATATAAAAGATATATAAAAATATATATGAAATAAAATATATACATGCATACATACATAATCATTTACACATGCATGTCCCTTTAAACTCGGCTGAAGTAACTTCTTCAATGAATGTTACGACCTAAATTTCTTATCTCTCCAGATCCCTCGTACTGCCACGTTCTTTGCACTTTTGAGGCAAATATCCCTAATGTGCGATTTACATACACACACACACACACACACACACACACACACACACACACACACACACACACACACACACACACACACACACACACACACACACACACACACACACACACACACACACACACACACACACACACACACACACACACACACACACACACACACACACACACACACACACACACACACACACACACACACACACCTTCACATCGGAGCTGCGTTTGCTGCCTTTGACCAATGAAACTGGGTTTCATAAATCATTCAAGATCTTTTTCATTTGCCGTGGCTGGGCTGGGAGCGCTTCTGAGTAGATATCTTGAAGGGGCGCTATATAAATCTCCAGAATGAATGAATGAATACATACATATTATTATTATTTTCTACAAACGGAGTCTAGAATATTAATTTGACATCGGTGTTGCTATAGAGATGATTGTTCACTGAGTTTATGACGTATGTATTGGCTAATCACAATCGTTTTATGCCTTTCACATTGTGTTAAATTCAACCCGCTGACGCAGTTCTATAGCTCTACATTGCCAGTCCCAACCATGGATTAATTGGGAGGGCGACGCTGTAGGACGCAACAATTAACGTGCGCCTTTTTCGAAGACAGTGAACTTCGGGCGCATTAGATTTCATGTCTTACGTTCAATGTTGGCTAAAAATGAGAACGAATATAGGTCCATGTGTTTACTGTGAGCAACAGAGTAGATATGGCATACAATCCTACATTTGACGTCTATAAGTCTGCGATACCATGGGTGGGTGTCGTACAGTTGAATGTAATTCAATTACAGCCGACTGTAGTAATCCAACTACAGCTGAATGTAATTGAACTACAGCTAAATTCAACTGTACGACGGTGTTGCCGATCTACGATGAACAGGAAGTAGCTCTCGTTATGCAAATTTTGGACTTCAGAAAACTCCACGCAAAAACCCTGGACGTGTAAGGAACCGTAACTCCAAAGACTTTTCTAACTCTTCTGGTTCTAAGTACAAATTTCTGAGTATATTCTGTCTACCAACTATGATCACAGTCTTTAGATTGTGACAGGGCCGCAAAAGTTCGGGCCAGTGAAAGAGTCGAGTAACTAATTACATTGTTTCTGTTTTTTGTTTCAGCTCAAAAGCTCAGTCCAGTGAATGCTCGTGTCAACTGGGAGCAACAGTCATCGTCTGACATTGACCGACAATACAGGGCCCTGGCAGAAATGGTAAGCCCACTGACAGCAGGTGGTAAGCCAACTGACAACAAGGCATCAATAAATGGTCACTGACATCAAGCCGAGTGACAACAAGTGTTAATCTTACTGATATCAAGTGGTAAGCCAGTTGACACCAAATGGTAAGCCGACTGACACCAAGTGGTAGGCAGCAGAGAGAAGAAATCTGCAACCAGGGATGGCAGGTACTGAGAAGCAGAGCTTCCCATGATAAGAGAAAGTATAATACTTGAGATAAGAGAAAGTATAATACAATTAATTAATTGAAACAATTAATCGTAGGCCTATGCATCTCAAGATCTTAAACAGGGGCGTCATTTCAGTATCTGGGAAAAGTTTCACGAACGTGGGTTTAACGCCGACACCCACTTTAAAAGACTACAGTTAACTATAAATTGAGCATCGAGTTCAGAAATTAACTTGTCCACACGCTAAAAAGGATAATCATTCCTGTAAGCATTGAATCATCACTAGTTTGAGTCGTTTCTTACTATGCCTGATTTTCAATTGTTCTAGACTCCTAGTGACGAATAAAGATAATAATTATATAATTTAATTAAATGCACAAATAATAATAATAATAATAATAATAATAATAATAATAATAATAGCAATAATAATTATAAGTCAATTTTTTATAAATCCTGAGGGATCCTTGATAATTCAGGTAAAAAAAAAAAAAAAAAAAAAAATAATAATAATAATAATAATAATAATAATAATAATAATAATAATAATAAAAAATATCATAAAATATCATAAAATAAAATTAATCAGACGTGAACCTTGTCAATTGTTTTCCGACACCTTTTAAAAAGAGATCCAGATGTCTACATAAATGGATGAATGAGTTACGTATTTCAGTCGATCTAAACTTATAAAGTTTCAAATTTGTATCTATCGTGGTAAGTAAGATAGTCCTACAGACAACTTTCAATGATCGTAGCTTATGGAGCTTACTTCCTGTATATGTGCGTTCTGCTAAATATCTCTCTCTGTATCTGTGCGTTCTGCTAAATATCTCTCTCTGTATCTGTGCGTTCTGCTAAATATCTCTCTCTGTATCTGTGCGTTCTGCTAAATATCTCTCTCTGTATCTGTGCGTTCTGCTAAATATCTCTCTCTGTATCTGTGCGTTCTGCTAAATATCTCTCTCTGTATCTGTGCGTTTTGCTAAATCTAGGCCTATATCAATATGCTGCAGCCAGATTGATTGCACGCCTTCCTAAATTCTCCCATATCTCCTCGTTTATGATCAATCAATTGCACTGGCTTCCTCTCACAGAACGAATTCATTTCAAAGTTCTTGTCCTAGTCCTTAAGTCCAAATTTGCAATGGTCCTAAATATCTTAGGGATCACATTTGCTCCCCTCTCTCTTCAGTTTCTCATCGTTCTCTCTGATCCTTCAGGCATACTTTTTGTTCCACGAGTAAGGTACACTAGCTCAAACTAACTCTTTCGCTACTATTGGGCCCTAACTAAGTAAGTAAGTAGGTATATCCTTTATTTAAAACCAACTGCTAAACGCATTTTGTTGTACAAAGATAATAATCAAATAAATACAAAAATAAGTATAAAGCATCCGTGTGACAAATGTTTTACGAGATAGAGAGAGTTTGCCTTAGGTGAAATTCTATTGTAGGTTCTGGGGCGGAGCGAGTATGAAACAGTTTTAACGGGAGGCAGTAGCTGATGTAATACATGTGCAGGGTTGCTATGGAATGCCCTTACTTTTCTCTACATGCTACCATTCTTTCTCGGTCTCTTCCTACAGCCTTCACCCTCCTCAAAACCTTCTTCTCTAGGGATTCTCGCACTGGGAGCGCTACTGAATGGCCACTGCTGTGAGTGGTGCTATATAAATTAATAAATACCATATATATATTTACTGTATTCATTATATCTGTATCTGTCCGTTCTGCTCAATATCTCACCCTGCATGTGTTTATGTTTCTTCTTGCGATGTAAATTATGTTAAATTATAACGACCATTGCAGCTGTATGATGTCGCTAAACACTGCGATAAAGGCTACTACTAGGCAACTAAAACACAATGTCGTTCGTAATTGCGAGTGTAATCAGTAACTTCTATTGCGCCGGTGTCTAATGCCCAAGGCATCGACCGAAACCAAGCAATCAAGTAGACCTATAGACGCTGGCGTAATGGGTAGTTGTTGCTCTTTAATGCTTTAGTTTTAAAGTCGGAGCCGGGAGATTTAGACAGATAATAGCAAAACTCACAAATCTTGAAGAGGTTTAAAAGGTTTGTGAGTTTTGCTACATGTTTATAAACCAAGCAGTTAATTAAGTAAAGTAAGTATGTTCTGTATTATACCAATAATTGCATATCCGCACGTTGGTTTACATACATTCATACAGAGTATAACTTTCTTATTATAAACGGTCTGCGTGTGAGATTCTCCGCTTATGGAATAAAAGGGTCATGACTCGAAGTCTCGGGCGCAGGGATAACCCATAGGAACGGTGAGAACTGCTCAAAATAATTTCCACCGACGTCAATGACCTTCGTTGCCATAAGATATCGTTAAACTCGTTATCCATCCGTTAATTTATTGAGGAATAATCTGTATCGTGCTAACTACAATTAGACACCTTTACAACGGTTTGTGGTTAACTCATATATTCGTCAAAATCGCGTTTAAACAGTGTATCTTGTCCGCAGGACTCATCGGGAATTACCTTTCACTTTGCTTTGAATTTCGACTTATGCTTTGAGCATTGTAATGATTATTGGTAGTCTATTTAACGATACTGTGTCATAGAGACACTGATTAGCGTCGCCCTCCTTCTCTATACAGACTTGGGACTTGCACCACCAGATTACGGGCAGTGGCGGCGTTAAAGTTAGGAAGAGCTTAATCATAAAGAGTGTGAAAGCCATAATAATAATAATATTCGTTTATTGATAAATCACTAAGTTGGCACACCGGAACCCTTTTACAGAAAACAGTAATGGCAGTTACAAATTTGCTAAATTTATAGATTTAAATCACTGTTCCAGCAAGCAGCGACTTAGTCATCGGGACAACATTAGAGTCCTATATAATGTCCTCGGGATGAAATATTTGTCATCTTTAGGCGGCAATTGAAAGTCAATGGGTCTCAATTGAAGGCCATGACAACGGATGAGGAAAGGTGGAGCTGGAGGAAAGACCGAACGCAGCACATGAATCTTGCATCGTAGTAGGCTGTCCTCGGCCTCGCAGCAGCTCCACATGAGTCCTTCGGGAGGAGGTAACCGATCTTCGCATCCGAGCAAGTAACTTCTCCACACGGACCCGGTCGTCGGCAGTGGCATATCCCCACCACGCCGGAGCCGCGTACAGGAGCCTCGCAACCAGCGACCGAGTAGAGGGTCCAAGTAGGTAGACGGTGGGCCCTTAGCACTCTCAAGGCATAAAGTACGGAAGGACCGACTCTTGAATCGGAAACCGCTTAGGGCCGATTTTTCATAATCGGCGTATCCCAGGACTACCGATCTGATTACCAAAAGTTCTAATATTTTTGACGAAAAATATTTCCTGTTTTCACTAATACAAAAAATAGTAACCTGTTTTGGCGACCTTCTGCGGTAATCTTTTATCTTAAATATTGAAAGTCCGTGTAAAATATGAAATTTTGAGTCGACTCATCATCAGAATGGTTGATAGTCTGGCTTTTTGTAACAAACTGCATGAGTCTAGAACCAAATAAAAGTGAATTTTGCCGATTAATCGGATCGCAATAGAAATCGGCGAAAAAGCAGCCTAACTAATCGGAAATCGGCAAAAACATGCCAATGCCCTAGCATAGAGGGAACCTGATCATTCCTCAAAATTTCACCAACATGCGAAGATGCCCGAAGATCTTCAGTGATGGTAACTCCTAAGATGTTCAGGGAGTCACTCGTTGTGCTCCCGAAGGCTTTTTGGCCGAAGATTGTTATCGCGAACCTACTATAACACTCTCTCCATCTCTTCAACAATGGCATGTATCATGTAGACAATTTCTCGTCCTTAATTCTCGACTGAAGCAATTAGTAGTAGTAGTTTCAGTTTAATGACACTGTGTGATAACAAAGATCATTAGCGAATTTAGCGTTGCCCTCCTCATTCATATGGCACAGCAAACTCCGCCACTGTTCGCTTTCTGACAGTGCCAGTCCCAAGTCTGGATAAAGGAGGAGGGCGACGCTAATGGTCTTTGTTACCACACAGTGTCGTTAAACAGTAAACAAGCAAGCACTGCCAAGTACTTCAGCAATTGAGCAAAATGAACTTCAAGTAAACCTGGAATAATAGATTTAAGGGTGTCTAACCTGAGCCCAATTTTATTTTGCAGTTAGCGAGACCATTAAAGCTGACATTACCTAAGTTGACGTAGGAGAGCAACGAGGATTTGTGCTTGGCTTTTAACGACGCTCCGTCATAGGAAGCTGAATAGCGTTGCCCTATTCTTACGCTTCAGTAGCTGACCTTACCTTACGCACTGCTAGTAATTTGTAATTGTAAATGTATGTGCCCTTTATATAGCTCAAACTGTACTCTTGTCTTTTCCAAATTATTGCTTATCCACCAAAGGCTGTCTGTCTGCCTTAGGAAAAGACTGATCTTCTGGCCTGATTACGGCTTGGTCATGGTTCCATCGGTTGATTCACTGTGCATTGCATATTGGCGCAATAGAAGTTACGAACAATTTCAATTTGGAAAGACGTAAGTTTTAAGTTGAGAACGAAATGACACAAGCGTTCAACATTCGATTACCACTAAAACTGCCAACCACAGCGCTTGGGATAAGTTGATATGTAAGCCAAACGACTTTTGGATACTTATACCATTCAGTGAAGATAGTTTAAAGGTGTCTAATTTTGCTTGTGCCGGTTAAACGATATCTTATGCATTTACCTTTGACGTTGATTATTATTATATGCAACTTCGCCACTGCGCGACAGAAATGACTAATTAATAATAATTATAATTGTAGCAGCAGCAGCAGCAGCAGCAGCAGCAGCAGCAGCAGCAGCAGCAGCAGCAGCAGCAGCAGCATCAGCAGTAGCAGTAGTAGTAGTAGTAGTAAAGAGAGTAAAGTGAAGGCTTATTTTCAGACTCACTATGTGTTTGAAAGTCCTTCTTGATATCCTTCTGTCTGTCTGTCTGTCTGTCTGTCTGTCTGTCTGTGTCTTCCTGTCGGTCTGTCTCCTAGCGATGCTCCGCTGTCCAAACTCTAGAAATTTTCCTCAGCCAACCTTGCGATATTCCATCACCCAGGCATCTCTACCTGCAAAACATAAACGTGCCATCGTTCGACCTCGTGTAAAGAAACCGGGACTCGACCCGACGGACCCAGCCAGTTATCGTCCTATCTCAAACTTGTCCTTCATCTCAAAACTCGTTGAACGTGTCATCCACAAACAACTATCCAACTACGTTGAATCACTTCATCTGCTTCCACCTACACAATCTGGATTTCGTCGCCATCACTCCACCGAAACCGCAGTTATTAAAGTTTACAATGACATTATCCTGGCCCTTGACTCTGGATTCACCACAGCTCTGTTACTACTCGATTTCTCTGCCGCTTTTGATTGTGTCGACCATACCATTCTCCTCAAAATCCTGCAAGTACAATTCGGTATCACCGCCTCAGCTATTCAATGGATTGCCTCATTTCTTTCCTCAAGGACTCACAGTATTAAACTTGGTGGCTGCTCATCCAAAATCTTCTCTATCCTCTTTGGTGTTCCCCAAGGCTCCATCCTTGGCCCACTCCTCTTTATACTGTACACCTCTAACATTGTCAACATCGCATCACATCATGGCCTTATGATCCACTTATATGCTGACGACACCCAGCTCTACATAAAACTCTCGGGCAAAAACTTTGATAACATCAAAATAAAAATTGCGGAATGCGTCCGTGACATTCAGACTTGGTGCGCATCTATGCGTCTGAAGCTAAATGCCACCAAAACAGAACTCATTTGGTTCGACCGTCGAAGCCGACCGGACGATGATAAACAAATAAAATCTCTTCATCTCGAGTCTAACTGCACCATTCTACCATCTGATGTCGTTCGTGACCTCGGTGTTCTGCTAGACAGCAGCCTAAACATGACTCAACACATCTCTTTCGTCGCCAAAGCATGCTATTTTCACCTTCGCCGAATCCGACAAGTGAAACGCTGCCTCGACGAAACCTGCCTTCGTATCCTCGTCCAAGCTCTCGTCATCTCTCGCCTCGACTACTGCAACTCTGTCCTATCCGGACTTCCTTCATCGACACTGCAACCCTTAACCTCAGTTCTACACACCGCCGCTCGCCTAATAAAAGATCTTGGTCCAAGAGATCACATCACGTCTACACTGCAACAACTTCACTGGCTTCCCATCAGCGCCCGTATCGCCTTCAAAATCTGCCTCCTCATGTATCACATTCACTCTGGAACCTCTCCCTCATACATGGCATCCATGGTCACGCCATGTTCACTTTTCAATACTAGAGGACTCCGATCGTCGACGAGAGGGGATTTCACCGTACTTCGCACAAACCGGAAGTTTGGAAACCGTGCTTTCTCTATCTCAGGACCCTTTGAATGGAACCGTCTTCCACCTTCAGTTCGACAGTGCATATCTGTTGCACAGTTTAAAACAAAATTAAAAACTTATCTGTTTACCTTGCACTATGACTAAGAATGTAGCGAAACGCGCTCTCGTGCAAGACTTGTCTTGTTAAAGCGCGCTATAAATTTTCATTTGTATTGTATTGTATAAAACCGTTGCCATTGAACTAGGCGACTGCGCATGATTATCCATACCAGATCAATGGCCAGATGAAATGTGTGATTGGGGTGTATGACTCATTAGGGCATTTCTTCTGAGGAAACTGCCCCAGTGGAAATCATCATAAACAGGGATAGAGTGATGCGAAGAAATGTTTCCCACGTGAATTGGGAATTTTTCCAGCAGAACGAACATTCTTGATCGTTCAACACGGCTGGACACCTTTTTTAATATTTGCAAACCGGTTATAATTTCAGATTTTCTCAACGTAGATCAGATGTACAGCGCTTCACATTCCGTGTTCATACCGTGTTTAGCAAACGAACAGCGAAAACGCAGCCACTGCTCGTATTCTGGCAGTGTCAGTCCCAAGCATGGAGAAAGGAGGAGGGACACGCCATACTTATCTTTGTTATGACACAGCACCGCTAAACAGCAACTAACCTTATGTACTACACTGTGTGGATGACGTATACTGAGGTGGTGCCAGACTTAAGCGTGGGAAAGGAAAAGGGCGACGCAGTGCTGTTAAACAGTAACGAACATTGTGAAGTCAACTCAGCCAATGACGCATATTAGAGTGGTGCCAGTCTTAAGCAAGGAAATGGAGGCGGGTGGCGTAAGTCATCTTCACTATGATATATCGTCATTGTACAGAAAACTATATCATGTACCTATTAAAGAGTTTTGTTTATTCACTTACTCTGGACAGCTAAGGTCAGGTAAGGTATGGTCTACGTCAACGACCGTGGTAGCCACATAATGTCGATAAACACTGGGAAGTCTTTGCTATGGGATTCAGGTTAATACATCTAGCTATATATCACTTATTATAGCGCATTTTTAGTACCCCACAAAGGCGCTGATTTAAGATATCACATTAGTTGCTCTAACTAATCGACTACCGTGTCTTCTTTACATTGTGTCTTCTTTACATTGAGGGTCCTGAGTGGCCGAGTGGGTTGGTAGCCCGCTCTCCACGCCGGTGCCCCGGTTTCGATTCCCGGTCGGTCGGTCGGTTTATCAGAGGGTTGCGGGTTCGCATCCACTTCAAAGTCGCCGCGTAGGGACCTTGGGCAAGTCCTTCACTCGCAATTGCTCATGCACTTCGGCGTGAAACTCCGATTCAGCGTCCGCCCAGTAGTCGGGAGCGCCTCTGAATAGGAATCTGGAAGGGGCGCTATAACAAGTGCTCCTCCTCTCCCCCTCCCCTCCCCCAGTGTGATTCTCCTTACAGATTTTATTTTAGTTATAGTTACAGTTATAGTTAATGGTTTTTTATTTTAGTTATAGTTATAGTTATAGTTAATGGATTTCTATTTTAGTTAATTTTAGTTACTACTTAGTTACAATAATTAAGACTATAAGCAAAATTGTGCGTGTTAACACACTGTTTCACAATTTGCTCAGAGCTTTGAAAGCCTTTGAAGCATGGGCGAATTCAGCTTCATGAATACACGAGTTTCCAAAGTAACTGATAAATTGCATAATAAAAATATCGCATTTTTCGTTCGCATTTATGTCGAATCGACCATATTGCACTTCCTATTTTTATTTTTGCATTAACGAAAATAAAGATGAATTTTCGTTAGTGTTATTTTCGTTATAGTTATAGTTATAGTTAATGATATTTTTAGTTATAGTTATAGTTATCGTTAACGAAATTATTTTATTTTCGTTAACGAACATTTTCGTCATCGTTATCGTTAACAAGAATCACACTGCCCTCCCCTCTCCTACCCCTCCTCCCTCCCCTTCCCTCCCTCAGCGATCCTACCAACGTGTATGGTTGACGCGGTTGCTTGTCCGCTCCGTGTGGCAATAATATAATAATATTGAAAGCGAAGTTATATGTGTGACGTCAATAATATTGTGACGTCACACAAAGAACTTCGGCTAGATCTATATCATAATCGAGCGTTGCTATGACAACGTCTGTCACGGAAGAAAGACAGACGCACGTTCATTTCTGTTTCATTATATATTAAATTAAATATTATTTGACGCAAATGTTAATTACTTAATATTTAGCCATAAAAGATAAAGTAATTAAGACGCTTTCACGCATTAAACTAGTAGGTAATTTCCATTGTTTAAAATTATCTTGTGGCCTCCAAGCCGTTAACGTCGACCGTACCGAAAACTTCACAATAGAAGCACATTCAAGACTGAGCGTTACACTTTCGCAATTTCGTTTCACGGATATATAGCCTAGAATTGAAATGTTTCAGAGGTGTCTATTTAGACCTATATATCTCACCGATGAGTTGCGACATTACGTACTCAACAATATCGTTTACTTCGACGAATACTTCGTTTTCATCATCAACGAAGAATAAGTGGTGTTCAGTGTACGTTAGTGATCAGTAGTTTTCATTGTGCAGATATCATTTGGACCATTAAGTTCTTAACATGGTTTTTAGGTATTGGTTGGGGTAGTTACTATTTTACGACACTGTGGACTTTGGTCTGTTGCTACGTGGCATTAATGCCAGACAGTGCCAGTCCCAAGCCTGGAGGATTGAGGAGGGCGACTTCAACTGTCAAGGCAGCCACAGGATATCGCTAAACACAGGATTTACTACTCAATTGTGCGCAGAAACGCAAGATGTCGCTAAAAAGTTATCAGAACATAAGGTACAACGGAACAACTAAACACCTTTGAAACACTGTTACGTGCGATATAAATACGGCAGTTTCGTAATTTTTATGATTGTGTCGAACATTTTATGATTGTGTCACTGTCAAACATTTTACTGTCACTGATTGCGGCTTGTCAATCAGAACCAGTTAACGAATAATACATTTTTAACTCCGCCACTGATTGTATACTCTGTCAGTGTCAGTCCCAAGCCTGGATAAAGGAGGAGGGCGACGCTATTGATCTTTGTTATCACACAGTATCGTTAAACTGAAACTACTAAATTACGTTCAATTGCATACTATACTTTTGAACTCCTTTGCTGAGACTACAGTGCAAGTGCAAACTATTGCATAACATTGATACAGGTCAAAGTGTGTCAGCCGAAACGGTTTTAAACAGACCCAGTAAGGACTCGGATGGCTCACTTACAAAGTCAATACCTTAAGATCCGTAGAAACATTTTAACCATACAGTAAACAAATTTAGAGTGAAACATTGAGGTGATAGAACAGATTATACAGTATAGGGTCTTTTAATAAGTGGTCAACAAGTAGCCAATCATTTGACAAAATCGGGGAAGAGGTCATCACATGTGTGCACACTGATAGGGCCTACATACTAATAAAAAAGTTCTTTAATCTGAGTTTCAATTGAGTGATGATCACATTATTCTTTCAAAGTTATTAAATACTTGCGGGTCGCAGCATTTGGTGGAAAGTTATTTTCTTATACACCTCGTAGTTTCAGTTTAACGACACTGTGTGATACCCAGGATCGTTAGCGTCACCTCCTCCTCTACCCAGGCTTGGGACTGGCACTGACAAAGTACAATCAGTGGCGGAGTTAGACATGCCACATTTGAATTCGTTTTTAAACCTCAACCTGAAACTTTAAATAAACTTAAACAGCACGATTTAAAGGCGTCTAAAGGAAGTCAAACTGCATGTCGCTCGTTTATTTTGCGGTTACTAGTAAAGCAATTAATCGCTAGTATTGTCACTGATTGCAGTTTGTCATTCAGGATCATTAAACGAATATATATATATATATATATATATATATATATATATATATATATATATATATATATATATATATATATATATAGGCGCTATATAAATTCCTGAAATGAATGATGAATATATATATATATATATATATATATATATATATATATGTGTGTATGTATATATGTACCAATCATAATTTTCCAAAAAAACCAGAACGTAGATTTAATCGAACGCTATATATTAATCGATTAGTATTCACTGAAAAAACTAATGTCTTGTTTTCACCGCAAACTACTAAATCGGTCGACTTAAACACCTTTAAAATATTTCTATTATGAGCTATATAATAGGCTTAATATACATGAACGTCAATTTCTTCTTAAAATCGGTCTGTTGAGTACGTATAACGACAACGGCCTTGTTGGTTTAAGGGCTCAGCAAACCTCTGGAAATGCTAATTTTGCATTTGTAAATTAAAACCAATAGTCGCAAGTGAAAAATCTACACCTTTAATCGCTAGTATTCACGAGAAACTCCTAATCGCCAGACTTCATCGAAAACTGCTAAAAAGTTAGTATTCACAAAAACTACTAATTATTAGCATTACAGTGAAGACTACTACGTGAGGCGTGGTGGTGTAGGGGTATGTTCGGTGCCTTGCAGCAGGAGGGTTGCGGGTTCGAATCCACCTTAAGCCGCCGCGATAGCTTCTATTCCAATTAGTCTTAAAACCTGCCCTGTCCTATTATTCTGTGCGCTGGAATAATGCTGTACAAAACATACCACTTTTAGCGGTTTTCGAACAATGTGAAAGCAAGTGTTTCAAACCGCGAAAACGGATACAGTTTTCACGATCCTTGGCATCCTAACTCAGGCTGAAGTTTCTTATAGTTAATTAATGTATTGTATATTGTATTGCATTCAAACATTTACAAAGCGCCTCTAGTAGCTTACTAGAGGTAGAGTGTACCGTTCAGAGGCGCTCCCAGTGCACAAGGCCACGAGAGAAGAAATAGAGTTTGTGAAAGGTATAAGAAGAGGAGGGGTTACCATTTAGACTTTGAAAGCGAGTAGAATTGTACCTAACAGAGTCATCTGTCCTTGAGACAAGTCTGGCAAGATGTTGTCACAGATAACGTTTCTACCTAAACCATGCAAGTCTTGTACAACGTCAAAAACCACACGTTCTCGTTGGTTTTGCTCTCATTCCTGACCTTCTTATCTCCCAGTGTAAAATTTCCAGATGATAAACATACGATGTCTTGCTGTCAGGGGCTTAGTTCTTCTCAAGCAGCATTACATATTTGCATATTTTTAACAATTTCTATAAGGCAAATTCAATTTCTATCCAGAATCTTCATTTGGGGTCAAAATGACCCCAATGGTAGTCAGTGTTGCAAATCGTTATGAGCGCCATCCGGTGAGATAAAATGGTACACATATTACAGAATCTTACAAAGAATGGTTGGATGTACAAAGTCAGAAAAAAATCATAACAATCCTTCATGTTATGCGGGAGTTGTGAGGGACAGAAAATCGTTTGGGGTCATTTTGACCCCAGTGGTAGTTCCAGGGTTAATCTGAGTTTGATTTGATTGTCACAGCATTCTTTAAATCTGCAGGAAGGGAATTCCTTATTTACTGGACAAAGCATTTCATGAAACGTTATTTTCTAAAATAAACTTACAATAATTTATTGAATCGTTTATTGTTCTTAAACTTTAAGTTTAGTCTTGCGCTTATATACAGACCACCTGATGACTGAACGAAAATAAAATTTAAATAAACTTGGGATCCACAATATAAAGGTGTCTAAAATAAAGTGTATATTTTTGCACGCTGATTTTATTTACCATTTATCTAGCCCCGCCTGAAAACGGCCGTTGTGAAGTATCTACGCAATCCAGCGCCATCTATTGTTTGAACTCCAATACTGCTCTTCATCAAGTCATAAAGTAACATGCCTTACCTGATTTTACTTGCAGTACCTTACCTGATTTTACTTGCAGTACCTTACCTGATTTTACTTGCAGTACCTTACCTGATTTTACTTGCAGTACCTTACCTGATTTTACTTGCAGTACCTTACCTGATTTTACTTGCAGTACCTTACCTGATTTTACTTGCAGTACCTTACCTGATTTTACTTGCAGTACCTTACCTGATTTTTCTTGCAGTACCTTACCTGATTTTACTTGCAGTACCTTACCTGATTTTACTTGCAGTACCTTACCTGATTTTACTTGCAGTACCTTACCTGATTTTACTTGCAGTACCTTACCTGATTTTACTTGCAGTACCTTACCTGATTTTACTTGCAGTACCTTACCTGATTTTACTTGCAGTACCTTACCTGATTTTACTTGCAGTACCTTACCTGATTTTACTTGCAGTACCTTACCTGATTTTACTTGCAGTACCTTACCTGATTTTACTTGCAGTACCTTACCTGATTTTACTTGCAGTACCTTACCTGATTTTACTTGCAGTACCTTACCTGATTTTACTTGCAGTACCTTACCTGATTTTACTTGCAGTACCTTACCTGATTTTACATGCAGTACCTTACCTGATTTTACCTTCGTAAATCAACACAGAAACCACCTTAATTAAATTCAGATTCACCGACTTACCTCACCTCACCCTATCTTACATTCCAAACAGTGACTTACCTACATTATTAGCCCTACCCATGTTAAATTGCTCATCTACAAATCTTTACAAATCTAACTGGCTAATCGATAACCGATATTATTCGCTATTTGCCATTCGGATGAGTAATGAAGGCGTGAAACATGCATTTAGGTGGCGGATTTCTGAACCAGCGGGATCCGGCTGAATTTTACCCTTGCCATACCTTGATATAAACAAAACTAGTCAAAGTGATCTGTGGTTATAATATTTTATAATGTTTTATTTGATGCAAAGACACTTAAAACATATCGATATTTTACAGCTCTGATGATGATCAATGACTGTATAACAATGCTGTTTCATAACAAAGAACACTTGCGTCGCCCTCCTCCTTCCTTCAGGCTTGGGACTGGCATTATGGCATGAACGTGCAGTGGCGTAGTTTACAGTTTTGATAGTAGTAGTAGTTTCAGTCTATCGATACTGTGTAATAACAAAGATCACTAGCTTCGCCCTCCTCGTTTATCCAGACTTGGGATATAGTTTTGATGACTAGATTTTCTTCAAATACAGTGGACATTTTCTAATAATTATATGCCTCTGTAATCGTTAATGTTAGCATTGAGTATTATTTGATACGATGCTTAGTTACTTCATAATTAGGGAAACAAGTTAAGACTTTTACGCGCATAAAAGTAAAACAGTAATTTCCAGACTTTTATTGCATCTTGAGGCCTTGAAGACCGCTGACATCAACCCCACAGAAACTTACAGCGACACCAAGACTTAGTAGCCGTCGAAATTAATAACACTGATTTTCATAACTACAAATAGCTTATTGTAATCACATTTTAAAGGTGTCTAATATTTTGAGCCTGCAAGTCGTGATAGTAAGTAAGTAAGTAAGTAAATACCAAAGTTTAGTAGTTTTTTTCTGGCTATTAGGAGTTCTTCAGTGAATATTGACGATTAGCAGTTGTCAGTGAATACTGGCAAACAGTAGCTTTCAGTGCATGAGATGGCAGTGCCAGCGTATAGGCAGTAGCGACTGAAAGTGATGTTGCAACTTGACTAAAGCTCATTAATTAATTAGAATGAGAATTGTTTAAAGATGTTTGATTATGACCCGTTTCCTTTCAGCTGATTTCACGACTTATTGTGGCCAACAGCCTTTTCACGCTCAAACGAATGTTTTGACAGTCTGTGCTAGTGATTAAATTGCGCTTATAAAGTATACAGTGCGAACGTCTTTAAAATGTCTAATTATATTAATTGTACCTGAAAATTGTGGTAGTATAAAATGAGAATGAATATTGTTTAATGATGTTTAATTATGACCCGTTTACTTCCATCAGCGGATCTCATATCGCATTGCTGCTCTGGTTTCTCGTTGTGTTCTTGGCTGCGCTCCATCTTACTTGCGTGATCTTTGCCGCCCAGTGTCCGACGTTGCAGCGCGTCGGGTGCTTTGCTCCTACGACGAGGGGTGAGCTCCTAGTTCCACGGGCACGCTTGGCTATTAGGCAGCGCCGTGCTTTTTTCGGTTGTGGGCCCTTCCATCTGGAATGACCTCCCACTTAAGCTCCGTTTTTACTTGTAAGCCATCCGACAGGGTTTTACAAGTCCCTCAAGTCTCTTTTTCTTTAGTCGTGGCTGGGCCGGGAGCGATCCTGAGTAGTTTCTTTGAAGGGGCGCTATATAAATGCTCTGAATGAATGAATGAATGAATCTGATATAACGACATATTGTGGCCAAACAGCCTCTTTCACTCAAAAGCAAAGCATTTTCACGCTATTCGTCAGTGATTTAATTACGCTGATGATGATTCCAATTGTTTAACGACATCCTTTGGCTACTATGGCCGCTGACGTCTTTGTGTTTCTGTTGTATTTCCGCTCTGTTTGGCCCATTGGCTCTTTTTATTGCAATTTTTTATATTTTTTCTCTTTCTTTCTTTCTCTCTTTTTCTTTTTTTCCCTTTTTTCTTTCTTTTTTTAATCTTCTTTTTTTTTGCTTATTCAGCTCTTTTTTGGCTATATCAGCTCTTTTTTGGCTATATCAGCTCTTTTTTGGCTATATCAGCTCTTTTTGGCTATATAAGCTCTTTTCAAAAATGTTTACAAAGATATTGACATTCTTTCTAGGTTTTCTATAACAACATGTAATGCTATATGCAAACAGCATTTTAGCACAGATGTGTAATATATACATGTATTATATACACATTTTATTGCAACATACATCTAATTACAATAAAGTATCGTTAACAGTTATTTATATAACAGGATAACTTAATTAAACATTTCATTTATCATTTTCCTATATAACAATGCAATATTATTACAAAATGCAACAAAATTACCAAACATCACAACATCATTTAATTACGCTGGCGATTCATCGCTATATAAAGCATGCGATGGAAAGTTTTAAAGGTGTCTAATTAAGCCTAATTTTTCCTCAGATAATTTCACGGCATATCGTGGCCAATGGGTTACATCGCCTTCGACGAATACGTAGAAATGTGAGTAATTATTAGTTTTAAGTGAATAGTTAAATTTCAGTGTTTAAGAGCGATTATTGGTGTTCAGTGAATAGCAAAGATTAGTAGTTTTTTTCTGGCTATTAGGAGTTCTTTCAGTGAATATTGAAGATTAGCAGTTGTCAGTGAATACTGGCTAATAGTAGCTTTTCAGTGCATGAGATGGCAGTGCCAGCGTATACTGTAGACAGTAGCGACTGAAAGCGATTGTTGGAACTTGACTAAGGCTCATTACCATGCCATACCATCGCAATATACCATACTTATATGCCATACCATACAATGTCATATCATGCCATTACATGTCATACAATACAATGACATACCATGCCATACCACACCGCAACACACCACACCACACCATACCATACCGTGGGTCACCATATTTAACCATACCTTGCAGTCTCATACCTTACTTGACCTTCTTTATTTTGCACAGTGGCCTGCTATACCACACCGTACTTCAATTTACCTTAGCCTGCCGTCTTTGCGATGAATTACAAACATAATTAGCCTTACCTTGCCATTAACTAACCTAGTTAATTCAGATTTATAATTATTATAATCTGTTAACGGTGCATGAGACTGGCACAACGCTATTCCACGAACGAATTTTCTTAAAATAAAGTTTGACATGTATTCTGACATGTTCTGCCATAATCGCTAAATGCCTTATATTAAATATTATCTTACACAATTGTTAATTACTTCATATTTAGCAATAAAAGTTGACATATTTAAGAAGTTTTCACATATAAAACTGAAAAGTGATTTCAATTGTTTGCAAGCATCTTGTGGCCTCCAAGCCGTTAACGTCGACCGTACCGAAAGCTGCCTTGCAAGCATGACCATAACACGACAGATGGATGGATCCCACAGTTTAACGACAGTTTATGACAGCATCGACATGCATCGATGCTGTCGTAAGCTGTCGTTAAACTGTGGGATCCATCCATCACAATCGTGTTATGGTCATGCTCTCTCGGGCTTCCATTGCGCCAATAGGCGCCGAAATGAGAGACACAGTGCGAGCGGAACTTGACGGAATAAGAACACATGGGCAACTCGAAACAATCTGAGGCTTAACACCAGCAAATCACGTGAGATGCTAATAGCTCGTGGTGGAAAATGGAAGGTCGCACCTCCGCCTCTTCTCGACATGGAGAGGGTATCGTCAATGGTTATCCTCGGTGTTACAATCAGGGATGACCTCCGTGCAACCTCCCATGTCGATGGAGTCCTTGCCGCCTGCTCGGGTTCACTCCATGCGCTTAGAGTGCTAAGAGCGCACGGGTTACCATCAATAGCACTCCAAGAGGTGGCAAGGGCGACAACCATGGCACGCCTCATGTATGCTGCTCCAACCTGGTGGGGCTTCGCCGGAGCTGAAGATCGTCACAGGATTGAGTGCTTCCAGAGAAAGATGCAGAGAATCGGTTACCTTCCATCAACGACCAAGGGAATCGAGGAGATGATTGGCGAGGCAGAGAGGAGACTATTGCAGGCAGTGATCTGGAATGAAAACCATGTGCTTCGGGGATTATTTCCAGGGGTAGTGCACAAACATTACAATCTTCGCCCCAGGCCGCACGATTTTAAGCTCCCAGCTAAAGACGATAAAAACTATATACCAAGAGTTTTATATAGAAAGTAGCAAACAAACCTTTCTTATGAGAACAACGATAGCAACGAACTTACTATCTAATTTCTAATTTAACTTGTACCAGTCCTGGATGCGGTGTGACATCCCGAATAATCAATAAACGAATATATATATAGATTAGTTTGGCATATTACTGCTATGGGACTATCGTTTACTCAAATGATTGTGAATGCTATTCACGTTTTTATATAGCCTAGTATGAAACCGTTTTAAAGGTGTCTATTTAGACCTATATTTCGCAGCGATGAGTTGACGACATTACGTGCTCGATAATATCGTTTACTTAGAAGAATACTTCGTAATAGTAGGAATTAGTAGTCTTTAGTGAATAACAGAAATTAGTAGTTCAGCAGCGAGCGATTAGTAATGTCTGGGCATATATCCCGATTAGTAGTTTTCAGTAAATTGTAGCGATTAGTATTTTTCAGTGAACACTGTCAATTAGTGGCTTTCAGGGAATTCTAGCAAGTAGTAGCTCTCATTGTATACTAGCGATCAGTAGTTTTCATTCTATATTAGCGAATAGTTGTTTTGATTGTATACTAATGATACTAGTTTTCGTTGCATACTATCGATGATTGGTTTTAATTGTTTACTAGACGTTGTATTCGGTGAATATTAGCCGTTGGTAGTTTTCAGTGACTACTGGTGATTAGCTGCTCGAGTGTATAATTGTGATTTGCAAATTTCGGTGAATTGTACCAATTAGTGCTTTTCAGTGAGTACCACCTACAACGAGTTTTCATTATGTGCCAAGGACTAGTGGTTTCAGTGTACGCTAGTGTACGGTGGCGCATTGGATAACATCTGGCACGGAGACCGAGAGGTACCGAGTTCGAGCCCCCGTTGGGCGGATATGCTTTGTAGGCTGCTATTAGCGCCGTTGTATTGCAAGCTGTCTGTTCTGTTAGTAGTTAAGATTTAAATTGCATAACATGTAAATGTACAGCGCAGTGTGTTTGTCAGGCGCTTATTAAAGAAAAGATATTATTATTATTATTAGTGATCAGTGGTTTTCATTGTGTAGATATCTTGTGGCCCATTAGGTTTTTGAAAAGGTTTGTAGGTATCAGTTGGTTTGTAACTGCTTAACGACACTGTTTTTTTAGTGGCGCTATATAAATGCTTGATTACGATTACGATTACTCAGTTGGCCGCAAAACGCAGGACTTCGCTAAACACTTATCAGAACATGAAGTACAGAGCAACAAATAAACACCTTTAACACGGTGCTTATGTGCTGTATAAATAGGGCAGTTTCGCATTACGATTACTTTTTAATGACTTGAACTCTTTGCTCATCTTTATAATAATATTATTCGCCGCCAATATATTGATTGATTGATTGATTCATTGATTCATTCATTCATTCATTCATTCATTTATTCATTCATTCATGTATTTATAGAGTATTTATATACCCGTTCGTCCTCCTGTCCTCGAAGAGTCTATCTGCTAAGGAATGTGACTCTAAATAATTTTACAAAAGCAGCAGCAGTAGCAGTAGTAACAGTAGTAGCAATAGTTGTAGTATTAGTAGTAGTAGAAATGGGAGTAGTAGTTGCGGAAAAAGTAGCGTTAGCAGCTGTAGTTGCAAGAATAACAATAATAATAAAAATAGTAATAAAATATAGAGCAATAAGATTATAAATAATAGCGATAGAATAATAATAATAATGATAATGAAGATGATAATTATAATTATAATAAAACAGTATAATTCTCAGCCTCATTATCTGTTTAAATGTCCTTGTTTCTGTCTGTTTATCTCCTTACAATTCTGAGCTAGCCAAACTAAAAAAAAATTAAAAATCTTTCTGTATAAAACCAATGCCATCAATAGAATTATGCCACTGAGCATTTGTGCTTAGACCGGAGTAATGGGCAGACGAAAAGTATAATTCGGGTGTGCAACCCCTCAGGGCATTTGGACGGAGGTAATTGCCCCAGCTGGGGTCGTCAAAAACAGGGATAGGGTGATACGAAATGCTTCCCGTGTGAATTGGGAATTAATGCAGCACAACGAACATTGCTGATCGTGCAAGACGGCTGGACACCTTTTTTAATACTTCAAAACCGGTTATAATTTCACATATTCCGACGTGGATTTATCTGTTGGTGTGGTTTAGCTCGTAATATTGCATACAAACGTTCAGAATCCACCACTGCTCGTATTGTGGCAGTGCCAGTCCCAAGTCCGGAGAAAGAGGGTGACGCTAATAACCTTTGCTATAACACAGTGTCGTTAAAACAGTAACTTAACTAATGTATTAACTCCGCGGTTTACTAGGGTGGTGCTAGTCTTACGCATGGGAAAGGAAAAGGGCGACGCAGTGTTATAAAACAGTAACGAACCTTACATGATCAACACAGCCAATGCTGCGTGTATGGAGGTGGTACCAGGCTTAAGCTTCGCAATAGAGGTGGGTGACGTTAATCGCCCTCATTATTACACATCGTCATTATACATAAAGCTACCAACTGTACCTATTAAGGAGTTTTTGTTTACTCATTTTTTCTGGACAAGGTAAGGTAAGTTAGGGTCGACTTCAACGGCCTTGGCAGCCACAGACTGTTGTTAAACACTGTAAGCCACTTTTTATGAGTTTCAGATCAACGTTTCGCTTCGAAACGAACAACGTCTTTGCTTTGTACACAGACAATCGACATATGAGTATTGCGAAAGTGCCGCTACATAAATTCTTCGATTATTATTTTTTAGTCTTTTCTTAAATATTCTGACATCCTCAAAATCTGACTGGGGCTTAATCTTGCACTAGATGATAATATGAAATCTGCGCTTTTTGAACGAAATAAGTCTTAAATTAATTAACTTGGAGTACACGATTTAAAGGTGTCTGAATAATATTAAGCCGACAAAATTTGTTTTGCATGTCGTAATACGCAATTTTATTTTGCGGTTCCCAGGTCCGTTAATGATGACCTTACCTTACTTAAGTAAGTAAGTAAGTAAGTAAGTAAGTAAGTAAGTAAGTAAGTAAGTAAGTAATTTAGTAAATAAGTAAGTAAATAAGTAACTAAGTATGTTCTTCATTGAACCACCTGCAAACGCACTGCGGGAACATCGCATAAGAACAATCTAAGAGTGTTAAATCACAAAATCACAAACTCACAATATATAATAACAAAACAGACATCTATGGAGCTGAGAGAGAGAGTACGGATAAAGTAAGAAGAACGATCAACAATAAATTCAATTGAATAACATTCGCATGATAAAGCCGCATTGGGTTCATGCATCAGCATGCGGGATCTCACTTGACATTGCTCGTTAAGGGTATGTCACTTTAAATACATTATAAGCAGCAACAAAATCTCTAACCAGCTGACTACCGTGTCTTATTCCCATTGGTTTTCTACCGGAATTACCTTTCGCTTTGATAAGAACAACGTCTTTGCTTTGTAGCGACCATCGACCTACGACTTGAGCATTAACAAAATGGCGCAACGTAAATTCTGCGATAATTATTATTTTGCTAAATATTCTTACAATTTTAACGCTTATAACTCTTAAACTGAAGCTTATTAAGGATACCAAGTCTTGATTAGATGATTTTTTTTAGAACAAGGTTTAACGTCGTCATATGACATCAAAGGCCGTTGACGACAATTGAAGACATATACGAGGGTTGATCAATAAGTAATGAGAAAAACATATTAGACAGCTTTTTTTGCAGAATTTTTTATTTTTATTTACTAGCTTACTTATTTAGCAGAGTTTTTATTTTTAAATTGTCACGTGGGCCATTACTGTGTTGCTAGGCAACTGCCGGAAGCCGTCTGCCCAGCGGCTGTTGTAAATAATGGATAAAAACGAGAAACGTGCGGTTATTAAATATTTGCATTTAAAAGGATTGACTCAAAATGAGATTGCAACGGACATGAAGAAGGTTTTAAGGGACAATGCCCCTTCACAGGCTACAGTCTATCGGTGGGTAGCTGAATTTAATCGCGGTAGGCAATCAACTGAAGACGAGCACCGTTCTGGCCGCCCTATTGAGACCTGTACCAACGAAAACGTTCAATTCGTCCAGGATCTTATACAGAAAGATCGGCGGGTTAATATTAGAAATGTAGCAGATTGTTTGAAGTTGTCGTACGGCACAACCCATCATATTATTACAGACATTTTGGGGTACAACAAGGTCTGTGCTCGATGGGTTCCACGAATGTTAACACATGAAAACAAGCAAGTCCGACTAACAACTTCTCGTGAAAATCTCGACCTTTTTAGAGAAGACCAGGCAAAGTTTCTACGCAGATATGTCACTATGGATGAGACTTGGGCTCACCACTTTGATCCCGAGACAAAACTGCAGAGTATGGAGTGGAAGCACGTCGATTCCCCGACACCGGTCAAATTCCGCAAAATTATATCAGCGGGTAAAGTTATGGCATCCGTATTTTGGGACAGTGAAGGTATTTTGATGATTGACTACTTGGAGCGTGGAAAGACTATCACGGGTGTCTACTATGCACAGTTAATCCGAAAACTTCGCGTGGCTATTAAGGAAAAACGTCGAGGGAAGTTGCGTCAAGGTATCGTGTTTCATCAGGACAATGCTCCAGCTCACACCTCGTCTGTTGCAATGACTGCAATTCGCGAGTGCGGCTTCGAACTGCTACAACACCCACCCTATTCTCCAGACCTGGCACCGTCTGACTTCCATCTGTTTCGATATCTGAAAGATTCGCTTCGCGGACAGAAATTTGACACTGATGAAAGTGTTATCCATGCCATAAATGACTGGTTTCAGGAGCTAGATAAAACTTTCTTCCTGGAGGGTGTAAAAGCACTTGAACATCGCTGGGAAAAATGTGTTGAGCTTCAGGGAGATTATGTTGAAAAACTATAAAACAATTTTGGTCCAGATTTGCTGTCTAATATATTTTTCTCATTACTTATTGATCAACCCTCGTACAGTGCAGTGAAATGAATTCATAGCATCCAAAAGACACTATTTAAGACTGTCCAGACATAACCTTAACATGTCATAGTGTTCACTGTGTAACGACATAAAAAAATGACAATTCAAAAATCATTGACAAATACCCCAACTTCACCTTCTCAACCTCAGTTCGCGACCTGGGAGTCACCCTAGACCAGGAACTCACATTTACGCGTCACATAAATCTTCTCTGCCGCAGCTGTTACTATCAGCTTCGACAGCTCAAGGTAATCTCCCGCTCTCTGTCTCCTAGCGCAGCGTCGACGCTGGTCCATGCTTTTGTAGTCTCACGGCTCGACTACTGTAGCGCCATTTATGATGGACTTCCCGCCTGCCGGACCGGGTCCCTGAATAGGGTCCTGCGCACTGCCGCCCGCCTTGTTGGCCGCATTCTGAGGTTTGGGCGGGTTTCTGAATACATGAGGGACGTGCTCCACTGGCTTCCTTACCCACAGCGTATTGTGTATCGAATCTCTGTCTTGGTCCGGCGCTGTATTGAGGGTCTAGCCCCTCCGTATTTGCGGGAGCTCTGCTGCTCCACCACATGCGTCCAGCGTCGTTGCTTTCTCCGCTCGGCTGCACAGGCTGAGCTCATTGTTCCTCGTTCGCGGACTGCTCTCAGGCAGCGTCGCGCCTTCTCCGTGGCGGGCCCTTCAACCTGGAATGGGCTCCCTACCATGCTTCGTCTGACACCTGCTGGTCACTCTGCCTCATTTCTCAGTTCTCTTAAGACTGTCCTGTTCGACCGGGGTTGGGCTGGGAGCGCTTCTGAGTAGGCATCCTTGAAGGGGCGCTATATAAATTTTCTGAAATAAATACAGTTTGATACATGCAATTTGGTATCTGATGCAAATTCAACAATATTTAGCAGCAATTGTCGTATACAAGAAATGTTTCTTAAAATTAATTCTTGATCACCATTCCTAATGCACATTTACTTCTTAATCTATTTATTTCAATAACATTTACCGGTATTTTACAAAAAAATTAAAAGGCACAAAAGTTTAACATGAAGTCCACTTTTGAATTTTTAAGAAGACACCAATCAGTAAAATCAAGCATTATTAAAGAAATATATTCAAACAGTGAATATGACAATTCTTTATCATTTATTATGCTATTGCGTTGGGGTCCTTGGTCCACTGGGTGTCCTATCCCACCAATATGCTGATGACACGCAGGCTTACCTTCATGGACCTGCAGACACAGCTGCTGTTATGGTCGAGCGTATTCTAGAGGCTTCAGCTGCTCTTGACCGATGGTTATCCTCAAATCGCCTTCGTCTTAACCAAGACAAGACTCAGTACATATGGCTCGGTGGTCGTGCCCAGCTTGCCAAGGTTGATGCTGACTCCCTTCGTCTTCGGTTTCCAAATATGCACTTCTCTTCCTCTGTCCGTGATCTTGGATTCATTCTTGATCCTGTCCTTTCTCTGTCTGATCACGTCAATAGTGTCTCTCGTTCCTGTTTCTACTACCTACGCCAACTCCGTGCCATCCGCCAATCATTACCACTGCACGCCATCACCACTTTGGTCCATGCATTGATCTGTTCCAGGATTGATTATGGGAATGCGGTGTACATTGGTCTCTCCTCTACAAATACATCTAAACTTCAGTCCATTCTGAACGCTGCCGCCCGCCTCATAGGGGGCATTGCAAAGTTTGACCATATCTCCTATTTTATCCGTGACTCCCTTCACTGGCTCCCCATCCGCCAGCGCATCCAATTCAAGGTCTGTTCCCTCATGCGAAGCTGTCCTTTTGTACCCCAGTATCTTCTCTGCACAGTCGTTCCTCCCTTCGGTCCTCGGCCCGTGGTTACTTGGTTGTCCCGCGGGTGCGTACTTCTACGGCCCAGTCTAGGAGTTTCGCTATTGTTGGTCCCAATAGCTGGAACCAGTTACCTCAGTCCCTCAGGACTGACCTTTTTCTATTTCTTTTGACCAGTTCCGCAAGCGCCTGAAAACCTCCCTTTACCAGTGAAGACACTGGCCCGGGTCGGGAGCGCCTCTGTTTTGAGTGGCGCTATATAAATGCTTGATTACGATTACGATTACGATTAATAAAAGAGAAACAAAACTAGATTAGATGATTGAACGAAAATAAGCATTAAATAAAACTGGTTTACACAATTTAAAGGTGTCTAATTTATGTATAAACTGTTGCGCATTTCGCGTATTTATTTTGCGATTTCCAGGTTCGTTAACGTTGACCTACCCTTACTTGACATTACCATGTCATAACATACCATACCTTACATTAACTGATCTTACCTTGCAGTATACTATCTTACTTTACCATCGTCAATTTAGACATGCATCTCCTTAATTTCACCTTACGTTACCCTACCTCATTAATTTTTAGCTTAGCTTATTTTATTTAATCCAATATTTAACGACATCCTGTAATAGCTACAAAGGCTGTTGACGTCTTTAAAGTGTTTGATGTATTTCAGTTCATTTTCTTGTAATGTTCTCATAAGTTTTCTTTCTCTTTTCTCGTCTTTGATTCCGCTTCTGATAGGATGTTGACGTATTTAAAGTTTCTGACGGATTAAGTTCATTTTCGTATAGGCTAATGTCTATCATCAGTTTGCTTTCTCTCTTCTTGGCTTGGATTCCGTTTCTGGCAGGCTTTCCACTCACTTTTTTGTGGCCAAACAGACTCTTTTAATAACTGTTTTCTCTTCAATCTTATTAACAATATTTTATAGAATATTACATTCATCTATCTAAATTACTATCAAACTATCAATATTGCATTTACAGGAGATGCTCAATATTCATTATCCATCAATCATAGTACATACAGATTCAATTATCAATTTCAACATGACAATCAAAGCATCAATATTATTCAATGTTGGCTCACTTTCATGCATTATAAAATTAGTTTAAAAATGAATCCTATTCATCAACGAATTTTAAGAAATACCTCAGCTTACCTGTCTACCATTGACTTGCTTATATTTTCACAGTTTAAATGCATCTTGTGGCCTCGAAAGCCGTTGACGTCGACAATGGGAGACTTCGTAATATAATCACAAACAATTGCGATGGAAATGCATTATATAGTGAACGATACGAACGTTTTAAAGGTGTCTATTTAGAGATTATGTTACTTACTGATAAGTTGCCATTTCGTGGTCAACAACACCGTTTACTTCGACCTATACTTAGAAATATTAGAAATTGGTACTTTTTAGTCATCACGAGCAGTTAGTAGTTTAGCAGTGTCTGCGAGCTCTTAGTGGTGACCAGTGCATACTATCGATTAGTAATTTTCAATAATTTGTTACGATTAGTAGTTCATTGAATACTAACTATTAGTAGCTTTTAGGAAGTTCTGAAAATTAATTATCGTTAGCATTCACTGCAAACTACTAAAGGCTAACACAGTCAAAGGTACTAATCGCTAGTAGGCCTGTCCTTAAGTAATCGCTATTGATCCTGAAAATCGAAGATCATGGAGGTCGAAAAAAATGGAAAGAATATGACAAGATTGTAATGGATGACACAGCGGTGAAATCGGTGGATGCTTCCTGTAACCTCGGTAGCTTAAAACAGCGGACAGGAGCTGCGAAAGGGAAATAAGGATACGTATAGGGAAGGCAAAATGCCGCATTTGGGAGGCTTACCGAAATCTGGAAGAAAACCGGATGTAGTATGAAGACTAAGATTTGCCATTTTAAGCACGCTGCTGTATGGATCTGAGACATGGCCAGCGACAGTGGCAAACAGGCAAAGATTACAAGCAGCGCATCATAAGGGGCTGAAAAGAATACTTATATGTATCATGGCACGACAAGATACCAAACAAAAACTATCAGAGACAGGACGGTACAAGAAGATAAAGAAAACATCCTTAAAAGAGAAGATTGATGTGGATTGGGTTTGTTTATCGTATGTGTTACGATGGAAGAGTCAAACAAGTGATGTCCTGGAATTCTGGTGGGAGAAGAAAGAGAGTAAGAACACGGAAGAACTGGCCGGAAACCATCAGAGACGATTTGCGATGCCTGGAGAGACGTTGGACGAGGCCGAGAGAAAAAATCTGGCCATGGACAGAGACGAGTGGAGGAGATGCGATATGCAGACCTGCACTGGAAGGACTAAGTAGGCTACTGAGTAAGAAATAAGTAATCGTGGAATGCGAATTACATAAACTATATGTCGCCAACTGTACAGGAAAAATGTAGGTCTAGTTAGACACCTTTAAAATGGTTCCGGATTAAGCAATATATACCCATGAACGCCACTCGTCTTTAACTTACTGGTCATTTCACCTTAATCCGCAAAGCATGGTCGACGTCAACAGCCTTGATTGGCGCAAAACTAGAAACATTAATATTGTCACATACACTTTGAATTAAACCTTCTGAATTACGTTCACTTTTATGGCTAAGCATGAAACATAAAATAATTAAGAATAGTGACAAAACTTTATTAAAATTATTAATCTTAATATTATAACGGTTACGACAGATAATGTTAGAACATGATTGTGTTTATCATGTTTGAAATAATAATTATTGTATTCAATTGTGTCGATGATGGTTTTGCTAAGAAAAGTCGACGGTCGTTCACGAGATGTCGCTAAAGACTACATGCTGTTAAACGGGAATTCAAGTAAAAATTAAACACCTCTAAAATAAATGCACTTCATAGTACACTGTGTCCACGATAAAGTAGATCACTAGACTTTGTTAAATATCTTGGTCAATTGTACTATTATAGGTATTAAATTTGGTGCACATAAACTTCAGTCTATTCTATCTATACCCTGCAAATTTTATTACAATTGATGCAACGGTTACGAGGATATACCCTTATGAAATTGGGTGGTTCAGGAACCAAGTTACCAACACGTAAAACGCATAGAATTACGTCATTTTTCTGGCTACCGCAGGGATAGACTGTTGTTTATAAGCGTCATTTTCGGAAACAATTACACTACGAGACCTGTTTTACGTAACAGTAGTTGGTTGTAAAGAAATGGTTTTCAGTGCAGAGGACAAGATTTTAATCAAGGAGTTGAGAGAGACGAAGGGGTATGGCGTAGGAGACTCATTACAGAATTTCCAATGAAAAATTGGTCCCTAGCTGGTGTCAGCAAGCTGTTAAAAAGATTGCCACAACCGGATCAGTTGCAAGGAAACCACGAGACGCAAACAAAACCACGGACGCAAACAAATATCAATGCTGTCGGAGAACTGGTGTTGAGTCAGGATGATCAGCCGCGCACGCATCTGTCGATGCGTTTTACGTGTTGGTAACTTGGTTCCTGAACCACCCAATTTCATAAGGGTATATCCTCGTAACCGTTGCATCAATTGTAATAAAATTTGCAGGGTTTAGATAGAATAGACTGACGTTCATGTGCACCAAATTTAGTACCTATAGTACTACAATTGACCAAGATATTTTACAAAGTCTAGTGATCTACTTTATCGTGGACACAGTGTATATATAGGACATAATTCGCATTGGGTTATAGTTTTGTTCTTCGTCATTATCACTTAAATGGAACATAATAGTATAAGAATGAATCACAATTGTAACAATTGCACAATATTCATGTTGGTCAATAAGTCAGCCGAAAAAGGTTAAACAGACCCGCTTAAACGAGTGGCTCATTTAGAAAGCCAATACATGCAGGTAGTACAGGTATTGACTTTGTAGGTACTTATCACTGATTTTGCATCTATTTATGGTTAGCATCAATAAATTTAAAGTGAAACATTGAGTTGATAGAGTAGATTACACAGTAGATGGTTGTATAAGAATTGGTCACGAAGTAGCTAAACATGAGGCAAATCGGAGAGGAAGCATTCGCTCCAGATTATTACAAGTGTGCACACTCATACATACTAACTAAAAATTTCTTTAACCTGAGTTTCAATTGATTGATGGTTACAGTATTTCTTGAATCCTCAGGACGGGAATTCCATACTGACGGGAGAGAGCATTAAATTGGTACGTTATTTTCTTAAACATGCTTAAACGTGCAATGCTCTAAAAATAATTCTAGTCCGACATCAGTGACTGTGGTTATCGACAACGCGGTCTTGGGACGAAAATAAATTTTAAATAAACTTGTACTAAAGGATTAAAAGGTGTGTAAAGTAAGCATTTGGTTTGCATATCGCGTGCTTATTTGCAGTTAGAAGATCCGTTAACGTTGACTTAACCTAACTTGACTGTGTATCCTAACGGGCATATGCCGTCAACGCTTAAAAAGGGTGTCTTAAGCGGTGCGTTAAACGCCACTTTCACACCTAATATTATAGTTTAACGCAAAATTAATAAACGTCGACTGTTCAAAAGATGATTAGCGTTACCCTCCTCCTTTCTTCAAGTTCGGAACTGGCAGTGGCAGAGAAAAATTAACTGAGCTAGCGATTCATACTTTTATATATTGATTACAAAGTTAACGTGTTGAAAGTGTCGGTTTGCATTTCAACGAAACTGACGATTTTGTGGTTTAATAATATATAGATTACAATCGAAACGTTTTAAGTCCGACCAAAGAAAGGTAATTGCGCTCTAATTGCGTGTGTGTCCACAGTTTAACGGCAGCTTATGACAACTTAGGCCGTTGCCGCCGACAAAGATTAGTTTTGGCATATTACAGCTCTTTATAATTGCTTTTGAGAGCCATGGATATTTAAAGCTTACAATGAAAACGATTTAAAGGTGTCTAAATAAACCTATTTTCTTCCAGATGATTTAACGACATATCGTGGCCAACTGCTATACCTCGCCTTCGATGAATACGCGGAAGTGCTAGCGATTTGTAGTTTAAAATAAATGTTCAGTGTATACTAGCTATTAGTAATTTCCAATTAATATTAGCGATTAGTAGTCAGTGAAATACTGCACATTAGTAGCTTTTTCGTGAATACTGACTCAGTGAATGCTGGAGATTAGTAGTTTTCTGTGAATAATGCGCAATTAGAGTTTTCAGTGAATACTGACGGCTAGCCAAGGGGGTTGACGTCGTCAGAAATTATTATAGCTTATTACAGATCATTTTCAAAATCACTGATTGACACCAATAACAACAATATCACCGATAGAATGAAAATTGAGAAGATAATTTTATAGCGTTGTAATAATAATAAAAGTTCAAAATTTTCAATAACTCTTTTCAATAACTCTTTTCAACAACTCCTTTCAATAACTCTTTTCAATAACTCCTTACAATAACTCTTTTCAATAACTCTTTTCAATAACTCGTTTCAATAGCTCTTTTCCATAACTCTTTTCAATAACTCCTTTCAATAGGTCTTTTCAAAAACTCCTTTCAATAGCTCTTTTCAATAACTCTTTTCAATAACTCCTTTCAATAACTCTTTTCAATAACTCTTTTCAATAACTCTTTTCAATAACTCTTTTCAATAACTCTTTTCAATAACTCTTTTCAAAAACTCTTTTCAATAACTCTTTTCAATAACTCTTTTCAATAACACCTTTCAATAGCTCTTTTCAATAACTCTTTTCAATAACAGTTTTCAATAACTCTTTTCAATAACACTTTTCAAGAACTCTTTTCAATAACTCTGTTGAATAACTCTTTTCAATGACTCTTTTCAAAAGCTCTGTTCAATAACTCTTTTCAATAACTCCTTTCAATAGAACTTTTCAATAACTCACTTTTAAAACTTTTCAATAACTCCTTTCAATAACTCTTTTCAATAACTCTTTTCAATAACTCTTTTTATTTGAAAGGCGCATGGACATTTGCCTTAGCACCCTTGCCTTAGTAACGGGCCTTTTTGGCTTGCCTTAGCAACCAGCCTCTTGCCTTAGTAACGGGCCTTTTTGGCTTGCCTTAGCAACCAGCCTCTTGCCTTAGTAACGGGCCTTTTTGGCTTGCCTTTTTTTGCCTTAGTAACGGGCCTTAGCTTGCCTTAGCAACCAGCCTCTTGCCTTAGTAACGGGCCTTTTTGGCTTGCCTTAGCAACCAGCCTCTTGCCTTAGTAACGGGCCTTTTTGGCTTGCCTTAGCAACCAGCCTCTTGCCTTAGTAACGGGCCTTTTTGGCTTGCCTTAGCAACCAGCCTCTTGCCTTAGTAACGGACAATTTGTCGTCCTCTGTGCCTATATATAGAGACGCCTGTTGCGTGTAAGTGGTGAGCGAGTGTGTGAGTTGGTTCCGAAGTCAGTTAAAGTTCAGTTAATGAGAGTTAAGCCAGAGTTGTAGTGTTTAAGCTGTTCGACATTAATAAAACAATCTGCTGTGTTGATCCGTGTCGTTGCCGTCTTCCTAGTTAACCTAGTGTTAGGCATCGTCGGTGGCACCGTTAAGTCCTTTGCCCGACGGGAAAGGCCGAGTCCAGCGAACGGACGAAGAACAGGGAAGACTCCGAAGAGCTATCCTGGTGACATTGAAGATACCGGAGTCCCCCCTGCCGACGACGGCGATCGTCGTTTTCGCCACAGTGGTACCAGAAGTGGGGTGCTAGACGATTGAAGAACACTGATTTCCGATGGGAGACGAGGACGACACGCGCGTCTACCCGCTGGTCGACTTTGACATCCTGCAGCCTAAAACCTCTACGCCCGCCGAGAGAAGGCGACCGATGGAGATCAAGCCGGACCGGAACAGCCTGCCAGACGACTTTGGCTTCGAGGAATGGAAGCCGATGGAGCCGAGCGAGCGAAGAAAATCCACGGAACCTGTTAGCCGGGACGAGTCAAGAATTCTTCCGGGGCTGCTTGAGGGCGTCGGCGGCCTGTTGAGAAACCGGCCGATGCAGATGAAACCCGGGCGTTTCGATGGGACAGGTTCACTGGAATCGTTTCTGTCTCAGTTCGAGGTGTGTGCGAGGCACAACCGGTGGACCGCTTCGGACAAAATCGATTTCCTTCGCTGCTCACTGGAGAAAGCAGCCACTCAGTTGCTCTGGGACTTCGGGGCCCAGCCTGATGCGACCTACGAACAGTTGGTGGAGCGGCTACGTCAACGCTACGGGACGGAAGGCCAAGCCGAGACCTTCCGGGCGCAACTCTATTACCGCCGCCAGCGTGCCGGGGAAAGCCTTTCCGACCTCCTTCATGAAATTCGTCGGTTGGTGGTTCTCGCCTATCCAGTGCCTTCCAACGAAACCACGGAGATCATCGCCAAAGACGCGTTCCTGGAGGCGATGAGGGATCGGGAGCTCTCGCTCAAGATTCGCGAGAGAGAGCCCAAGTCACTGGACGAAGCTTACCGGACGGCGCTTCGTCTGGAGGCTTACCGAAGCACGACGGGCCAGGACGACCGGAGGAGACCGTCGGAACCTGACGACCGCGGAAGACCGTCAAACCGGGTGCGTGGCACTCGGGAGACCGATGTCGGCGACCAGATCCAGGCGCAGTTGGACCGGTTCCTGACCAACCAGAAGGAAGAGCAACGCCGATGGCAACGAGAGCTCGAAGGCAAGTTTGACCGGCAGTTCCGGGAGCTGCGAGGTCGTACGCCTCCGGCTAATGCTGGGCCGGACCGAGACGTTCGCTCTGGAGACCGTAACCGAGGACCGGGCCGAGAGACTCGCCCGGGAAACGCCAACGCCGACGACCAAGAAAGACCGAGGCGGGAGATGAATTGCTTCAACTGTGGCCAACCAGGCCACTTCGCCCGCAACTGCCGCCAGTCACGCCGGGCCCGTCATCGCCCGGATGCGACCGAGACAGAAACCCAAGATTCGACGCCGACGGAGCCGGTGGCCGCCAATCACACGACCCATCCAAGAGTACCCAACCGTGCAACCTTCAACGCTGTCTACGTCAGGGGAACGATCAATGGACGCTCTCAACTCTGCCTGGTCGACACCGGATCGGAGGTGAGCCTCATACCTTCCTCTACTGTCCAGGGGTTAGAGATTCGTCCCTGTAACCGGTACTTGATGGCTGCGAACGGGTCCGATATACGGGTTTTGGGTGAGATAAGGGTCCCCATTAAGATTCGGAGTGGGTTTGAGATCTCTAGTGCATTTTTGGTGTCCGATCAGATAGCTGACCCCATGCTGGGTATGGATTGGTTGAGGGAACACCGATGCCGCCTAGGTTTTGGGACCGGGGCCTTGTTCATTGGTCGGAAACGTATTTCCCTGGTAAGAGGTAATGGAGAAGGGTGGTGCCGTCGGGTAATTGTAGCTGAGGAGGTTGTAGTCTTGCCTAAGAGTCAATTCGACATCCCTGTAAAGACCTTGTACGGGGATTTGTCGTCGGTAGCGCCGGCCTGGATGACAGATGCCAAGGAAATCAGTCCGGGGGTCCATCTCGCACGGGTCGTAGTAGGCGATGACGCCAGAACGACCCAGGTCCGGGTAGTAAACTTGACCGAGGATCCTGTAAGGTTGGTTAAGGACCAGTTGTTGGGAGGGTTGCACCCGGTCGAAGTTGAGTGTCGGGAGACCCGTGATAAGGGTGAGGAGCCGGTTGGTGAGGCGGCTCCTTGCGAGATGCTGATGGCCGATCTCCCCGAGGAGGTGACACCCGAGACCCGAGACCAATTGCGGGAACTTTTAACTGAATTCAGTGATGTTTTCTCGGTAAGGGAAGGCGATCTTGGCCGAACAAACGTGGCCACTCATCGGATTGATACGGGAGATGCAGGTCCTGTTAGACAGCCTCTGCGGCGCCAACCGCTTCCCCATAGGGCTGCCATAGACGAACAGCTGGATAGTATGTTGGCCGCTGGGACGATTGAACCCGCTGTTAGCGAGTGGGCGGCTAACGTGGTTTTGGCTCGTAAGAAGGATGGGACCCTCCGTTTTTGCATAGATTACAGGCAATTAAATGAGAGGACGAGGAAGGATTCATACCCGTTGCCTAGAATTGACGAATGTTTAGATGCTCTCTCCGGTGGAGGATGGTTTAGTACGCTGGATTTAAGGAGTGGATACCACCAGGTGGCTATGGATCCTAGGGATGCGGATAAGACCGCGTTCGTTACGCGTCGAGGCATCTATCGATGGAAGGTGATGCCCTTCGGTCTCTGCAATGCGCCAGCAACTTTCCAACGGTTGATGGACATTGTCTTGTCGGGGCTTAATTTCGATGTTTGCCTAGTCTACCTTGACGATGTAATCATTTTCGGGAATACGCCCGAACAACATTTGCAGAGGCTGGGTAAGGTGTTCGAGCGGTTGAGAACGGCCAATTTAAAGTTGAAACCAAGTAAGTGCCGCTTGATGCGTAGGGCCGTTTGTTTCTTGGGCCATGTAGTGACTCAAGACGGGGTAGCCGTGGATCAGTCCAAGATCCGCGAGGTTGTGGAGTGGCCAGTCCCGCGACGACTGCGGGAGGTGCGCTCCTTCCTCGGGCTATGCTCGTATTACCGGAGGTTCATTCGTAGTTTTTCGGTATTAGCTGCTCCTCTGTTCGCACTCACGAAAAAGGGTAGAGCGTTTGTATGGGATGATGCCTGTCAGGAAGTGTTTGAACTTCTAAAGCGCGCTCTGACGACCACACCTGTCCTAGCTTTGCCTAAGGATGAGGGCGGCTACGTCCTGGACTGTGATGCCTGTGACGTTGGCATAGGGGCCGTATTGTCCCAGAAGATTGATGGCGAGGAACGTGTAATTGCATATGGAAGCCGCCTGCTATCCACGGCGGAGCGTAACTATTGCGTTACTCGCAAGGAGTTGCTCGCCATAGTGTATTTCACCAAGCTGTACCGTCAGTACTTGCTGGGGCGCCCGTTCACGTTGAGGACAGACCATGCCGCGTTACAGTGGCTTCAGCGAACTCCAGAGCCCATTGGCCAGCAGAGCCGCTGGTTAGAACGATTGGCAGAGTTCGAGTTCCAGGTGCTGCATCGTCCAGGTCAGAAACATGGTAATGCGGATGCCCTTTCCCGTAGGCCTTGTCGGCAATGTGATGTTGACGATGTAAGTGCGGTCGCTGCAGTCACCGAGGCTGTGCCTGCACAGCCATTGGATATTGAACCTGACCCGCAAGAGGCGTTAGTAAAGGCGCAGAAAGAAGATCCTGATCTTCGGGTGGTACGCCCGTGGCTGGAAGTAGGTACCCAGGCCCCGGCCTTAGTGGATATCTTGCGAGAGAATGAAGCCGTGAAGGTGTACTGGCACCAAAGGGATCGCCTGTATCTGTATGAGGAGGTGATCTATAGGAAGACACCGGACGGGGTCGAACAGTTGGTGGTGCCCAGGGCTATGCGGGATCAGTACATGAGGCTCGCCCACACAGGGATGACCGGGGGTCACCTGGGTGTCCGGAGAACCCGGGCGCAGGTAAGGCGTAGGGCCTTTTGGGTCGGGTGGTCCCGGGATGTGAGGCGCTTTTGCCAGTGCTGCCCTCAGTGCAACCAATACCATCGTGGTTTACCCCCCCGCCAGGGACCGTTGCAGCCCTTGCCCTGTGGGGCGCCCTGGGAACGTTTGAGTATAGATGTCACAGGCCCCCACCCGCGTAGTCGAAGAGGGAACGTCTATATCCTTACGATGATGGACAACTTCACGAAGTTCGTGGAAGCAGCCCCCATGCACAATCAAGAAGCCACCTCGGTTGCTAGGGCCTTGGTTGAAAACGTTATCGTAAGGTACGGCGCACCGCTACAAATCCTCACCGACCAGGGGACTAATTTCGAGGGTAATTTGTTCAGGGAACTTTGCCGATTGCTGGGAATAGATAAGGTTAGGACATCCCCTTATCACCCGAGCGGGAATGGGCTCATAGAGCGCTTTCATAGGACGCTTAATGCCATGCTGGGGAAAGTGGTCAGTAGCAATCAACGGGACTGGGACGAATCTCTGCCCCATGTCCTCGCCGCTTACCGGGCGTCACCACACGAAACCACGGGATTCAGCCCGAACTACCTGATGTTCGGTCGGGAGACACGTGCCCCGTTGGACCTGGTCTACGGCAGTCCCCCGAGCGCTGATCCGGGCGCAGGCACGTACGCGAGTTATGTGCAAGACTTTGCTGAGCGCATGGAGTCCGCGTACCGCCTGGTACGAGAGCATCTGGGAGTGGCTGCGGAGCGCCAGAAGCGTGCTTATGACTTGCGGGTGCGTCCGGCTGAATTTGCCCCTGGGGCGCAAGTTTGGTACTATACCCCTCGTCGTTACCAAGGTCGCTCTCCGAAATGGCAGAAGATGTACACGGGACCTTTCGTCGTGGAGGCACGCTGCGGCCCTGTGAACTACCGCATCAGGAAGTCCCCTTATTCTCGTCCACTCACCGTCCATGTGGACAAACTTCGGTCTTGCTTCAGGGAAGAGCTGATGGAAGACGTGGAGGCGCCTGCGCCCCCTGCCGACGACGCCTCTGAGGTCAGCGGGCGTCCGAGGAGGGAGACTCGCCGGCCCGCGCGCTACCAGTAGCTGGGCGCCGTCGTTCGGGGAGGTCTTGTCGTGGCCATGACTTGGGATGCGTTTCCCCCTCCCCTCCCCTCGACGTCTCGACGCTCGCCTGCGTCCCTCTCTCCCCTCCCTCCTCGTCGTTCACTTGCGCTCCCTTCCCCCCTCCCCTCCTCAGCAAGCAAACAGGCTGTACACATTGGTCGACGGACATTTGCTTGTGTGTGTACATTTGTTAACGGACCTTTGCTTCGTACAATTGTCGACGGACGTTTGCTTGTGTGTGTACAATTGTCGACAGAAATTGCGTGTGTGTGTTGTACAATTGTGACGTTTTTGTGCAAACGGACATTTGTATTAGCAACGGCGATTTGCCTTAGCGACGGACGTTTGCTTGTGTGTGTACATTTGTCGACAAGAATTTGCTTGTGTGTGTACAATTGTCGACAGAAATTGCGTGTGTGTGTGTGTACAATTGTACAGAAATTGCGTGTGTGCAAACGGACATTTGTATTAGCAACGGCGATTTGCCTTAGCGACGGACGTTTGCTTGTGTGTGTACATTTGTCGACAAGAATTTGCTTGTGTACAATTGTCGACGGACGTTTGCTTGTGTGTGTACAATTGTGTAATTGCGTGTGTGTGTGTGTACAATTGTCGACGAAATTGCGTGTGTGCAAACGGACATTTGTATTAGCAACGGCGATTTGCCTTAGCGACGGACGTTTGCTTGTGTGTGTACATTTGTCGACAAGAATTTGCGTGTGTGTGTGTGTACATTTGTCGACAAGAATTTGCGTGTGTGTGTACAATTGTCAACGGACATTTGCCTGTGCACACTTTCCCCCACACGGCCAGGCAACATTTGCTTGTGTGAGACCGCCACGTCATTATTGAGCTTCATTGGTTGCCACGGCAACGACAATACAGGCTGATGGGCGAACGATGACGTATATATAACGAGCAGCTATGGCAACGTGAAACTTCACATAAGCCAGCAGATACATGATAAAGTGCATTCGACGTGTGAACATGGCTGAACAGACAGGTCGGATGATGACCCGCAACTGCGACTTCTGCCCTAGGTCTTTCCAGGGGATAGACACCAAACGTTCGTATCGGCGTCACCTTCGGGAAAAACACCCTGAGCTGGGTGCCGAGCAAGTTCGAAGGGTAGTCGTCCTGGGCCATTCTGAAGTTACTGGAGGTGATGACAATAGAGGGCCTTCACCAGCCTGTCTGCCTTCCGCCGTCTCGTCCGCGCTACCGAGGGTCGCTGCGGAAGACCACTGCTTCCCAGAGGTGGTTGTGAACTGGGGTTCGACTCTACGATCGCTCGAACCGCCAGACCAGACTTCTATTGACGAAAGCGCGGCTCAATGTCGGTTCTTGGAAGAACTGATGACAGTGGAGGCTCCAGGAAGTCAGCCTGCGCTTCCTCTCCCTTCTTCACCCGCTGGAGACGGTGAGCTGCAGGATATCTTCGGGTTCTTGCTGGCTACGGAAACTGCGGCGCCTACTGCCTTCCCTGGCCCTTCGTCTTCCCCTGAAGAAGAGCTGCCGTTCGGACCGCTAAACTTGGTGATGGCAAAGGATCCAGGACGGCCTGACGAAAGAAACTCGACCGCCCCTCCGATGAACGAGGAAGAGAACCTAGCGCAGGTGGTGGCGGATCGGGCCTCGCCTCCGGCCCCTCCGCCAGCTCGCTTGCCGGTCGACGCTCCGACCCTATCCGACCTCGCCCCCGTCCTCGCCTGGGCCAATCGTCTGTTCCCTCCGTATGACTACGGACAATTCTTGGAGGACGCAAAACGACTCTTCCCTCTTTGCTCTGTCAAGATGGCGACGGAGGTTTACGTAAATTGCCGCCTAGCACACGAACGTCCAGGCCACGCGCTAGCGCCCTTTCCGCCCGTCGTGGTGATTAGTTCGGACTCCGAACCAGACATACCAGATGAAGATGACTGGAGTACGCATGGCGCCTCTCCAGTTTCCATCGCCGAAAATCCCGACTCCGAGGAACCTAGCGTTGGTGATCCCGGCGACGATGATCTGAACGATGACGACTACATTCAGCCCAATTCGGAAGAAGGAGAGGACAGCGTCAGTTCCTCTGCGGACGATGACGAAGACTCCTCCCCCTCGGCGGAAGCCTCCTCTTCATCTTCGGAGGAAGAAATCATGTCCATTAGCTCAGAGGCTAGTGAGTAGTAATTGCTATGAGTCTTGTTTTTGCAATGACTGAACGATTGGATTGTTGGTTAAGCCTAACGGGCGAGAATTTTAGTTAACCTGAAAGCTGGGATTGCATTTCTGTTGTGAGACTAGGTCTTACCGTTAATTTGTCTGTAGGGCGATTACCTTAGTTGTTTATGCGGGGCCGATTTGGCCGACTAATCTGATGAACTTTTTAGTTAGTTAAAGCCTGGAATGGCTGCAGTGTTCGATTTAGTATTAATCATGACTTTATTCGCTTTATGAACATTGAATCTAGCGTAGGATATCCCTTTCAAATTGTTAATCAGTTACGGAATAGGGGACATTCCCTCTTTTCTTGGTGGGAGGAGTATTGTAGCATTATTTGAAAGGCGCATGGACATTTGCCTTAGCAACCAGCCTCTTGCCTTAGTAACGGGCCTTTTTGGCTTGCCTTAGCAACCAGCCTCTTGCCTTAGTAACGGGCCTTTTTGGCTTGCCTTAGCAACCAGCCTCTTGCCTTAGTAACGGGCCTTTTTGGCTTGCCTTAGCAACCAGCCTCTTGCCTTAGTAACGGGCCTTTTTGGCTTGCCTTAGCAACCAGCCTCTTGCCTTAGTAACGGGCCTTTTTGGCTTGCCTTAGCAACCAGCCTCTTGCCTTAGTAACGGGCCTTTTTGGCTTGCCTTAGCAACCAGCCTCTGCCTTAGTAACGGGCCTTTTTGGCTTGCCTTAGCAACCAGCCTCTTGCCTTAGTAACGGACAATTTGTCGTCCTCTGTGCCTATATATAGAGACGCCTGTTGCGTGTAAGAGAGAGCGAGTGAGTTAGTTGGTCGAAGTCAGTTAAAGTGAGAGCAATTCAGAGCTGGGGGTTTCAAGATACAGTGAGTAGTGTTCGTTGCGTATAGTAGTCAGTTAAAGTTCAGTTAATGAGAGTTAAGCCAGAGTTGTAGTGTTTAAGCTGTTCGACATTAATAAAACAATCTGCTGTGTTGATCCGTGTCGTTGCCGTCTTCCAAGTTAACCTAGTGTTAGGCATCGTCGGTGGCACCGTTAAGTCCTTTGCCCGACGGGAAAGGCCGAGTCCAGCGAACGAACGAAGAACAGGGAAGACTCCGAAGAGCTATCCTGGTGACTCATCGATCGTGTTTGTTAACAAGCAAAGTGAAAAGTCTTCGTAACACTGTCTGTAATAGGCAGCGATGGTTGCGACAAAATTCGCTAAAGAAGAGGAAAAACAATCGGGCTAATTATATGTGTGCATACATAGCTGGTCTACTGTCTAACTCTTAAGCAGCACGTTCAAAATAAACACTCATGAAAATAAAACACTGGCCTGTCTACTTTACTTTGTATATCAAGCTAAGTAGCAAAGTAAATTTCTTCCTTTAAATGGTCATGCATGCAGAATCAGTTCTTGTCTTTCGAAATATCATTTATTTTACTGGCATAAACGATATAACCATAACATGCACCATTGCACCTGTTTCCATAAAGGTTTGTTGTTATTTGAGATAAACATAACTAAGGAAAAACTGTCTTAGCAGAAGATAGTATGAGCCATGACTAATGTGTCATGACTAAATAAGAAAAATGAATCTGCGGATTTAATAGGGCGCTATATGAATGTTTCCTTTGTGCTCCTGCATGTCCCAGTACTATATGCACCGATGTTTAACTTTATAAAGCAGAGATGATGTTTTAGAACATATTAAGTAAAGCATGTTTTAGAACATATTAAGTAAAGCAAGTAAATAGAGTGCAGTTAACAGACGGTCATATCGTCACTTACCGCACAAAAACAAGTAAATACCAGAAATCTTCATTTTAAGTCGTTCTAGAGTTCATTCAGCCGATCAGAAAGATTCTCAACTCCCGAGACTCTCTGCACAACATATAGATATTCCATATAACACCATAAACAGGCCTATAACAGAGGGCGTTTAACCTATATACCAACGATTACAACGTTAACCGATATATATTTCTAGGCTCTAAACGCTTACATCCTGTCAAGTATATATGCATGCGTGCGGATATATAGGCTATATTTGGTGCCAGAACTCTTTCCGCAGCCTCTTTAAATTTCTAAATAATGATGATTAGGTCACCCTGTCGGCTATCGTTATGCAACCGTAGTGCTGACTCATACCTAAAGCTAATGTATTTTGAGGAAAGTGGACTCAACCTCGGATACAACTGCCGCTACCCTGGGCGATATCGTGTGCGGTGCCTGCATGTAGCCGCCAGGCCGATTAACCACACATCGAAGACGATGCGGTTACAGAGGCGCAGAGGGGCCGCCATAGGCCGTTTAACCTGGCTGCCAACTTAACTGCCAACTTGTCTTCCGCTCAAGACGTATAACTAACTAGACCGCTCAACAGACAACTTGGCTGCCAACCATGACGACCAACTTGACTGCCAACCATGACGACCAACTTGACTGCCAACCATGACGACCAACTTGACTGCCAACTCTGACTGCCGATACATCCTACTGCATCCCGTATTGATCAGCATAATGACCGGGAAATTACGAAAGTCCATAGGGGACATATTTAGTGCGCTCTAAATTTTATCCAGTGCGCACTATATATTATCTAGTGTGCGCTATAGATACAACATAGAGCGCACTAGATGAATAAAAATAATCTTATGTCTCCTATGAGCTTTCGTAGGATATAGTCCAGAGGACTTGTTTGTTGATAGTTGCACACGTTAGCATAGCCATTCTATGTCAGTTGAAGCCTAATTATCTATGCATTTAGGTAATTAGGTTATTTACGGAATAGACGGCTTGAATATGGCAGAGAATTTCTTATATACGGGTATGGATGACCCCTCTGATCCTCTGGAAACCGGACTCGGACCTCCTCGGACTACTCTTTTGGACAACCCTTCTGACTAGACGCAGCGCTCGTGAATAAGCCGGTGCCCTGCGCTTGGCTTTCGAGTGGCGCTTTAGAAGTTTGGAGATTACGATTACGATTACGATTACGATTATGGAATTTGTGTTGAAACTGTTTCTCCGCCTTTCTTTCTCAACCTCTCTCTGCCACACTCTATCGCTGTCTTTCCCCCTATGCAGCTCTTTCTCCCGTGCTCTGTCTTTTTCTCTCTTGTTCAAGACGAAAGAAGAAGAATACGGAAAGGAAGAAGAAAAAGCAAGGGAAGGAAGAAGAGACTAAAAGAGGTGGAGAGGAGGTGGAGAAGAAGGAGAGTCGGTGCAGAAGGAGCTGCAGAAAGAAAAAAAGCAAGAAGAAGACTTTAAAAAAGAAGAGCAATTCCATAAGCCTACCTTGAGAGGTAGCCATCGGGATAAATAGTTAGCTGCTAATTTTTCTTGGCCTCGGCGTATAAAGCCGGATAGACAGTCCTCACCCTCACCGTCTGATCTATCCACCAACAGTGTACGTATTGTGTAATCGCGTTTGCATTACCACCGTGTGCCACCGTGGCACCAATGCCGCACCATGATGTCTCCTCGGCTTGACCTCCCCAGATTTTGACCTGGCACCGGAACGAACACAAGAGCTTGGCTATTGAGGACATGAATTGATATGGCGTCGGCGAATTAGCTGGTCTCCCTGACGCGGCCTTTGTGTGATGTTGAGAAATGTCGATGATACACTTACATTTACAGAAAACTACCAACCAGAACACTTTTTGGTCACGTAGAGGGAATACGAAACCGGGAACAACAAAGACGTCGATGGACAATGTGAAGCAATATCTAAGAGCGCAAGAATATTGGATAATTATTAGAGCTGCCATAGAAGCCTAATGGAAATTTAATTTTATATGCCTTTATGTCGTATTGGATAGAAACCTTGAACAAGAGAGGTAATCACCTCGTAGTCTAAGAAAGCTCAAGAAATAGGCCTAATAGAGAGGGGTAGCATGCACACCAAGACTCGTTTTATCACTTTCTCTCTCGTTCCAAAGCTTTCATTCCTTCTCTCCTTCTCCATTTTTCTCTCTTCTTCAGGAGGAAGAAGAAGAATGTGAGAAAGAACCAAACGAAAAATAAGCATGTGAAAAAGAAGAATGCAAAGAAGAATGCGAAGTGGAAATGTGAAGTAAAAGAATGCGTAGAAGATGAAACAGAAGAAGAATCGGAGGAAGAAAAATAGCAAGAGGGATATGGATAGGGATGAATAGAGGGAGAGGGAGAGGGAGAGGGAGAGGGAGAGGGAGAGGGAGAGGGAGAGGGAGAGGGAGAGGGAGAGGGAGAGGGAGAGGGAGAGGGAGAGGGAGAGAGGGAGAGGGAGAGGGAGAGGGAGAGGGAGAGGAGAGGGAGAGGGAGGGAGAGGGAGAGGGAGAGGGAGAGGGAGAGGAGAGGGAGAGGGAGAGAGGAGAGGAGGGAGAGGGAGAGGGAGAGAAAGAGGAGGACGAGGAGGACGAGGAGGAGAAGGAAAAGGAGGGGAAGGATGAGCAGAATAGAGAGCCAGCCATGGAAATAAATTGTGACTCATTTTTCTTGGCCTCGGCAGTGAATGATGGTTCTCTCCCTCATCGTCTGATCTACCTACCCACCGTCAGTCTACGGTTGATTGATGTATACTCGGTACTTATCTAAGCGTTTGGGCGGAAAAAGACATTGCAAAAAGATTTCTATGCTGGCTGGGTTTCGAACCGAAAAAATATACAAATATAGTGAGACAATTCAAGACGCTGGCCGTTAACCAATTTGTCAGTATTAGTAATATTATCTTAGCCTATTAGGGAACGAGAATGCTGTGAGTGGCATGTATTACTGACAAAATATGAGAGGCTATAGATGGAGATGATACGGTCATGTGATGAGAAGAGAAGATGAAAGTTCCATCAAAAGAATTATGACAGCAGCGGTCACCGCACGCCACAGTAGGCCTAGGGGACGGCAGAAGAAGAGATGGGGAGACATGATACAAAAGAAGACATGGCCATTTTCTTTAGTGTCAGTTTCCTGTTTATTTTAAACCATAGTAAAATCACGCGACAATTTAGAATTAACGTCCTTTCGTTAAAGAATAAATAGATACGAAATTCACGACACCAATGCAGTAACTAAGAAAAACCAGTCAGCCATTTGCAAAATGGCAGTTTTGCTGTGCAAGGTCCATCTCTCAATCTCGAATATAGGTTATACATACATGTTGCCTAGCAACCTGTGATATGAGCTCCTTGGCCTTTCGTTTCCTGTGTTCCGTAAAGACCTAAAACCTTTCTATTCCGCTGATGAGTTTCTTTTGAATTATTGTCATTTAAATCACAATTACGATCTACACTAAACAGGTGCACACACGATTAGAATACATGGAGCAGTTCTTGTCAGTTCTACAAGCGACAGCAAAGAAAGATTTCACGCATTTGCAAAGAAACGAGTTGATCACACATCGACCAAGTTCAGTGATTCCAGTGAGTGATCCCACGGCCTTGACGAAGGAGGGACTGGGTTTAGTAGTACGTTGTCCACCAGTTCCAGGCAGAACTGGCGATCTTCTCTGATGGACTGAATCCAGCTGAGTGGCTGTTCAACTCGCAGGCGTTGTCGATGGGACGGTGATTGAAGGAATCGCATCCATTTATAGCTTCCTGGCAGAGGACCATGCAGTCCATAGCACAGCCGACAAAAGCCGATGAGTTGACGTAGTTCACCAGACGAACACCAGATTCACGTTTCCACTGAGACACTAAACAAAGAGCACAAGCAGAATTTCCCCACATATGGCTCAAGATTATTTCCTTCCTTCAAAAACTCACTTTTTCTCATTGGTTTTTTAATACTTGAATATCTAACTGCATCTCCTTCTGGTGGCTATCTATCTGCACCTTAGATAGCCTACACATTTCTATGAAAAAGTGAGGGCGTTGCCTATTTAATTAATAACAAAGTAAGTAAATAATAATAATAATAATAATAATAACAATAATAATAATAATAATAATAATAATAATAACAATAATAATAATAATAATAATAATAATAATAATAATAATAATAATAATAATAATAATAATAATAATAATAATAATAACGAAGATGATGATGATAACGATGATGATGATGATGATAATAATAATAATGATAATAGTAGTAGCATGTATGTATGTATGTCTGAGCACTTGTTATAGCGCCCCTTCAAGATTTCTACACAGAGGCGCTACCGACTACAGCGCGGACACTGAATCGGAGTTTCACGCCGAAGCGCATGAGCAATTGCGAGTGAAGGACTCGCCCAGGGTCCTGGGCGGCGGCTTGAGGTGGTTTCGAACCCGCAACCCTCCGGCTGCAAGGCACCGAACATACCCCTACACCACTGCGCCCACAGTAGTAGTAGTTCTGGGATTTTAAGAACAGTTAGGGTTATGGATTTTAAGAACAGATGGGTTTCTGCATTCTCAGATCAGCTGGGTTTGTGGTATTTAATCTTATGAACAGCAGGTAGCTTCTATTGTATTAGATCAGGGCAGGTTAGAGTTATTATAATTGATTACAATTTGTTCGAGTGGATTAGATGAAAAAAATTAGATAATAAATTCTCACCAAACAGGCAACAGTATGTAATATTCATACTTGTATGTCTAGTCCAGACTTCGACTTCGCATAATTCAAGCAGTCCTGGTCCGGTTGTTGGTTGTTGGATGATCACGTGTCTGGCGAGAGGGGAACCTTGTGCACAATGGACTGAGGCATTAAAGGACGCTGGAACAGGTCCTGGATAAACTCCGCAGATGGGGTAACTATCTCTGATGACGGTATTCAGGCTGGGTGTCACGTTTGTCAGTCCGACGATGAAATTGTCCAGTGCTGTTCCGAAAATGCAGGAAAAATGACTGAAATTTCTACAGTCACTTCCGAGGTCATGTGCCATAATATTATGTACAAATAAAAACTTTAATCCACAATAATGAACATGGACGGAACAGATTGTAATATTTAATAATATTATTCCTTTAACGGCGATGCATGAACTGAAACTGGGTTACACCATTTTGGTAAGCGAGCAGTGCTTTCGAGAAGGACTCAAAAGTTCTACAGAAATACAGAATCACATTTTATTGCATTACATTAGATTACATCGCCTTATAACATTACATTAAAATATACTGTGGACTATGCATTAAGCATAGTGAAGGAGATGCACCGTTGTAACTTTATTTTTCTTAGTCTCGGCTTATAAGAGCATGCGTCAATCGTCCTCTCGTCGCCCGATCTTCACATCAATTACAGTGCAGGGTCATTGTATTCGATTTAAGGCCTAATTAGATTGTTTGACAGATCACAGATGGGGCAAGTGGGGCAAAAATCTCAAATCATATGTCTGCCTTGGCCTAGATGGGACCCCAAAATTCGGGTTGACAGGTCACCCGTGAATAGGACTATATTGAATTACAGAATCATCATAGAGCGATTGTGAATTTTTTATTTGGTTTTTAATTATTTAATAGCCGAGTTTACAGCAAAGCTGTAACGTCATGGCTTTCTGATTTAGTGGCCCACAAACTAATACGGTGACTCACCGCATGTGTTAGGTGCAGAACACCCTTGCTCATTTGCTCGACTGGTGACAATGACCTGATCAACGAAGACGAGTTGCCTCATGTCGACAGCCCACCAGTTCGGTCCACCGGAAGGATCGGTTGTTGCAAAGCAGGAATAGTAATTAAAGTAGGTATTGTAATTGCCATCCACGATCAAATGTGACCCGCACGGGCTGGGAGAGTACCAGTATACGGAGCTGGCGAATGTCGGCTTTCCACGAGCGACATTCACATCCATGTCAGCTGAAACAAAAAATAATTTCCTACAATTTATGTAAACTGTTTCCAAAATTTCAGAAACCCATCAATTCTTCTTTCCCAACTAACTTATTTTGATAAAGTGTTGTAGCAGAAATCATTAAACTTAGACGATTACCCGTCTTCCTCCTGTTAATCAACCTTAATCATGCATTCAATAGAATAAATACTCTCAGCCGGACATTATTGCTTTTGCTTTCATTTAACAATCTACAAGGATAGTTAAGAATGAGGCTAAATCCATGTCATTCGAGTTTTTCTATCACTGGAATGGTTTCTATTAAACGCCAAGTTCCTCTAAGTTACGTTTTATTGTGTTTTAAGACGGACAAAACAAAAAAATCGTGCATTATCGCAAACGATGACAATTTGTAAAATGCTTCACCGATATTCGTCCATAGCAAAAGTTGAATCCAGGTGAGCGTGTCAATCTTAAATGCTTCCATGGCGTTGTTAGAAATGACACCAAAATCTTTCCAAGGCAAAGCTGAATCTACATGAGCGTGTCGATCTCAAATGCGCCCATAGCTCCGCTGGAACTATATTATACACAGACAGTTACCCGAATCTCCGCAAGCGATCGATCAATATTTCGTTGATATGCGGTTGCTACAACAAGTAGATACACTTAACTGGTTAACTCCCACCCTTGGGTTAGGCCTACTCATAGTTTAGATTCATGGTAACAAACGCCTCCGTGTTTTTCATGTAGTACTATTATGTTAGTAACAGTAAGAAGCTATTTGTTAGTCCCAGTTTCGTGGACATTCAAAGCCAAGCCAATCGTTACCGGATGTATGTACAATTTCCTTTTCTAAGCAGTGATTTCGAGATACGGTCGATGATCATTTTATGCTCTGATGTGTGATAATGCACTCAGCCACAATAATGCCTGATCAGAAAAACACGTGGAATAGGTGAAGGCATTTAGTTTTGTGCTAACCGGTTGCGGCTTGTCAACCTGATTTACATTAAACGACTATATATATATATATATATATATATATATATATATATAATATATATAGTTGAATCAGGGATCGGTTTGGACCGGAACGCGCCGGAAACGGGTTCCGGTTTGTTTTTTGACGACCGGAGCGCCGTAAACCGGTAAAATTCTAGATTAACATGGCGCCTGAAGCCGTCGCTGAGGTCCTTTTTCGTGTAGGACGGGATCACTGAGCTGAATGCCAGCCAACGGATATCAGAGATGAGCACGACTCGTCAAATTGCCAATCGATTACCATTAGAATTAGCTGCTGAAGTTTACTAATCGATTAGAATTAGAGTTAGCAAAATCTTGTATCTTATCAATTATAAGAATTAGAACTAGCTATTTGTCTAATCGATTATCTTAATCTATTAGTTACCCATCTCATACGAAAATGTGTCTGAATTGCGCCAGGCTATTCTGAGTGGCGCGGGAATGGCGACTGTTTTCCATATACTATAGTGATCCACTGCATTGTTTCCACATTGTTTGTCTTTGCACAAACACGTAGGCTAAATGTACGGCGTCATTGTTATTGCACATTGACAAAAACTGTCGAAACGCTATAGTATGCGGCAAAGTTCGACCGTACGTTACAGCAGAAAATAGCGTACGCGTACGGTACGTAATTTACTAAAAATAATAGCGTACGCGTACGGTACGTTCGTATTCCGTACGTATGAGCAACCTTTAATATTAGTTGCTTCTCGTGACGTCACATTTTGTCTCCTCATTTTCTCGTCGTTTTTTTCTCGTCGTTATTACGTCACTTTACAGTTCTTATTTGTAGTTCCGTTTCAGCGAAGAGGTAAATTATTATTTTGTTTTTATTTTGTATAATTTGATTATTTTATCTACAGAAATAAAACAGGCTGACGGATTCATATTTTTCTTGCATGGGTTAGTAGTACTTAGTACGGCCGCGTGGCAAGAACGCACATAATAAAAAAATATAAAAATTAGCGTACGCTATTTATTAATTTAGCCAAAAAATAGCGTACGCGTACGGTACGCATTTCAGCAGAAAAAATAGCGTACGTTCCGTACGTACGGTCGAACTTTGGTATGCGGCACTCAATTTTTCTATGCATAAATTTCATTTTTGCTACAGTTTGCCAACAATTGAATCCGAAATCGGAATCGCATTATAGATATTCGCTTACCACAGCTTCCCTGCACGCCATCATTTCCATGGGCATTGCAGATGGGTCCCATATGGGTGCCTTACAGGTTCCATATGGGAATATGTGTCCTATAAAATATTATGGGCTCCAGGATAGCAAAAAACAATGTCTCACAATTTATTGAATGTGTTTCCAAAATTGTTGAAACGCATCAATTCTTCTTTTCCAACTAATTTATTTTGATAAAGTGTTGTAGCAGAAATCATTCGGCTTAGACGATTACCCGTCTTTCTCCTCTTAATCGAACCTTAATCATGCATTCAATAGAATAAATACTCTCAGCCGGACATTATTGCTTTTGCTTTCATTTAACAATCTAAAAGAATAGTTAAGAATGAGGCTAAATCCATGTCATTCGAGTTTTTCTATCACTGGAATGGTTTTCTATTAAAAGCTAAGGTCCTCTATGTTTCGCTTTATTGTCTTTCAAGCCCGCTTAAAGCAAAATCGTGCATTATCGCAATCGTGTAACACAGTATCTTTCGATGACAATTTGGAAAATGCTTCACCGATATTCGTCCATAGCAAAAGTTGAATCCAGGTGAGCGTGTCTATCTTGAATGCTTCCATGGCGATGTTGGAAATAACACCAAAATCTTTCCACGGCACAGCTGAATCTACATGAGCGTGTCGATCTCAAATGAGCCCAGAGCGCCGTTGGAGCTACATGTACATGTACACAGACAGCTACCCGAATTCCCGCAAGCTATCGATCAATATTTCGTTGACGTGCCGTTGCTACAACAGATGGGTTACATTACATGTAAACTCTCACCGAGCAGTACTCATAGTTTAGATTCATGGTAACAAAAGCCACACTGAATAACTGCAGTGACGCATCCGTGTTTTTATGTAGCCCTACATTGTCTATCTTTCCACATACACGTACTGTCGAGACTCTATGGTAGGCGGCGCTCAATTCTTCTACGCATAAATTTTATTTTTTAGTACAGTTGAATCCGAATCGCGTTAGAGAGATTCGCTCACCGCAGCTTCACTGCATGCCATCATTTCCATGGGCAATACACTGTGTCCGCGGAAAAAGGGACACCTTCTGGTGTCATGAAAATAAACTAGTAAATATTCATCGATTTTTAAAATTCCAAAAGCGTTTTAATACTGACATAATTAGCTAACATTGGTCAAAATAAAAAATTCCTGTAATCCAATAATGACTTCATAATGACGTCATTTACATCAAAATTCAAGTGTTAAGAACGGTACAACACTCATCTAAGACTTTCAATATTATTTTTACATGTCATTTATCAATTAAAAATTTTAGTTTAATTTGATTTTTATATTTGATTAATATCAGACTACACGGTGTGTTCAAAGTGTCCGCCTTCAGACTCAGCACAAGCTTCAAGCCGCGCGCGCCATTGGCCAATAGCAGCACCAATAACCAGCCGATCAAATTCCTCCCAGGCATTAACGATTCGCTCACAGGGTCCTTCACTGTCTCTTTAATCCTTTATGTCGCCTGAGGACCCGTTTGCAAAATGGTGTTGGGGGAGTTTCTCACTTCCACTTAGTCAGTGGGTCCCTAGACATGAAAAATCACCGAGGTGCTTCTCGGCCATGACGCCACGAATGGCGCTATGGCCAAATCCAATATGGCCGCCGTCGGCCATATTGGAAAATTCAACTTTATTGTTTCTTATAGTATATGCACGTGTAGTACCTCTAATGTGACTGATTTCGGTATGTAGTATTCATTTCTGATATTGTTTTCGTCATTTGGGGTCATCTTTAGCCTCAAAGGTCATGGTCAAGGACAATTTGTTGCATCATCGATGTCGAATTATAACTTGGCCAAATATAGCAGTAGAAACAGGTGTAATGTCTCTAATGTGACTGATTTCGGTATGTAGAATTCATTTCTGATATTGTTTTCGTCATTTGGGGTCATCTTTAGCCTCAAAGGTCATGGTCAAGGACAATTTGTTGCATCATCGATGTCGAATTATAACTTGGCCAAATATAGCAGTAGAAACAGGTGTAATGTCTCTAATGTTACTGATTTCGGTATGTAGAATTCATTTCTGATATTGTTTTCATCATTCGGGGTCATCTTCACCTTCAAAGGTCAAGGTCATGGACATAATTTTTGTTACATCAACGAATTCTTATATAACTTGGTCGAATGTAGCTGTAGAAACAGGTGTAATATCTCTAATGTTACTGTTTTCGGTATGTAGAATTCATTTCTGATATTGTTTTCATCATTCGGGGTCATCTTCACCTTCAAAGGTCAAGGTCATGGACATAAGCTTTGTTACATCAACGAATTCTTATATAACTTGACTGAATGTTGCAGTAGAAACAGGTGTAATATCTCTATGTTACTGATTTTGGTATGTAGAATTCATTTCTGGTATTGTTTTCGTCATTCGGGGTCATCTTTAGCTTCACATGTCAAGGTCAGGGACATAAGCTTTGTTGTTAAGTTTATGAAGTTGGACGGGCTTTGACTGAACCCGGCTAAGAGTGCCTCCCTCCGGATAGACATTGATGGGTAGGCTAAACTGTGGGTGGTAAACCCCTCGCCATTCTTGACTATCAATGGCGAGTCGGTCAGGTCGCTAAAACATAGCGCAAACGTATAAATACCTGGGACTGCAGGCCGGACCACTCAGTTGGAGGAAGGCCCACGAGGACTTCCTCACAGTGGGACTGGTTAGCACGAGCCCCACTAAAGCCTCAGCAGCGAATGTTCCTATTGCGCTGCATTTGTTGCCGGAATTGTATCACGAACTAGTTTTCGCAGAGATGACAGCCAAGTCCTTGGAATCTCTTGACTGCCTGGTGAGAGCGGCAGTACGCACGTGGTTGCGGCTGCCGCACGATACTCCCACCGGTTACTTCCATGTCAAGGCTTTGAATGGCGGACTGGAAATGCCAAGTCTGCGATAAACAATGCCGCTGCTCAAGACCCGTCGCATGGCCAAGGTGGAGGAGTTGCAAGACCAGGTAATGCAGAGAGGGGAAACAAGTCCACTCTTTCTGAGGCAAGGAGGAGGTACGCAAGGACGGAAAGGGTGGCAGGTCAGGAGCTGAACAACAGCAAGAATGCTAGCGACTTTCTGGCGATCCAGCTCCACATATCGGTAGATGGTCGGGGCCTCAAGGAACAGGGACAAACCCCTCACGTGAAACGCCTGGGTGACTTATGGGACCGCCCTCCTTTCGGGGAGGGGGGGGGACTTCATCCAGGCCATCAAGTTGAGGGGGAACCTTGTTACCGTCTGAGGATTGCGGCTCATGTAACGGTGGACAGGTCCAGTATGGTGCGACGCTGTGTGCAATGCTCAAGACACCTTAGCTCACATCTGCCAAAGCTACATGTATTCGTGGACCCACCGTCTCCGGTGTGATAGGCATAACTCGGCGCTCCATCTGATATGCTGAAACATTGAGTCAAAGGGTCACTCGGTGATCCACGAGCCGGATATCCCTACTAAAGTTTGCAAGCGTAAGCCTGACTTGGTTGCCCTGGTGGACGAGGTTGCCTATGTCGTTGATGTCACCATTACCCTGGACTCTACAGATATTAGTGGTCCATATAAGGAAGGTATGCTGTTATGCTAGACTTGATGTCATTGACTGGGTGGCCAATGTCTATCCCGGGAAGCCGTGGGTTTTAGGGCGGCAGTTCTGAACTGGCGAGGAGCACACCACCAGGCGTCTTCAAGCATCCTTCAAAAGTTGTCAGGGCTACTGATGAAACCCTCATGGCGTGCCTGGTGTTAACCAACACTTCGAATATGTTCCGACACTTCACCCGGTCGACAGTGAGGGTCCAAAGACGCCAGACTCTGATGCAGCCTGGCAACCATCTCTGAAGGTAAAAAATAGCCAAATAAAAGATTTGCGAGTACAGTTACCCGATGTTATCAAACGGCACCAGCAGAGTCGCTCTCCGTATTTATCGAGCGGCTTCACGGGGTTGCCCTCCCCGATATATATCGAACGCCACTAGTGGGGAACTTTCCCAGTATATATCGAACGACTCCAACGGGGTTTTCCCATGTGTAAGCTTATACATACCTGCTATTTCTTTATATCCTACGATCGGTCTCCCATAGCTTTACTCAGCATTTTAAAATCCACAATCTGGACTCAGAACTTTCACGATCAATATATCATTCTCCTACCATGACCTTCAAAGCTAAAGATGACCCCGAATGACAAAAACACAATCAGAAATGAATTCTACATACCGAAATCAGTAACATAGAGATATAACACCTGTTTCTACAGCTACATTCCACCAAGTTATATCAGAATTCGTTGATGTAACAAAAATTATGTCCATGACCTTGACCTTTGAAGGTAAAGATGACCCCAAATGACGAAAACAATATGAGAAATGAACTCTACATACCGAAATCAGTAACATTAGAGATATTACATCCGTTTCTAATGCTACATTCGACCAAGTTGTATAAGATATCGTTGATGTAAAAACAATTATGTCCCTGACCTTGACCTGTGAAGGTAAAGGTGACCCCAAATGACAAAAACAATATCAGAAATGAATTCTACATACCGAAATCAGTAACATTTGAGATATTACATCTGTTTCTACTGCTATATTTGGCCAAGTTATAATTTGACATCGATGATGCAACAAAATGTCCTTGACCATGACCTTTGAGGCTAAAGATGACCCAAAATGACGAAAACAATATCAGAAATGAATTCTACATACCGAAATCAGTCACATTAGAGGTATTACACGTGCATATACTATAAGAAACAATAAAGTTGAATTTTCCAATATGGCCGACGGCGGCCATATTGGATTTAGCGCCATTCGTGGCGTCATGGCCGAGAAGCACCTCGGTGATTTTTCATGTCTAGGGACCCACTGACTAGGTGGAAGTGAGAAACTCCCCCAACACCATTTTGCAAACGGGTCCTCAGGCCACATAATGGATTACTTCTCTTTGTCCTGCAAACCTTCTCTTGTATTAGCCCCGTATCTTGTAATCAACGGGATTTAAGTCCGTGCTGTTTCTACGTCAGATTTTAGGAGGCATGAAATCCAGAGTGTCCTTTGTCGCCAGTTCAAATGTTTCAAGACTCGGTGAGCTGGAGCGCCATCTTTAAATGTGTAATAATACGAATATTCCCGGATATCAGGCAATAATTTTCCGACAGCAAACAATCCCGGTAATAAGCTCCATTTAGTTTCGCACCTGGTCTTGTGAAACGGATATCCTTTCATACCAAGAGCCAATGCACCAATTTTTGTCATCCTTAACACTTGAATTTTGATAGAAATGAAGTTATTATGACGTTATTATTGTACAGCATGAACTTGTATATTTTAACAGGTGTTAGCTAATTATGTCAGGATTAAAACGGCTTTGGAATTTTAAAAATCGATGAATATTTACTAGTTTATTTTCATATTACCATAAGAGGTCCCTTTTTTCCGGACACAGTGTAGATGTGTTTTTTGGGCTCTATACGGGTTCCATATGGGAATATGGGTTCTATAATTATGGGCTTCAGGAGAACATGCTGGCAGGTTGCAATTACAGTCGCAATACTGTCACACTCATAGCGATATAATTATTTCTTTCTTTTGTCGCGCATCATTCTTTCGATAAGGAAAAAGAACCAATCATTTCTCTGTTTTTCTGTTTTTTATTGGAGCGTGGAAGCGTCCAGTTGAAGCGAAGTAATTGTCTTGTTTATAGCGAACGTCATGGAACTTCTGAATTGTGCTTCTCATTGACTGATTTGTGATTTATTTAATCTCTCGTAACGACTTCTGTAGCGCCGTTTTCACAAAAAAAGACATCAGTTTATGGACTCTTCGAGTGAAATCCAAATTAAGACTCATAATCAATTATGGAATAATCCGAATCGACTTTCTACTCATTTTCATCAGAACAAAAGAGTCGACAGAATTCACAGTCTGGAAATATGATAAATAGTCCACTCTCCACCTCCAAAATCACCTGAGTGATAATAGCTTCACGGTGCTGTGCCAATGACAACTGTACTGCACGTTCGTCTGTTGTTCGGCAGCAATAGTGGACAAGTTAAGTTGTTCGTCGCGCAAACGGATCTATGATTTTTATTTGCCTGGCTAGCATAAATAATGAGCTATAAAGTTCCCCTAACATCTCTGGACAACCCTTTTGACACGACGCCACACTCGTTAATGATCTGGTGACTTACGCTGAGCTTAAGAGTAGCGCTTCAAAAATTTACTCTCTACGAGTAAATAGATTGTCATGTAACGTGGTTCAGCGTCTGACAATCGATGCTTGTTTTCTATGCAATTTATAATTTACTATAGATTTTTGCCCGTTTGCACAGTTTAGCGAGCTATGGCGGGCTACTAAATATCACCCGCCCCTCCACTTCCCCACATCACCTCCCTCCACTTCGCTAACTCGCCGCTCTCTCTCTTCTCTGTCTCTCTCTCTGTCTCTCTCTGTCTCTCTGTCTGTCTCTCTCTCGCTCTCTCTCTCTCCCCTCTCTCTCTCCCGCCACCCTACCTTTCTCCCCGCCTTGCCCTGTCCTCCCTTTGCCCTGCCTCTCCATCCCCGCCCTCCCTTCCCCTCTCTATCCCTCTCCCCTCCCACACCCTCAGCGTCCACCTTCACAATTCGTTTTCATTTTCTCTTCTTAATTTAGTTTTATTTGGTTGTTTTTGTTTTTTAGCATAAATATATTCCGGAATATGAAATATATAAGGGTAAACGTTTAAATTGATATGGTAATACTTTATCTGCCTTAAAATAATTTAGAACGCTAAACTACACGTTTACCATATTTATTAATTATAATAATATTAATTATATTAATTATATAATATTATTTATTTACAATTAATACATATATATTATATATTAATATTATATTAATTAATATAATATATCAATATTATATATAATACAGGTAATTATAATAAATAATTAATAAATATTATTATAGCTAATTAATTTTATAATTCTAATTAATAATTATAATTATTAGCTATTATTGAATTATTATATTATATTTTACAATAATAACAATGCCGTAGCTTTTAGTGGAACGTTCGTTAAGCCCTTAAGCGACATGGATGAGTAGCCGTTCCAGATGCTTCACCTTTTATAATGTCTAAGCCCCTGGGGGGAATGAAGTACCTCAGGGCAAAAAAATAATAATAATAATAATTATTTTAAAATAAAATAATAAAATATATGTATATGTACATTGTATATACATAATATGTTTTTGTGTATGTATGACATATATAAATGAAAACATCGATTATATAATATAAAATTATATATGTTATTAAGTATAATTTATTAAATATATTTTTATGTATATACATATGTATATGCATATATATATAATATATAATATATAATATATAATATATAATATAATATATAATATATATATAATATAATATATCACAGTACTGTAGTTGAGAAACAACCACTGGAAGAAGCATAACCCCTTACACATACCCATACATAAATATATAGACATATACATATACATTTATATGTACACATGCATAATATACATAGTAAATATATGTATATGTATATACATATATATGCATATATGCATATATATATAAATACATATAATTTTATATACATATGTACATATATATAATTACGTATAATACGTTTATATACGGATATGTACATATATATGTATAGATAAATACATATATATACAAACTTATATACATATGAACATTTAGATATATAAATACGTATATATAGAAATATATGCGTATATATACGTATATATATCGATATATATATATACATACATATATGTACATATATAGATATAAATAAATTTATATGCAAATACATATATATACATATACATGCATATGTATACATATACTGTACATAAACATATATATGTACTTATACATGTATGTTTTACTATGAAATCTTCGGACTATCGAACCTTCGGACTATCGAACCTTCGGACTATCGAACCTTCGGACTATCGAACCTTCGGACTATCGAACCTTCGGACTATCGATACGTAACCAATGAGATAACGGGCGACCGTTAAATAACGGTGAAAGGCATGGCAACCGAGTTGCCAGGCCTTTCACCGTTATTTTACGGGAAATTTTTAACAGTGTACCTTCAGTAACTATCAACTCGTTACATCCCTCCACGCTGCATACGATCATCAAGTACGGGTCCTTTTGTTGAGCCACGATGCAGAACAGTTATTGCTCTTGTGCATTCCAAGTCTCTGCTCCAAAGGAATGGAATCGACTTCCGCTCTCTCTTCGTAGCTCAAATTCACTTCCTTCCTTCAAAAGCGAAGGAAATATTTCTCTGTGGCTTTCAAGCACTTGGATATCTAATTGCATCTTCTCCTGGCGGCTGACTATCCGCTCCTCAGATTCATATTGCGAAGTGACCGTATACGCGCGTTACAAATTTAATTAATAAATAATAATTAATAATTATGATAATGATAATGATATTGTATGCATACTTCCTTACTTAGATGCATAATGCATATTATATACAAACACCCATGGATATATACATATCAATCTACACACACAATGCCTGCAGAGACGTCTGTATATATATAATAGATATTTGTTACATTGGCTCATTCCCTATGCATTATATGATGAGAGGCTGAAAGGGATTTTCATGAAGAGCCGCATCGTCATGAATTCATGAGAATATCGAGAAACTGTCCTCCAACTCTCTATCTCCCCTTTGCCTCCCGGCGATTGCGATTCCCTTCCACATCCAGAATCTTCCAACAGCTCGTCTCCTTCGATTCCCTCCTCTCATCCTTCTCCTACTACTCCTTCTCCTCCTCCATCATCATGTATTTCTTCTTCTTGCCAATTCGTCCTTTTGTCAATCTATTTCCTCTGCCTCGAAAATATTCTGATGACGTGCTCTTGGTCTCGTTGTTGTCCAATAATCACATCCACTTTCTCTCTTCCTCACTCTATCTCTTTATATATATATATATATATATATATACATATATATTCTACCCTTTCATCCTCTTACCCTTTGCTTATTTCTTCCTTTTTCTTTTTTCTCGCCTTCTCTTCCTTCTCTGTTTTTCTCTTCCTCCTATTTCTCTCATTTTCTTCTCTCTCTTTTCTCTCTTCTTCACCTTCTGCTTCTTTTCGTCGTATTTTTCCGTCATCGCCTTCTTATTCAGCATCATCATCATCATCTTCTTCTCTGTTTCGTTTTTACTTTCTCTGTCTGCTTCCTGTTTCTCTCTTCATCTTCTACCTCAGCAACTGTTAAACTTTTACCAAGACCGTATTGTTCCCATGCGTGGTTTTATATATTACCCACCCTGCATTCACTTCAAAAACTCTATCGACGCTTCCTTAAATCAATTCACACATTCGATGGCGCTTCAACGCCTCTCCATAATTTATATTCTATGCAGTACATCGTCCGGTCAGACATACATACATATGCATGCATACATACAGACAGACAGACAATAGCAAAAAGACGGACAGCAGCAGAATGATAATAATGATGAAACTGAAAAGTATGAGCATCCAAATATGCAGCCAAGTATGTATGTAGATCTATGTATTCATGTATGTATGTGTGTATGTATGTGTGTATGTATGTATGTATGTATTCATGTATGTATTTAGGTATGTATGTATTCATGTATGTATGTATGTATTCATTTATGTATGTATGTATGTATTCATGTATGTTTGTACGTACAGTATGTAATCATGTATACATGTATGTATGTATGTATGTATGTATGTAATCATGTATGTATGTATGTATTCATGCATGTATGTATTCATGCATCTGAACGTTGATATAGCGCCTTTTAGAAACTTTGTAAGAGCACTCAGTATGCAGACTTGACCCACATAACATGCATCACACACGCATACACATAGATATAAAAATGGAGACTTAGGCCGACACGTATATTATGAGCGGATGACTTAAGCTCTATACGTTTTCGGACCATAAAATCTGCTTCTTGCACTGTTATCAGAGGGTTCGTATTATAAGACCATGGCAAACAAGACACTTTGCCAGAGGAGGTTCTTATTAAGAAAGAACCTTTAATCATGTTCGGTAAATATGTCCATATCTTCTATATCTTTATACATAAATACATACATATATATTACAATGCATATATATAATTTATATATATAGCCATATAAAACTCTATAGATGGTTACATGGATGCAATTTATATTGTAGGCCTATTCGGTAAATATGTTTTTCGGTATTTTATTTAGGTACATGCCCTATATAGCAATGCATATTATATATGCATATAAATATATGTTATATATAAAACTATATAACGGTATGGATATTTTTGCATGTATCCGAAGATAAACATGTGCATATAAGTACATACGTATATATAGAACACGGTGAGTGGAAATAGGAAAAGTGCTAATCTTGGAGAAGATGAGAGTAGGTGATGCGTGATGTTGACGCGAGGAGAATGATTGAAAAGCATTCATGTGCGAAGAGTAGCGCAAACAACGTTAAAAACCACAGCCTTTAATTATCTATGAGCCGTGCTTACTTCCTCAACTCGATCATTTCTGTTATCTGATTACGGACTTAATCTAATCTAATCTAATCTAATCTAATCTATTCTCATCAAGACTTCTGTCTCGTCGTATTAAGAAAGTGAGAACGCTTACATGTGTAATAAGTTTCATTTTGTGTGTATCTGTCTGTGTCCGTCTGCGTGTGTCTGTTTGCCCTTTGTGTTTGTCTGGGTGTGTCTGTCTGTCTGTCTCTATGCATGTTTATGTGTCTGTCCGTGTTTCTGTCTGGGTGTGTCTGTCTGTCTCTATGTCTGCTCGTGTGTCTGTGTGTCCGTCTGTGTGTCTCTGACTCTGTGTGTCTGGAATGCATGTCTGTCTGTGTGTCCGTCTATGTCTGTCTGTGTGTGTCTACCAGTCTGTTTGTCTGGGTGTGTCTGTCTGTGTGTATGTCTGTCCGTCTGTCTGTTTATTTCTTTATGTTTGTCTAGGTGTGTCTGTCTGTCTGTCTGACTGTCTGTCTCTATGCCTGTTTATGTGTCTGCTCGTGTTTCTGTCTGGGTTTGTCTGTCTGTCTCTATGTCTGCACGTGTGTCTGTGTGTCCGTCTGTGTGTCTCTGTCTGGAATGCATGTCTGTCTGTGTGTCCGTCTGTGTCTGTCTGTGTGTCTGTTTGTCTGTCTCTGTGTGTCTATCTGTTTGTCAGTCTGTTTGTCTGGGTGTGTCTGTCAGTGTGTATGTCTGTCCGTCTGTCTGTTTATCTCGAAACTTCTCTTAATCTCACTTTTCATCACTCTTTCTTACTCGCTGACTTTTCTCAAATCAGATACTCGGCTGTAGAACGTCGGTGGTTCACCATAAGTTTGACTTCGGGAGGCGTTACCCAGGCGAAAAATTTCGACAAGTCACTGCGCACTCTTCCGAACCTTGCCCTATTTAAAAAAGAGGTCAGAACCTGCCTCCTTGACAATAGTCAAGTACAATACAATAGTCAATCAATGCGTTATCTAAGTATGGTTATTCATTGTTCTACCACAATTAGTTAATTGACCTAGTTAAGTGTTGTTAGTTAAGCTAGTTATTCTTATTTCTTTTTTCTGACAATGCTTTTGTGTGTACTCAACCGTCATCCCTCTGCTAACATGGTACACGGGTATCCCTAACTTTAATAGCGGGACTTCAGTCCCTTCTGGGTACCCGATTGTTTCCCTTAAAAGTTAATAAGATTATCATGTGATCTGACTGTTTAAAATTTCCGAACTTATGATCGGTGATTAATGATTATTCTGGATCACTACTTGTAAACTATTCTCTGGAAGCAATAAAAGGATTGATTGAAAAAATAAAGGACCTGGAGATGTATAATGTCGATCGTCGTGACATTGATATTCTTCTTCGGCGAATTTCTCGAAGCTTTTATTTTTACGACCCTAACCAGAATCAAATAAGTGAGGGAAATATTGAATAATTTTATGTTCAATCATCATATCCTTCGATATGAAGGTTGCGCTCATGCGTGACTATACGGATCAATTATTATTCTCCAGGACATGGTCAGCATGATTATTATGGTTATTTACGGACGGTTTCAATATTTCTTAGACTCTTCCTGTCATCGTTCGATCGCTTTTTCTCCATAATACTTTTTTCGTATTCCTTTGACTGCTGCAGCCGCTGTTGGATATATACTTATTGCAGTGCTTGTGCATGTGGGTGTGTAACTGTGCATTTGTTTGTATTCGTATTTCATTCATTCATTCATTTCAGATATTTATATAGCGCCCCTTCCAGATTTCTACTCAGAGGCGCTCCTGACTACAGCGCGGACACTGAATCGGAGTTTCACGCCGAAGCGCATGAACAACTGCGAGTGAAGGACTTGCCCAGGGTCCCTACGCGGCAGCTTGAGGTGGATTCGAACCCGCAACCCTCTGGCTGCAAGGCACCGAACATACCCCTACTCCACCGCGCCCCACGCGGTATATATCTATGCATGTAACCATGACCAAAACTTAGCCACCACTTTGTGGGTCAAACTGAACAATCCGTAAGTCAACTAGTTCCATAATCACAATTCAGAACGAGTGGGCACAGTAAATAGGGAGACCTGATGGGACCTACATGTCCCACTAATTATGGCCCCAGTTATCAGCAGAATAAGATTATGGCGGGGATAATCATGTGCAATATTTGATGCATATTAATGGTAGACACTTCAGCAGCAATTATTGACCAACAGCCAGCAAATTATGACAAAAAATCCCTGATTAAGCCGTAGATAATTACAAAATTGTCAATCAAAGAGATATGATATGAGCTGCAGTAAAAAAAAACAAATACAGCAATGGAAATCGTGCTTAACGAGTATGCATGGTTCCTCCTAAAACTCACAATAATATTTTTAGTGCGAATACCCGGAATACACAAAAAAGCATTGCCCTATGTAGGCCCTATGTTTTTATGTATCTTTGTTTGTATGTATTCTTGTTTCTGTGTATATCTGTAGATATCCGCCTGTTGCTTGTTTCGGGGGACTATGTGCCTCTAATTCCAAATCGAGTTTAATCTCGTATCGTGTGTTCCATGTAACGGACCTTTTCCGGTGGAAGCGGACTGCTTAATTCCATTAGTTTCCCCCATCCAAGCGAAAGGGATTAAATCAATCCGTCAGGTGAATTAAAACAAATCTCTACAATTTACTCGACAAGATATTCATTCGGCACGAGCCGCATATAATTCAGCCACTGCCTTGGAAGAATTTCGACCAATGCTTTACCGGACGCTGCAGTGGTTCGTGACCTGCTTTGCAAATTGACGTGTGTATTTCCTGCGGGAAGAAAAGCTTGTCGCAGGTATGAAGAAGTTGTCTGGCTTTGTTAAGTATTTTCTGACTTAACAAACTTACTTAAGTATGTAAGTTTGCCACATGACGTTACAGAGATGAACATGACGTGGGGCGCGGTGGTGTAGAGGTATGTTCGGTGCCTTGCAGCCGGAGGGTTGCGAGTTCGAATCCACCTCAAGCCGCCGCGTAGGGACCCTGCATGGGCAAGTCCTTCACTCGCAATTGCTCATGCACTTCGGCGTGAAACTCCGATTCAGTGTCCGCGCTGTAGTCGGGAGCGCCTCTGAGTAGAAATCTTGAAGGGGCGCTATAGCAAGTGTTCATACATACATACATACATACATACATACATACATACATACATACATACATACATACATACATACATACATACATACATACATACATACATACATACATACATACATACATGCATACAAAGTCACATATTTAGTGGCAGACTACTGGTGTCCGCCAATAACAGCACAAATATGTGGTTGGACAGGTAACAAGATGATGCGTTCATAATCACCTTATATAGGGTGTCTAGATAGGTCGAGAACGATTTTGAATGCAGACAAATATATGTTATACACAATATAATATGGAAAGTTGTATACTGGAGGATAGGTTGTTCAAATGAGAATGTTACGCCAAAAAAATTAGATCACTAGCTCACTTATTAAAATTTTAGCGCCAATATCCGTGACGTCATCAAATTCGTGCCAAGCAAACGTCCAGTTAGGCCGAAAACAATATTGTACGACCATCATTGTTAATCCACACATAATTAATTAATTAATACAAATTATCATTTAGTATTTAATTATGTTTTCTTTACTCTTTATTACAGCCTCAAGTCGATTAGGCATCGAGCGGATTAGATTTTTCAGAGTTGTCAGAGGTATCGATGTCCATGCCTTACGAAGCCGACGTTTTAAGGTGTTCAGTGTCTGGGGTTCGGGATCGGCATAAACAGTTGCCGCCATAATACTCCAAACATTTTCTATTGGTGACAAATCCGGCGAATTAGGCGGCTAGTCCCCCGGTGAGATGTATCCATTGATATTTGTGTTCAATCATTCGACTGAGGCTTTTGATGTGTGTGCACGTGCACCGTCTTGTTGAAATAATCCTTCGCCGTTATTGTGAAACATTTTTGTGGCTGTTAACTGAGCGCAGACTGCAGTTCGCTGGAATGCGGGTTTGACCTCTTTCTCCAGTATCTCATTAATGTAATAACTCGAAGTGACTGAAGTTTTATTTGGAATGATATGAAGTTTTGTTAATCCAAGAGATGTCATGCCTCCCCACACCAGAACTGAGGGACTGAACTTCACCTGTGGAGCGCACGGAACAGAACTTTCTTGTGATCCCCACACATCGTCGTTCTTACTGTTAGGTACGTGGTAGAGTTTGAAGGGCGATTCATCACTGAACATAACACGCGAACAATCAATATCCTTAAACTTCTTCGCGAAGTTTACTCGGCGAACTTTGTAGGCATCAGTTAACTTTGGGACTTTTTGTCTCTTGAAACTCTTCCATTTCAGCGTTGTCCGCATATAATGCCTGATTGTCTCTTTGCTTCCAGCAAGGCGTTTGTCTTTTAACCGACGTTCTAATTTTCTCAAACTCTGTCCTCGCCTATATTTAGACTGTTTGATCAGTTTTTGAGCGGCAGCAGTCAGCACGGACTTTCGACCACCGTGATATCGATTCCGCAGCGTCTCGTTTGGACTCTGCTTGTAGCGTTTGGCCCACTTGCTAATCCACGATTTAGAACGACCCAATTTCTTTCCTATAACACTGTAACTGTACTTTTCTTCCAATAATGTAATAGCTTGAGCCCTAATTTGCGATTCATTTAAGGCCGCCATTGCCTAATCGGCGTATTCACTAGTCAATGATAATGCTGCTTGTTTACGTTTGCTTGGCACGAATTTGATGACGTCACGGATATTGGCGCTAAAATTTTAATAAATGAGCTAGTGATCTAATTTTTTGGCGTAACATTCTCATTTGAACAATCTATCCTCCAGTATACAACTTTCCATATTATATTGTGTATAACATATATTTGTCTGCATTCAAAATCGTTCTCGACCTATCTAGTCACCCTATAGAATGGGATAAAATCAGATTGAAGCCACTATAAGTTATAGATCAATAAACTGTATTTTTAAGTAGATAGCAATAATGACATTTGTGAAACGTTTAGCATTACAGAGGTAGCACCGTGAAGATACCATTTCTAAATTTAACAGGCGTTTGAATGTTCCATAAGATGTTATACTTCTAACATGGAAAGGTATAAGTTGTGCAACCAAATTTGCCCCACTGAAAATGTTTCCTTTTTAGTCCTCGTGCTAACATGAATTTTGGTGAAAGGATTACTGCTATTCCTAGTACAGTATCATATTTATAAATGAACACCGGAATTAAGTGTAAAATAATTGTTTTACTACTGGCTGCACAGGCAGAGTTGTAGCTAACTCGGTGATTTCTTGAAACTACCTAACTACACCTATGCCATTTGATTCCAATTTAAGTAATAAGTTGTAGCCTAAATTATCTTTGGAAGTAATCGCTATAAAATGATTCATCATTACCCACTAGCACTTAATTTTGTAGGTAGCTAAAACAGCTAATACCAAGACGGATGATGGTGGACTGGATGATGGTGTAGGCTATGGATACAACAAACTAAAGGTGAGGACCCAGCATCGCGAGGAGTGGCGACATTGGACGTTCGAACCTGCCCAACGGCAGAGAACTTGAAGAAGGTAAAGCATATTTACGTCACTGCTTTATACGCGGAATAAACTGATGTATGACGTCATTTATTTTTGTAATTACATCATAATCTTTGTTTTAAAAATGACGCTATTTACGGAGAATAGTGGATCGCATCATTTATCGATAAGTGACGCTATTTATAACGTACTTTACCGATGTTGGTTTTCAGTTAAGTCGACGCAAGTTTTCCCAGAAAAGACGACTTCGTGCAATAGATATTATGACGAATACAGAACACAGGACAACGGATGTGACGATTATTCCTTAGGCTACTTAAATTGTGCACCATCAAAGTTCTTCATGGACATTTTACGATGACAGATGAATCGATTGCTTGATGAAAGAGACAGAGAGAGACAGAGAGAGACAGAGAGAGACAGAGAGAGACACACACAGATAGGAGACAGAGAGAATATCTAGACTACATATGACGATGTGATGATTATATTTTACTTGAATTATGCATCTTCGAAGTTCTTTATGGACATTTTATGATGATAGAGGGATCGATTATTTGATGAAAGACAGAGACAGACAGATACAAATACAGACAGATAGACAAATAGACAGAGAGACAGGCAGACAGATCAAGGGGAACCAGAGATGATAAATAGTCTACATGTAACGGTGACGATAAAAATCAATGACTTTATAACAATATCGATATAATTAAATACATCGCAATCTTGTCGTGCAAAGAACCATGTACAAAGCATAACTGGGTGTATGTGGGTGTGTGGGTGTGTACGTACGCGCATGTGTATTTATATGGCGCCTTTATATCCACTCAGATCGATTTAATTTACCGATTGCAAGTGACTGTTTCTATTCGTTTCCAGTTCGGAGAAACAGAAGATTCCTCTAGATACTGTAAACAATAATAATAATAACAATAATGACGAATAATTTACATGGGGCCGTTACAAAGGCGACTAAATTCATGTACGATAACACTGGACACTGATGCGGTAGTAAAATGCATATAATATATATTATGTGGCTGATCATCAGACTGTGATAGTTGAAGTTGTCGGTCAAACAAAAGTTTATCCTGTTACTGAAAACAGCATGGAGTGAATGTCTATATCGTCTATTTATCAGACACCACATCGATTGCCAAACTAATGACTGTCTGCTGAAGACATAACTCTCTTCAGAGCTGTAACATCTCTCTTCAGGGCAGCAACATATCTTTTCAAGGCAGTAACATCTCTCTTCAGGGCAGTATTATTATTATTATTATTATTATTATTATTATTATTATTATTATTATTATTATTATTATTATTATTATTATTATTATTATTATTATTATTATTATTATTATTATTATTATTATTATTATTATTATTATTATTATTATTATTATTATTATTATTATTATTATTATTATTATTATTATTATTATTATTATTATTATTATTATTATTATTATTATTATTATTATTATTATTATTATCATTATCATTATCATTATCATTATCATTATCATTATCATTATCATTATCATTATCATCATCAGTATTATTATTAGACTGTCATTTATAGCACGCCTGAACAAAATAGGAATCGTGCACAAAACATCGCTAACCTCTCAGTTGCTGCTGCTGTTGTTGCTGCTGCTGCTGCTGATGTTGTTTGTTTGTTTGTATGAATATGCCGACCATCTTCTGATTGTTCGATTTAATCTGGGCGTTCGTCTCTCGTCTCACTGTATTCGCTCGTCTTGGGCAATCGAATGAACCACAGTGGCGAACAACCCAACACCCACCTCCCAGGACACCCCTCGTGGATTTATTTGCACACAATCAGACGCCAAATCTTCTTACGTCGGTCTACTACGTCATCAAAGCTCCTTTTATGACGTAATTCGTTATATCTCTCTCGAAAGTCAAACATCGTTACGAGGCCAATTCTTTCTTCTTTTACGATTCTCGGCATCTTATGCGCCGCCTTTGTAAAGATGGAATGATCAGTTGACCCAGATTACGCAATATCATATGGGCCGTCCATCATCTAAATACTACTAGTTATCTAATGTAGCCAAATACTACTGGATATCAAATGTAGCTATATAGGCTACTACTAGTCATCTAATGCAGCTAAATCTACTACTAGTTATAGGCCTAGTCTACATGTACGTGTGAATGCATGCATGCATATTAATAATAAAATTCTTTATTGAAACAATCCGGTTGACAAACTGCAACCGGTTACAATGTACAGTTATGCAATTGAAACAATTCACAGGAACACAAATGACAGAAGACATAAATCTTAACTACTAACAGAACAGACAGCCTGCAATACACGGCGCTAATATATAGCAGCCTACAAAGCATGTCCGCCTACGGATCTCGATCTCGGTACCTCTCGCTCTCTATGCCAGTGTGTTATCCAATGCGATGTCGGGCCCCCATGCATGCATGCATGTATGTATGTATGTATCCATGTATGTAGGTATGCACGTTTGTATGTATTCGTATATGTATTTACTATTTACGTATTAAAATTTTTTATGTAGGCCTACGTTTGTATGTGGGAGAGGGGAGGGGAGGGGTTGGGGAGATTAATCATATATGCCTTTTGTTTTCAATTCATCGCACCATGTATGCCTTGGACGCGAGGAACAAAACTATGGGACAAGAAGTCAGTCAGGATGCGACCGACTGCGTTTAATGGACGGCCATATTTTATGGAGATTTTATGCAAATGAACGCCTACGTCGCTATAGGAATTGAAAAGCAGTCGTAGTTTCTGCAGATGAAGAAACTATGTCTGCTGCTTCAACGTGTTTCGAATGCACATCAGCCTCGTTTTCCCTATAGAGCCGTCGCTTTTAACTAAGTAACTAAGCGCTCCTGCATTTTGTTGCATTGTATCATAGAGTCATAGACTATAAAACTTTAAGACTTTAATTTATATGTCCTGGACAGGTCCTTCCACCTGAGTGCCATGAAAAGAGAGCAGGTGTACACGGTGTATCCAGGGAGCATCACCACCACCAGGTGTAAAGGTGTATCCATGGCAGGGAGCATCACCACCACCACCTAGAGCCCTGCGCCGGCCGCGCCGCGCCGCCGCCGCCGACATTTTTCGGACGCCGCCGCCGCCAATTTTTGTGGATCGGCGCGCCGACGCCGCCGCCGCCGATAATTCTTCGGCGCGCCGCCGATGCCACGCTGAAGGGTTTAATTGTTTTGTTGCATTTTTCATGTTTTGCATGATTTCACGATAAATTGTTGCTTCAGTGGGTAATAGAAATAGGCACAGAAATACAGCCAGACAGACAGAGACAGACACAGATACAGAGACAAAGACAGAGACAGAGAGACAGACAGACACAGACAGGCAGGCAGCAGACAGATGATGGGATGAATGGATAGATAGATGGATCGTTTAGTGGGATGGATGGATGAATGGATGGATGGTTGTCATTGTTTGGATTGAATGACTGATAGATTGAATAGACGGATAGGAATGAGAGAAGATCGAAAAGGTCCTTTGTCTTACATGCATACTACATTATATATGTAAGACAGGGGATATATACGGTGATTGGATTGTCGGGGGGTTGGGAGTGTTAAATCCCCGAATTCATTTTCAACCCCTCCAGTTAATTCCATGAAATTACCTGTGGGGTTAAGTTAACCCCTCAGAGCAGCTTTCAGTGAAAGCACGCACATGTAAAGAATACTTTATTATAATCTATACAATATCGGTAGTATTAAGTAATAGGCCTGGGGCGAACCGCCCTCGCACCCCTCCTGGTTGTATGCCGGCACCCCTCCTAGTTTTATTCCGGCGCCCCTCATGACCAGACCCGCCCGTCATGGTGCGCTGCTATAACGGGCCACGGGCTTGGCATTGACGAGGTTTAGTTATTTTCTTAACCCAAATAATGTGCTTCCCCAAGTATAGCTGTTCTGTCTATCTTAAGGTAAGTAATTAGGGAGGGGCCGGAGGGGAAGACAGGTAGCATCGAAATGCCACGGAAGATTGGCATAACCCTGAATTGACCCTCATTTTCCGTGTGAACAAAGTGTCCTTTCTCTCAGGATTTAGGGTAAAAGTTCCAAAGTGCAAGAGTCATCCATTCGCAAAACGCATACATAGTGAATGAGTCATACTTGATATGATACCCATTAGGGTGCTCCAAAATGTAATGTATTTCCCGAAAGTTCCAAAAAGTATTGCTCCAAGGCGATTTTCCCATTCCATTTATCACTTTGTTCAACTGTACCAATTTTCAGACCAATTGAAAAAGGTTAAGCCTTGCCCCCGGCACAAAAATGTTAAAATATGTGAAAATATGGGAATATGCTTTAAAATCGGCAATATCATGGAGAAAAAACGTAATTATTTTCATGATGATTAGCTTCTTTTGTGAACTATTGTGTGCAGAGGTGTAGTATTGGTACTTGTACTTGTACTCAAGTGCAACTTGAGTACAGTCAGTACTTGAACTTGTACTGGAGACCTAAGTACTTGAGATCTAAGTACTTAGACACAAATGACATTTCTACAGGCACTCGGATACTTTACCAGTTAGCTTTGTCTTTCCTTTAAGTCATTAATTCTTACGTTCTGGATATTGAATATTCTGGCAGTTATGTATGGACCGCATCTTGATCAGAATTTCTTCCGGTTTTCTTGCTAAAATAGAGGCCACGGACGGTGATAATGCTAACAATAAATATACTAATATTCCTAGAGCTGTTAAGTTTGGTTATGAATTATGATAATTTCACTCTCAAGGGAAATGCTACTTCTGCTAAGTGCAAGTTTTGTAGTGAGAAAACTATAATTCAGAAAACAACTGGCACAACATCAAACTTTGTTAAACACTTGCAAAAACTCCAGACGGAGAGGTGAGCAGTGAGTAACAAACCATTTGAACTCTATCGAGTAATGCAAATGTAAGTCGTCGAACTTTCTCAGCACCATACGAAAGCTGCGATAAGGAAACCAGCTCATTCACCGAAGTAGTGCATTTTATGAATTGTATTATAGTAAGAAACCATTGAACCTATGGCTTATACATGGAATTCATGTGTGAATGAATTATGAAAATTGTGAGTTTTCTATGTTCCTCTGTGTTCTATGTTCCTCTCGAAAGAGTCTTCCGCTGTGTGGAAGGAAACATTGTAATCTGTATCAAAACGCGCTTAGTTAGGCCACTTAGGTAGTCATTTGCGAATCATTTTTATGTTTTACGTAAAACGCTAATTAAGGCATTTTCTTTGTGTTGCTCAAATTGTCAAAGACTGCCTACAACTAGTATGTTCTTATTTAATGTGTGCAGATATGATTATATCTTATGTGAATGAGACACATGCTTTGTTGTGGGCCCACATCAAGTTTCTTTGGCAGGGGTGGAGCAGGTGCTACACCAACGTCTCATTTTGGCACGATAATCACAAATACGGTTGCATCAACCGAAACTGCAGACCTCATGTATCAAAAAGTCTAAGCTATTTGGTCACTACTGTACACGATCTTCTGTGAAACCGAGCACCTTATCATCACAAGTGACAACCTGATTGAATATCAGAGGCCATGATGACTTTGATGAAATTGATTGTTTGGACGTTTGGAATGCAGCAAAACTGTTGACAAACCAGCGTTTGGAGTTGTTGTGAGTGTGCCTGCATGTAGCGCTCCGTTTCAAAGTGTGTTTAGTTTAATATTAAAACAGTTTCGATTGAATCTGAGTGACAAGATGCTCACTATATTTCTAAAAAAAGCAAAATTAAAATTAGTGTATGTGGCAATACACCATTGCTTTGTCAAGGAAGTAAATCCTTGTTCTTGCAGTAGCCATGTGTACTTGTACTCGTACTTGTACTTGATACTTAAGTATTTGTACAGGTACTTAAGACCTCAGTACTTGTATTTGTACTTGCAACCTTTCATGTTCCAGTCAAAAAATATGAAACATATTAGTTTTTTCATATATACTTAAATACCGGTAATTTATGTTTTCAACAGAAAAATCGCGAATATTGTTAAAACTTCATCGTGCTGGGGGCAAGGCTTAGCCTTAATGTAAAAGCCTAAAATTTGGATTTTTAGACTCATCTGCATGAGACGCATGGGAAAATGTCCTTGGAGCAAAGATATTTCAACTTTTATTTTTCTGGAGCACCCTAATACCCATGTGATCGTCTTGCAGGCTTAAGCATATCCATCATCAAATTAGCACATGCAGCTCATGCTTCAACAGTGTAATATAATTACATCTAATTTCTAGTGCATCTAAATCCAAGTCATACAGTGTTTTGGATAGGCATGCATTTAAAAAATTGCAAATCCCTAAGTAGCCTACAACTGGCTTTCGGATTAGCGATCTGCATTTTAAACTGCTATGGATTAAACTGCTATGAAACAAAGACTATTTGGTATTTATAAAATCAATTCACGTTCTTGAAATAAATAACATTAACTTTAATTGTGATAAATTGGATATTATTATAAATAGTAGGCCTATCGCGATGGCTGAAGCTACTAAAAGCAAACTCGAGGAAAAGCAGTTTTGATATAAAAACAGATGGCACCAGGACTCCTTAAATCTATAAGTACAGGATGCACTCTTCCTGTTACGTTGACTAAAGTTTTAGCAAATTGAAAATAATTAAAATTAATTACTTGTGACACGCCGTGGAGGGGGGTTTGTGGTAAATGGTAACACTTTGGCACGAAGAGTAGAAGATCAGCATGGACGCGGGATCAATTCCAGCTACCCTCCAAAGGTCGACTCAGCCTTTCATTCGCCATAATATTTATGGCGTTCGTAGAATGAGCAGTAGGACGTAATGGGCGCCGTGCATGGCTGCTAAACAGTTAAATTTGATTTATTTAATAACTTGTGATAATCCGTTCATACTATGAATTGTAATCATACTGCGGTGTGTCAGTTTGAAATAATAAACGAAGATTATTATATTTATAATTGTGTCTTATAGTCAGCAATTCGCTTACTAAAGGCTTATGGCGTTCTTGGAAATTGAACGTAGGCCCTGTTTTCTAGTTTTTATATTAATTCTAATTCTAATTTCAATTAATGCCTGGTTTGCTAGTATTGTCTGTAGTCAAACTCAAACACGATTCAAACTGCATCCTAACAACGAGTGACAGCTGATGCCAATCAGCACTGAAATAATAAAGCAATTTGTTCAGATGACAGCCTAAGATGCTAGAATTACAGTGTGGAAATTCTAACTATTTCAAAAGTTCGTTCTCCCATTTGACCCCCTCATTAACCTTTGGATCCGTCACTGGCGCCGACCACGCCGCGCCGCGCCGCCGCCGCCGCCGAATTTTTTGGGTCGGCGGCGCGCCGCCGCCGCCGACCACAAATGACCGGCGCGCCGCCGCCGGCAGTATGAAGTCGGCGCAGAGCCCTACCACCACCATCACCCGAAACTTAGAGGTCACATTGAAGTCGTGCTCAATGGCTATGCCCGTTTATATAGATCAAGCCAGCGATTACTTTTTCCGCTGTACGAGCGTTATTGGATTGATCAACTTCTTGTACTTAATCAACTTTGACATCGTCCATATTAGTCTGTAAAGAAGCATTTTCGAGAGGTACCTAGAATGCGCTAGAAAAATGTTCAATTATTTTATATTATGTGCATACATGCAAGCGCTTTTGTGAGGCACAAAAAATGCGCTATGCTAAATGTTCTGGTGTTACAATGTACATACATAATGTCCTACATACATGGAGAAAGTCTAAACCAATTACCCGTGCACAAGGGGAGTTCAAGGTTCATCATTTGGAATAGGTTTTCCTGGGACTTGTGCGATATAAAAACGTTCGAATCATCAGCAAATAACTCAAAGTGCAATAAAGAAGAAACATGGGATAACGGGTAGGTCATTATTATAAAGTAAAAATAATAGCGGCCCCATAATGGCGCCTTGGGGAACACCAAATTCAATAAGGCGAAGTTTCGACGCTTTAATATTGCATTGGACGAGTCGTTGTCAATTATCCAGATAATTTTTGAACCAAATCCTCGAGTGCCATTATTATCTAATTTCCTTAAAAGGAGTTTATGATCTACGGAATCAAACGCTTTTGATAGATCAAGGAATATTCAAATAGAATACTTGTTGTTTTCAATGGCTTGCGATATTTATCTAGGATATTCAAGAGAGACATGGCAGTTGAATGTCCAGTTTGAATTCCATGGTGGTTTGAATATAGGATTTTCATTTTAGTAATGCAATCGTACAATCTATTAAACATAGCTCTTTCAATTAGCTTAGAAAATAAGGCAAAACGGACATGGGCCTATAATTGCCTAGCTCGGATTTATTGCCCTGTTTAAAATTGGTGTGATTTCGGCTATTTTCAACGCAGGCGGCATTATTCCAGTGGGAAGGTAAACACGTTCCAATCACCAGCAAATAACTCAAAGTGCAATAAAAAAAGAAACATGGGTATAGGATCATTTATATAAATTAAAGAAACGTTCGAATCATCAGCATGGGGCCCGATAGCGCATGGGGCCCGATAGCGCATGGTGGGCCCGATAGCGCATTGGATAACACACTGGCACAGAGAGCAAGAGGTACCGAGATAGAGATCCGTAGGCGAACATGCTTTGTAGGCTGCTATTAGCGCCGTGTATTGCAGGCTGTCTGTTCTGTTAGCAGTTAAGATTTATGTCTTCTGTCATTTGTGTTCTTGTGAATTGTTTCAATTGCATAACTGTACACTGTAACCGGTTGCGGTTTGTCAACCGGATTGTTTCGATAAAGAATATTATTATTAATAATAATAACTCAAAAATACACACATACCTACATGCATACATACATATATATGTCATACAAACATACGTGCATACACACATATACATACATGCATACACACATACATAAATCCCAACTTACATACATACATACATACCTACATATCCACATGTATACAATTACATTCGCATATATATATACACATGTAGCCTACGTGTACAGCTGCATACATGTATATATTAGACGAGTGTCCGACTATATATATGTCCCAGAAGCCGTCTTGCCGAGCGCTGTTTCCGATAATATGTCGATTTCATTTTTCGATGCACAGCACAGAAGGTAGGCGTCAATCCTCAGATTCGACGACAGATTCTTTATCAACGAGCAGAGACCATATGTGCAAGACAGATTGGTGCTTTTCACAATCACAATGCATAGAGCATAATGAACACATGTGCAGAACCATGGCGTTTATATCAGACACACATGCGCAGAGAAATGTAAACGGCATATAATGCGTCTAAAGCTATTGCCATTGCTTTAGACAGACCTAAAGATTAATGTAAACTAACCATAGTATAGATAGAGCGATCTGTTATGGTACCCACATTTATTACCAATCGGAACACACAATGCGATTCAATGTGATATGATACCACGCAAAGCAATAAAATGCAGTACAATGCAGGCAACTAAGTTGCAATACAATACAATAAAATCCCAATCGTGTTAAAACGTTACAGAAAATAAATGCGTGTGGTATGATAAAACACACAATCGTCTAAGGGCGTCGTATACGCTGTTCAGAGTAGGGGATCGAGCCAGTGGTCGGTTCAGAAGTTTTGTAAGGTGGCCAAGCAAGCATGGTCATATGAACTTTCGCCGGGTAAACTGAATATCGTTTTTAGTCATCGGAACTTCTTGTATACGGTGCTGTTTGACCTGAAACTGACGGCTTTTATTCTCGTCACAGTTCTTTCCAGGTTTCGAGTCGAAAACGACACTTAAGATTAGCCATAACCAAAATTAGGCACACACAAAATTATGTTGGGTGTCACTGTGTGAGAAGTATGGAGGGGCGCCTCTCATCTCGATTGCGGTTTACTGGCCCCGACTCTGGCCGCCTCTCCTGCCGATGTCTCTACCCACACCCCACACCCACACTTGTGCTCCTATGACCATATACTATAGCTCACACTGAACAGCTGGCTTCGGGCTTCAAGCAACCTGTTTCTGCCATCGTTTCAAGACAATCCTTATCAGCCTTTTTAAGACATGTATATCCAAAGTTATGATTATCTTAGATGAAAATTTCCAGCAGATGCGCAGCATTTACGAAAATAGCGCAGTAATGAAATAATGAAATAAAAATCAAAGGCAATTGCTCTACTTGCTGCAACTGCTTTCCGACAGAATGAACAGGAGCTTGACAGATTAGGTTGCTCTCTTCACTGACAATCGTGACTTACATGTAGATGCTTCCATTTAGTTTGTTTCCATCGATTACATACATACACAGATACATACATACATGCATACATATAGATACATACATACATACATGATACTCCTCAACAGCACGATCGTCCAGATGAGAGAAAAACTGGATCGTGACTCGCATAATATGTATATCTTTATGAACACGATCGTCTCTTAATGAGCCAGTGGTTCTCAAAGCTTTTCGCCCCAAGAGCCACTTTAACGGAATCAAACTTACGGCCGACCACCTGTTGTATTCCACGACCGAAAGATTTTATCAGAAACGAGCAATGAACCCGTTAAGGTAAACAATTTTTCACTGCGACATAAACTGCCAATCATTGGCGTCGCCACGATTTAAAAAGTAGTACCGAAAAATGGGAAGTTAAGGGTCTGGGGGACGGAAGTTCCTGTCCCCCTCCTCACGCTGACGCTTTTTGCATATATTTACAGTTTCTCGTGCCATTTTTAGTCGTCTGAAATACACGTTTAAATGGATTAAAAGTATTTTCTAGCTTTTAGCAGAAAAAAATGGTTCGGCAAAAATATGTTGTTGCCGTACCACCTTAAAAAGTGATACAGCAAAAGCCGTATAGAGTATGCCTATAGGCGGCGGCGCCACATGATGAACAATGATTTCACGAATTCTATAGAATAGGTTTAGTTCCATAGAAAAAACTCAAGGTTGAGTTATATTTAAGTGGAAACCAAAGCTCGAGGGTACGTACCATATGTATTCTATTTTTTGAAAGGTACGTACGTTTTTTAACGTACCCTATTTTAGGGTACGTAAACAATACAAAAATACGTTAACCACGTCATTGCTCATTATAAGAATGTTCAATTTAATTTAAGCAAACAATCACAACCCAGTATACAGCGTAGTAAATTGCTGCAATGCTATATTGTAGGTCTATGTTTATCCAGCAGACATTGCATTTAATGCACTAATGTCAGATTATACGTAGGCTATGGGTCACCGAGTAAACCATAAATAAAATTTTCGTGTATGATACGTACCATACTCGTATTCTATATTTTGAAAGGCACGTACGTATTTTAACGTATTCTATTTTAGGGTACGCGTACCCTCGAGCTCTGGTGGAAACACACAGTGTTATGCTGTCTACAGGGAGGGACGTTGCGCGGATATTGGGAGGAAATAGATTAGATTTAGTTCTATAGAAGAAATAGACTTGAATGCTATTTAACGACTTGATGCTGTATAGAGGGAATGATGCGGGACACGCTATAGCCCATTGGTTGAGCGCTCACCTTGTAACGTGGGGAGTGAGGGTTCGATCCTCCATTGAGAACAATTACTGTGTAGGGACCATGAGCACTCACAAATGCTCAGCGTCATCGATTGATGCTTAATAAATGCATAATGTATGTATGTATGTATGTATGTATGTATGTATGTATGTATGTATGTATGTATGTATGTATGTATGTATGTATGTATGTATGTATGTATGTATGTATGTATGTATGTATGTATGTATGTATGTATGTATGTATGTATGTATGTATGTATGTATGTATGTATGTATGTATGTATGTATGTATGTATGTATGTATGTATGCATGTATGCATGTATGCATGTATGTATGTATGTATGTATGCATGTATGCATGTATGCATGTATGCATGTATGCATTAATGCATGTATGCATGTATGCATGTATGCATGTATGCATGTATGCATGTATGCATGTATGCATGTATGCATGTATGCATGTATGCATGTATGTATGTATGTATGTATGTATGTATGTACGTACGTACGTACGTACGTACGTATGTATGTATGTATGAGCACTTGTTATAGCGCCCCTTCAAGATTTCTACTCAGAGGCGCTCCCGACTACAGCGCGGACACTGAATCGGAGTTTCGCGCCTAGGCGCATGAGCAATTGTGAGTGAAGGACTTGCCCAGGGTCCCTACGCGGCGGCTTGAGGTGGATTCGAACCCGCAACCCTCCGGCTGCAAGGCACCGAACATAATAAGACAGTTTCCAAAAAGTCAAGAAATGACCGCGAGACCAAGACTGAGAACAAGCAAAACGGTTCCCAAGACCGAGAAGGAGATCTCAAAACCTGCCTCGAGACGTCTCGAGATATTTATACTTAAATGAATATAATATATATATATATATATATATATATATATATATATATATATATATATATATATATATATATTCGAGACCATACAACTCTGAGTAGAATGCAGCCAGAGACGCGACAGATGTTTGGAATGGTCGACAATCTACATTCAATTGTTTTATGCTTTCGAATCCCGTAATTTGAAAACAAATAGCATATCTCTGACACAAAGGCATCTGTGTGAAGATGGATGCTTCCGTATAATAACAATCCGTTCCATATTCATTTATCATCATCTATTCATTTATTTATAAGGTGAATTTGTATGGCGACTATTTAAGACGAATGCTTATAGACCGCTGCCAGCCCAGGCCAGAGCTTTGTGAACGGCATCCCCAGACTCGTATAAAAGGTGTGCATTATATAGTAGGTTGCACACTATGGAGTCGTATTTCGAATGGCCTTCACCAGTAGAAAATGATTGTGACCGCGATTTCACCTGAAGCGACTATCGACTGAAGCTTTGTTCGTTATTATTAAATAATGGCGCTATAGTATTGGATTATATTAGAATAGATTGTAGTCCTTAGCCGATACAGGACGTCAATCTCTCTTTCTCTCTCTGTCTCTGTCTCTCTGTCTCTGTCTCTGTCTCTGTCTCAGTCTGTCTCAAACAAACGGCCTGTCATGCAACAAGAACTTGTAGTACAGTATAATCACATTTCAGTGCAGTAGGCATCTATATACCCAAATCACAGCGTTTTGGATATTTAATCAATTGCAAATTGCAATTCTCTACAAGTGGCTTTCGAATTGGCGATCCGCAAATGGATTAGTGCTATGAGACGAAAACTATTTGGCATTAATAAAATCAATTCATGTTCCTGAAATAAATGACATTAGCTTTAAATTGTGATAAATTTGATAGGCATATATGATTAAAAGCTGTATCGTGATGGCTGAAACTACTAAATGCAAACCCGTAGAAAAGCCGTTTTTTATAGAAAGGCAGATGGCACCAGGACTTCCTAATCTACATGCACTTTTATGAAATATATCTCACTCTTTCTGTTGCGTCGGCTAATGCGAAAAGAAGTTTTAGCAGATTGGAAATAATTAAGAATTACTTGCGATGCATCATGGCAAATGAACGACTGTCTGAACTGGCATTAATTATTAATATCGACCGAGAGAGAAAAATGGCTGAGAATATTGAATTTGAAGCAACTGTCATTCGCTCTGCACTGTTTTTCTCGTTGAAAACAATTCATATTTAAATGCTTATTGAGTGCGTAAAAACATTTAATCCCGGAACATTTCGTCGCTACGAAACAGTTTTAAATAGGACAGTTATATAGGCCTAGTAGTGGTCTGTTACGCGTGGTATTATTTCAAATAGACATGTAGCCTACTCTATCTTAAGTTAATCACCAACTTACTCTATAGAAGTGTAATAGGCTAGGACGTGGCGCGTATACAGAGACACCCTTGCCCTCTCTCCTACGCAAGAAATCCTGGATCCACAACTGGCGCTGATTACCATTTAAACATTTAAATTTAGGGTGCAGATTATTATATAAATGTCTTTAAAGCTTTGCAGGGAATAAGATTAGAATTGAGTGAGGCTAATTTTCCCCAATAACTTTAGTTGTTTAAACTAGTGTGTGACTGAACTCAGTAGTGGGCTTCTTAAGGGAACAATACACACTTCCGAAGGGGTAGTTTTCCCTCCCCACATCTTGAAACAGATTTACGGCCCTGCACACACACGCACGCACACACACACACATACACACACGCACACACACAAACTCTCTCAAACTCTATATATATAATATATATACAATTATACATATATAACTATATATACCTATATATAAAAGATTCTTTGCATATGATTTGAGATGATTTTTGAAATGATCATGAAGTTGTAGGCTATGTTACTTGAAACGATTTTCGAAATGATTATGAAGTTATATAGTACCAAGTTATGCATGTCATGTTGTGTTGAACTGGCCGCCTGGAAAAATTGTTTATGTGAGAGGGTGTATCGGGACTTTCGACCCATTTGGATCGCCCTTTTGACGCCAGCACTTGAAATGCTACACGTGGAACTGTCATAATTTGATTTGTCGGGTGTGTTGTGATTCGATAAACAGTTTCAATCAATTCAATCAATCAGTCAACCAGTAAATTACAATACACTATATGACTTTGAATTACATTGCGTTGGGTCCGCAAAGATTCTTCAGCCTCTAACGAAGCACAATTCTCGGATTCGACCTATGTCTATATAAATAGCGTGATCGTAAACGTCAAACTTCTAAAGCGCCACTCGAAAGCCAAGCGCAGGGCACCAGGTTATTCACGAACGTATACAGTATACCTATGCATCGAAACCGGCGCATTGAAGAGATGCCGAAAAGGCGCTAAATAAATGTCTGGTTACATTACAGTACAGCGCATTACGCTATATTACATTACAGTGCATTACGTTATATTATAGTACAATGAGTAGTTCCCGTGAAGAGGTACTATATAAATCCTCTGAATGAATGATTGAATGAATGAATTAATTAATTAATTAATTAATGTTGCGTTAAATGCCGTGCAGATGTCTTGTCAATAATAAATGACAACACGACGAAGACAGATAGGTTTATGATTAATTATGATTAATTATAAGTAATTAGTGTATTCTGTTGCGCCAGCGTTTAATATATAAGGCATCAACCGATGGAAAACAAAACCAAACCAGAACATGACATAAATGGGAATTTTTAAAGCGCAACTTCAAGGAAAAACTCGTCAGTAGCCCTCCCGATCCAACAAGGAGAACCCTCGTTCACACAGAATATACTTCAAACACTTGTAGAACAGAGAAGGAGACAGACGGACTAGCTCAGCTTTAGTTTTATGAGGAAGGTTGTTCCAGGCCACAGGACCGACGAAAGCAAAGCATCTGTGCTCAGTTGTAGAGGAACGAGCCAGAGGAACAAGAACACCCTGATCGGGCGAACGAAGGGACCTGCGGCCAAGAGCAGACGAGGCAGAGAAACACAGTGAGCTGGGGCAATTCCCACCAAGCAGTTCCGCATGAAAGTTAGAATATTAAATTCAATGCGTTGAGGGATAGGCAACCAATGCAAAGTATCGTGCATGTAGGTAGATATGTGGTCAAATGTTGGTATGCAACCAATCAGGCAAGAAGAGGCCTTAAGAACGGACTGTAATTCCCAGGTAAGAGAGGAGCCTAGACCAAAATCGATAGCAAGCATTTACAAAATTGATTCCGGAGGAAATGACAGAAAGTCCACTGAGACAGACAGACACCTCCACCTATGGTGAATGTGTGTAATTATCCACAGGTAAAATATTACCTTACCTTACGACCCTTTGTATACGTCTCTACGGATCAGCACACTTAATGTAGCGCCTTTAAACTTTAAAGTAAGTCGAACGATGTATATAGTCCATGCATATAAACTTACGTAGCAGCTGCAACGTGTATCTCTCTTCCGATGAAGTCCTGTGTATCATCGATCGTCCGTGTTCTACGGTCGATCTTTTATGGGTCTGGATGAGAGACCGGCGAGCCCTCGCGCGTCCAATAGATGGAACCGGGTGTGGTATACGATCGCCGTTGGCTACAGAGGCTCTGAAGGGAGCGCTCATCGCTCTGCTTTGACGCATCCTCGGCCGGTATTAGTCGCTGGCAATTTATATGAAGCGCCCGTACAGACTGCAGCGCAATCGTCTGCCTGTATTATATGGTCGACTATCCTATAAGGGAGAAGTAAATCTTAGAGTGGTCAATAAAACTCATAACTCTGGACAAGGATGCGTATGAAATTGGCCGCCAAATGGTCGCCAATCGCCGCTGTGTATGTGGATTGAGAGATCTAGGATGACTTATTTACATCTAACGTCTCCATTTTTCCTTGCATATAGCCTAGATCTCACTCTATGTAAATATATAGTGATCGCATATAAGCTGACAGCATAGCTAATAATATGACTATATAAAATTTATATCAAACGTGACTGGAGTTGGTTAGATCCAGGCAGATCCCGTCGGATCTGTGATTCCGCACCATGCCAAGCATCGTGTTCAGTGGCCAGGGAAGTGTTTGAAAGCTGTGTGAGCCAGCCTCAGAAAGTACAGACCTTAGATGGATAAAATTATACATTATATCCAATGGCGTAGCTTGGAAATTTTAACGCCTGGTTCGAATAACAGCAATCGCGCCCTCCCAGGATAATCGTATCGTATCGTATCGTATTTAAGTATTTGTAAAGCGCCTCTCGTAGGGTGAACCGTTCAGAAGCGCTCCCAGTGTGCTAAGCCCCGCGAAAATAAACAGGTTTTGAGAAAAGCGAAGGAAGAAGAGAGACTGCCAGAGAGAATTTTAGAGCGAACAGAAGGAGAAAGAGCATTCCAAAGAGAGGGACCAATTGAAGCAAAGGAACGAGCCTGAGCCATAGCAGTTCTACTACGGGGAACCAAGAGGTCAAGTCTATTGCAGGAACGAAGTGGACGGTGGGAGGAAACTGAGTGAGGCCGAAGTAGTACGCCACCCAGATATTGCGGGGCAAGACCCCTCTGAGCCTTGAAGATCAGAGAGGATTTTAAATTGTATGCGAGCATGCAGAGGGAGCCAATGAAGTTCATCAAACATAAAGGAAGAGATGTGAGAGTACCTGGGAAGGCGGGCTATAAGTCTAGCAGCTGTGTTGAGGACCGACTGAAGAGGAGAGAGACGAACCTTAGGAAGACCAACAAGAAGGGAATTGCAGTAGTCAATCCGAGAAAATACAAAAGCATGAACTAAAGTTGTGAATATGGAGGAGGAGACAGAACGACGAATGACCCTGAGACGCCTTAAGTGAAAATAGGAGGAGCGTGAGAGATTAGAGATGTGATCGGTAAAGGTAAGTGAACTATCAAGGGTAACACCCAGATCACGTACACTTGACGAGAAAGAGAAGAGTGGGAACTTTTCAGAGGGGAGAGCAAAATCAAGTTTATGGAGCTGCTGAGGGGTACCAAACCAAATGAATTGAGTCTTAGAAGCATTAAGGGAGAGGCGATTAGATGACATCCAAAAGTGGAGATGATTAGAGAGAGATTGAATACTCCCAACCAAAAGCAACTGCGATGACGAAGGACCATGAACAAATGCTTGCACATCATCAGCGAAGAGATGAAAGCTGTGTGAGCCAACAGAATTTGAATAATGTTTTTATTTAGCATAAAAAGGCAATTTAGAGAAACATCATGACTTGTGTTAGACATTAATCAATGACATGATATGATGACACACAGGCTACAATAAACTTTTCAAGCCTTGATAGCTCCAAAGTCCGAGAATGTTCCCGAAATTGATGGAAGCGACCGAATTCATTCTTAACGGAAAGGACAACCGCGTTTTTAGTCTCTGTTGTTACATTGCAGAACGTAAATAGGATTTGATAAGTTTCATTTTGCAGAGAAACGCTTATAATAAACCATTGAGATTGGTAGTGCCAACAGAATTTGAAGAAGTAGGGCCTTTGGCAAAGTCTTGACTGTTTTTTATAGTCCAATTGATTAAATGTTCAGCCCTTGTTGGGCTTCCAAACTTCCTATTTTGGTTTGCTGATTTAATGGAGCGATTTTATCCGCCGCATGGTCCTGCTGCAGTTCCGATCGATCCAAATCTGTTGATTGAGTAATTCAATTCAATTCAATTCACAAGCTTTATTGATCACCAACCAAAATATAAGTTCATGTAGGGTAGAGTGGGGCAAAACGCCCCCTTTAACGGTTTTTGCTAAATTACAACGTGAGTAACAGCATTTTAAGCATGATATATTATTGCAAGATCTTGTACTGAATGTCCCAAGTAAAGTAAAATTGTGTCCGATAAAATTCCCCAAAAGATTACATTAAAAAATAATAAAATACAGAGTGCTTCAAAGGGGGCGTTTTGCCCCTCACCTGGAGCAAAACGCCCCTCCGTGATATGACCCCCACTACCTGAAAAGTCGATGCACATAATCAACTGCAATCACTGCATTGATACAACAATAACTATACGAAGTAAAGATCTCTAGAATTTTTTAAAAAAGATGTCATAAAAAAATAATTAAATAAAAAAATATGCTTTGCTCCAGGTGACTCTGAGGTGAGGGGGCGTTTTGCCCCATGCCAGCATTTTCCATAGGTGGGCGTTTTGCCCCGCTTGGTGCTACCTTGTGAGATTGCCCATATAATAAAAAATTGATTTTCTAAAGCCCCATTTATTGTGCACAGTAATTCGATATAGGGTATACTTTAGACCTATATTTGTATTATTGGCTATGTCTAGCATTTTGGCACCATTAATGATACAGAATTGGCGGCTGACTCTTACAAGGTAACACGAAAAAATCAATTTTTCTAAAATAAAAATAAGCAAACCATCTAAAGATAAATAACTGACGATTATCTCATTAGGGTACAACTAATAAACCCCAGAGCATTCAAAAATTTCATTACATGGCACAGGGGGTACAGGGCCGGGAGGGGGCGTTTTGCCCCGCGGGGGCGTTTGCCCCACTCTACCCTACATTTGTTGCAGTAGTTCATGGTGTCAAAGGGTAAACCCAAAAGGAACAATGTCGTTCCGGTCGCACGGCCGCCTCTTTCTCATTAAGAGTAATGCTGTGCCAGACTCATACATTTAGTTTCGAGTACGATTCGCTGTTCAAGATCTGAAGTTCTGTTGATTCATAAAAAATTCGTTCAGCATTACAATGAAAATGAAAGCGGTTCTCAAATTCTGGTAATCCCTAATTGTGAACAGACCATTGTAAATTTCGTTTCAAATATCAAAAGGTGAAGAATTTCTTTATAAGTCCTTCCGGCACAATCAGTTCAACATCTTACGCATTTGACTAGGCTGTGGGTCGAACTTTTCTTTCCTGGTCTTTACCTGCACTATCGACAAGAGAGTCAAGCTTTAATTTTGATCTCTCTGCTTAGGCGTTAAATTATTACAATCTTCACGTCTCTTACTGGCTGACGAAAGTGACACATGGTCATGCAAAACTGCTGAAGAATTAGTTCCTCTCAAAAAGCTGTCATTAAACTTGTATACAACTGTCGATCTCTTGTCTCGCTATTTCTTAAACTGAGCCACGCCTTGTTTCGGTCGCTTTAATTTTGATAAAGGCAAGCGATACACACAAAGTGATTAATTAAATATTAGAATCGGTTATAAAACCTGACACATAATTATTCTACGACTTTATAACACCGTTCCAATCCCCATGCGCATAAGTTTGCTGAACTTCCCGTACGGCGACCCTGAAAATATAGCCTATATATAGGCCTGAGGGAATAAAGTCCAGTCCCAAGCCTGGAGAAAGGAGGAGGGCAACAATAATCATCTTTGTTATGGCACAGTGTTGTTAAACAGCAACCAAAGTCAGCAAGGCGAATGCATAGCGCATCATTGGAATCTGACCCCTTGGACCTGAAACTTTGAAGAGCGCTATTATGATGGTCGGTGACAGATTAACTTCTTCTTCTATTATAGTCCCGAGAGCAGTGAAGGGTTGATTTGACACCACCAGTATTTCATCCCGCAAGACAGAAGACTGGAAAGGGCAGAGATCATGCATGTCAGGTGGAGAGAGGAGGAAGAGGGCTATTTTGGCAGAGATTGCCGACATACTGCATTATCGGGGGGGTGGGGTGGGGGTGGGCGATAGCGCATTGGATAACATCTGGCGTAGAGAGCGAGAGGTACCGAGTTCAAGTCCCGTAGGGCGGACGTGCTTTGTAGGCTGCTATTAGCGCCGTTGTATTGCAGGCTGTCTGTTCTGTTAGTAGTTAAGATTTAAATTGCATAACATGTAAATGTACAGCGCAGTGCGTTTGTCAGGCGCTTAATAAAGAAAAGATTATTTTTATTTATTATTATTATATAAATACATTATATATAAAATACTCAGTGAGAGATATATATATATATGGACTATATATATAATATTGATATTGAGAGAGATATAATATTTGTATAATCTACTAAAATTTAAGGCGCAAGTGATTTTTTCATTGTATTAATATTATAATATACCAAAAACGTTGTGTGAGCAATGAGCATGCTCCTGCCTCGGCGCCACAGATCCAAGACTTGTGTGAGAGCGTCGACGCCTTTGGCGCCAAGGCTCTCGGGTTCCTGGTCGTTTTATGTTTTAGCAGAATAGAGCGATTATCGCTGATAGATCTAGATTTGGAAAAATATGGAGATCCACCATTTGTGGGTGAACAACCTATTCAACCCATGGAGACCGACGCTACGTATTAACATATACAGGCAGAATTTTATCCCATTTTGAGTGATTCATCTCTGTGCTATTTCGCCTGGGTGCTATAAAAATGTTCGATAAGGTTTGCTATAGTAATAATAATAACAATAATAATAATAATAATAATAATAATAATAATAATAATAATAATAATAATAATAATAATAATAATAATAATAATAATAATAATAATAATAATAATAACGGCAATTTATATGGCGCCGTATGTCATTACGACGGCGCCTCACAAAACAACTAACAACAGGCGGGATAAGCCTTAGAGAAGAGGTAGGATTTTAATATCATTTTAGCGTGGATTTGAAGGAGTCAACTGAGTCGGCCGATCGAATAGCAGAAGGGGGAAGACTACTCCAGCATCGAGGACCGGCGGCCGAGAAAGTACGATCGCCAAAGCGCGTCCTTATCCACCGCACACAGAGATCAGTCTTCACAAGCGATCGCAGCCGGAGCCCGGACGCGGATGGAATGAGTTTCACTACAGTAGTCGCATAGCTACTCAATCAATCAATCAATCAATCAATCAATCAATCAATTTTCGTTTATTCCGAACACCAGGCTGACAGAACGCAGCTTGTTACATTAGTTAGTCGTATATTTATATATGTGTTCATTTGTACGTCACCTTGTCCTTTCTGGATATCGTTTAATTTAATTTTGAGTGATTTATTCAGAATATATTCCTCAGGCGCTGCTCAGTGAGGCCAGCGAGATGAGTAGCGCACAAAGTTTAAAAACTTTCGCTCGATGAGTTCATCCATTTTCGTAGAGTTATTCCTATCAGGTTTTTAGACCTCCAGACCAATAGATCTAGCCTCAGTTGCTACTACTGTATATCATCATCATCGTCATAGTCATCGTCGTCATAATAATTATCAGTTCTTGACGCCAGCCATTTGACGGCGATGCAGAGGCGTAGCTAGGATATTTGGCGCCCGGGGACAAACTATAAAATTGGCGCCCCCTCCGGCCTCTCCCGCCCCTCCTCGTCCCTCCCTATTTAATTTATTTCACATTTTCCAAATACACGGAATGGCAATTTAAATTTTAGTGAAATAAAATATTAAAAATACCAAATTGTTCATTGTGTTTTTGAAAGTCAGCAAATTCAAATTATATATGAATTCATTTATCAAACAAATATCATAACACATATCTGTTTTCGATAAAATAAAAAATATTTATGCACTAGGTTGTTGATTTGTACTATATATTAGTCTACGTATCTCTAAACTAAAAACTTGTTTTTTTATTAAATAGTCATTAAGTATTTGCATTCAAACAAAACTATACAGCAGCAGAATTGAAATCCAAGATAGCTGAACTGCTGAGTTCTGACTGATACTGTCAGTCTGCCTCTTATTGAAAGTTTGCTTGTAATTTTGACCTCTTGGCCCAATAAATTTACAAATCACTGGGATGCAGCAGCCCGATCCAGCGGTCGCCCTGTGTCCATGATGTCTATAGCATAATAGTTTTTACTGGGGGATCATGGATGCAGCCATGGGCGTCAAGAGTCAAGGCGGACCCAGCTAGCTTAATTAACCATCAGACAGATGCTTCTCCTACAAGAGTTGGCATACTGCACAACGCACCCTCCCTCTCATTGGCTATGAATGCAGATTATATTCTTTCCCGACGGCTAAAAATTTCCCATACAGGAAAGTTGAAAATTACTATACCTAATTTGTTTATATATTAAAACCAGATTCCACTTTTAATACATTAAGGATGTACTTGAGCTGATTTTATCCATGATTTTATGAGAAAACGACTTCTGATTCTGACTAGCCTAATAATGTTGCATTGTAGGTTCATCATTTGTAATGAGTATATGGTGCCCCTTTGAGCTCAATGGGGCGCCAAAATAATGTTTGACAAGTAGTTTGTAACTAATGAGGTTTTGGGGCACCAAAATTAAGTTTTATAAATTTATTTGGGATAAATTAGTTTAAATAGCATCAAAATCAAGACTAAAATTATATTCTAACCCTCAATTTGGCGCCCCCTTCCTCTGGCGCCCGGGGACACATGCACCTCCTGCCCCCCTAGCTACGCCTCTGCGGCGATGGGCACGAATAAATGATCTCCATTTGTCCTCGGTCATTTGTCAAGTCCATTGTCCCCCTTAGTGTTAGTCCAAGTGATAATATTATGTCCTCATATTTTATGCTGTATATCCAACGTAGTCTTGGTCTGCCTCTTTTTCTTTTTCCTTCGAATTTTGCGAATGTAGTGCATTGTGTGGGATTCGGTCTACTGGCATTCTCTCTCTACACAGTGATTCCGTTCTAGACAAAAAAAGAACTGGAACGTCGGCTTCAGGAAGAACCGAAACGCCGCCTCTAGGTGCCATGTTAATCAAAGAAGGAACCGATACGGCGTTGCGGTCGTCAAAAAAGAACCGAAACGCCGCTCCGGTGGCGGTCCCAGCAGATCTCTGTGTCTACATAGTACATATCCAAACCATCGGAGTCTTCGTTGAACGACTTTGTCTAGCAGAGTTGTTTGAATACCTAATGATTGTCTGATGTCATCGTTTCTTATTTTCTGTAGTCTTGATATCTCTGCGATCTTCCGTAACCAAGTCATTTCTACTGTAAGAATTTTTTCTCATTTTGCTCTCGCATTGTTCAATATTGCAATCCGTATAGAAAAATAGATTGTATCATCTTCTCGTATATTTTTTCTTGGTTTTCTTTATTTAATACCGTTATTTGATTTCTCAAAGGATTGAAGACTTATTATTTTTCCAGAAACTTGAGTTTTTGAAGTGATATAGCAAATACAAGTGATACAAGTTTCTGATTCTTGATGATGACGATGACGATGACGATGACGATGACGATGACGATGATGATGATGACGATACGACGACGACGACGACGTTTGACTGGTGCACATTTAGCAAGTTGGTTTATGGAACCAAAATTTACCAAATTGAGTGCCAATTAAGTAGATGCTGGCAGGGCATGCTCTAGCGCCAGGCAATTTATGTCCTCATCAGCATTCTACTCGCACTTATTTTACATACGCCATTCTGAATCGATGCTATATTTATTCCTCGTGCGGTTGGAGCATATATTATATATAGATCTTATTTCCAGTTATTTAAGCTCCGCTGAGCGACCTTGGCGTTGAAGTATCCGCGACCGCTTAAAGGCGTTGCTTGTAATAGCCATAGTAACTGTTGTCATGGTTATCGCGATTTTCAGTTAATCGAATCAGGAAGCCGAGTAGATTCGTCTCAAACCGAATCGATATTGAATCGTGAAATGGAATTACCGTTAGCCTACTACGTGCGTAGACTCTACGCATGGAGTCAAACTATGTAAGCTAGGCCTATCAGTGTATGCAATCAATGCATACATGCATATGGCTATTTACATGCGGCGCCTTTTAGATAACCTCAGAAAGGTGCTGTATACGCGTGGCTACGTAACAGATCTGAATAGATGCAGAGACTACTTCAGATGACTTGAAAAAATTAATGTTTCCTAAGCTGCATACGTGGAAGAAAAGTAACAATTTTTAATAGAAACTGTTCCGGAAGCCGGAAGCATGATCGAAAGCACGAGAACGCGAGATACGCCAACATCGTCGTATGGGAGCGCGGAATCATCAAGTCCCCACATGCTGTAGAACGCAGCGAATATCGACCAAACTGACAGGATAAAGGAACGTATAGAGCTTTCTGACGCATTCTGAACCGCACAAATATAATCGCGCGCACGCGCACGCGCACACGCACACACACACACGCACCTACGCACGCACACACATATTATATATATATATATGCATTTATGGCTATATATATACAAAATCTAAATAAGTATTAAGTATATATTTTTGCATGTAATCATAAATTCTCGCGTCGAAAAATGCTCCTGAAATTGCGTTATAGAACCGTCAACAAATAATGTTTCAGCGCTTTAGAAGTTTTTCATCTCTAGCTGAATAAATGCAGAGCTATGCATTCGTGCACAAATTGATACACATGGTTGGGTTTTATTGGATTCTGACTAATACTTATCATGAGCGCTTTTGTCACGTTGACGTTTACGACAGAGTCACACACAGAACGAATATGAGCAGAAACAGATTGTTCACTCAATAACTGCAAAGCAGAAAAGTTGGCAACGGCAGCGCAACCTGCTGGTCACAAAGTATGTGTCAAGTGGGTCTGATAGACGGCCATTGTAGGATGAGTACAGTGTGGGTTTTGTCGTTTTCTCATGGAGTCTATGTCCTGCAAAGAACTCTCTACTCTTTCTAGGAGGCGCTATATAAATCCTGAAATATTAACTGCCTGTTCGGTTTGCTGATGAGCTATCTCAGACATCGCTCTCTCTTATTCAGAATGTCGTCTGGACATGTCCGATTGGTGACGGGACAGGTCGGATTGGTGTCGGGCAATTTCATTTGGCTTTCTATCGGTGCCGGTCGATCTCGGATGGCTTTCTATCCATGTTTGTGGAAAATGGAAATACTATCGAGCTTATCCATGCAGTACAGACGGAAGCAAGACGGGTGAACGGGAAGCAATCCTTTCCTTACCTCCATCTAATATCTCTACTTCTTCGCCTAGACCTATGAAACGAAGAGATCGTTGAGACTTTTGGATAATTATTAAAATACCAAATCGATATTCACATTTCACAAATAGGCTATACAAAACAATGCCAACGACAGCTCTGAGTCTTTCAGATTTATACGCCTAGTTAGGCAAGAGCTATTATCTATAACACCGTACAATCATCACAAACAGTTGCAGAAAGAAATAGGCGATCACTTGTCCCAGACTTTAGCCTATTCTCTGTCTCAAACATTTAAACATGGGCCAAGCTTAAGCACATTAATATACAACCTTGTACGAGCAGTGGAGAAAAAGACATGGATCGACAAATATAATCCAAGATTAGACGCCTTAATCCGGAAGGATCAATCGTTAATCCACAAGAACACGATTCGCGAACTTAATCCAAAAGATTCATAAGCTAAATACAAAAGATCGCGAGCTTAATCCGCAATTCGATCTATCGCTTGCTCAACACTTGAAATTCGCTACATATAAGCTAGTCCGTGTGATTCTCGTTAACGGTAACGCTAAAAAAAATGTCCGTTAACGAAAATAAAATGATTTCGTTAACGATAACTATAATTGCAACTAAATAATATCATTAACTATAACTATGACTAAAATAAAACTAGCAAAAATTCATCGTTATTTTCGTTACAAAAAATAAGAATAAAAAGTGTAACATCGACAAATATGAGAACATGAATATGAATAGCCTATGTTCGTCTCGGATTGTGGATTTGTTAATTAACCCAGTAGACTAGTAGTGACGCACTTATATTAAATTTAGTAATTTTGTTAACGTTTCTACGATTGCAACCCAAGTTAAATGGCGCAAATTCGCAAAATTGGTATAATCGTAGTAATCTTGTACTCAAAATTGTATAATAGAAGTGCTCCAAAAAGCCGTGCTGCTGATGCAATATTTCATATTACGAGACTGAGGAATAATAATCTACATTTAGTAGATTGAGTGTTGTTACAGCTTATATAATTATCGTAATGGCGTACAATTTATTCTTTATTTTTAAAAATGAACAGCTTATATAATTATCGTAAAGGTAATTTATTCTCTATTTTTCAAAGTGAAAACAAGAATTCAAAACGGGGTAATAGATCAGTCTGGAATGGCTAATCAGGACTTATGAATTTTTTGCATCAAGGTTAATTGTATTCATGAAGCTGAATGAATCCATTCTTCAAAGCCTTTCGATAGTCTCTGTCTGTCTGTCTGTCTGTCTGTCTGTCTGTCTGTCTGTCTGTCTGTCTGTCTGTCTGTCTGTCTGTCTGTCTGTCTGTCTCTCCATCGTTATCAGTTCTTGATGCCAGCTCTTTGGCGGTGATGGGTACAAATGAAAGAAGATCTCCACTGTCCTCGGTCACTCGTTAAGTTCAGTACTGCCCTCAGGATAAGTCCAAGTGACACTATGTCCTCATTTATATCGTCTATAAAACATTGTCTTGTTAGTCTATCTCATCGTATACAGTCTCTCACTCTCTTCTCTGCTTTTGAATTAACGAGAAGAAAAGCTATCTTTCAACAACCAAATAACACCCGCTGTTACCGCTGTATATGGTATCCAGGCTCAAGGGATTAGGCTTCCAGACGAGACAATGAATCCAGCATATCATAACAGTTTCAACAGTCAATAGCTTTATTTAGCAAAATACCTTCTAGCTACGCCACTGGCTGTTAAGCATTGTATCTTGTTCCTATATCTGCAAACTCTGGTTACGAGCTTTGACAAAGAGCCTCACATTCGAGAGTATTTTTACTATGCTCCTATTTTCCTTCAGCGCTGTTTATAGGCCTATATGATTATCAGCCAAGTAGACGAAAGCCTTGTTCTGTTGTGTACAAGTCTAGTTCACAATTTGATGGGCTTTCTCCTCAGTTTCTCTCTGTATAGAATTCGTGCTTATATTGGCCTAGGTCTCTGTAGACCAGTAAGCGGTGATTTTGTTTAGCATGGTCAATGTGTTGACAAGAACTCGACGCCATTTTACAACAACGGTGAAATACATCTAGCATATTGGATGTTCGTTTGGTATACGCCAAGTGGGAGACTTTTTCGACGCTTTATGAAGACCTCGACAATACGAATGTGAACGAAGAGAGAGAGAGAGAGAGAGAGAGAGAGAGAGAGAGAGAGAGAGAGAGAGAGAGAGAGAGAGAGAGAGAGAGAGAGAAAGAGAGAGAGAGAGAGAGAGAGAGACACACACACACAAACACAGACAGAAACCCCTTTATTTTACGTAGGTGTGCTCAATAGTGTCGTTGCTAGCGTGCTGGACTGTCAATCGAGATGTCGGGGGGTGGGGGTTTGGGGGGGTTCAAATCCTCGCCTGGGCAGACATTTAGTTCGAGATTTCTGTTCCACCTGCACCCCTAGCCAACTCAGCTATAATGAGTACACTGCCACTGACTGTACACAGTCGGTGGGAAGATGAGATAGTAAGGGAAAGGACTGGCCACCCGCTCTCATGTGCCGAGGCTAAGAAAATGGAGCCGCTAACACTTCAAGTTCAAACCCATGGCTGCTTCATGGATAGTGTAAGGGACTGCTCTTCTTCTTCTTCCTCCTCCTTTCTCTTCCTCTTCGTCTTCCTCCTCTTCTTTTTCTCCTCCTCCTTCTCCTCCTCCTCCTTCTCCTCCTTCTCCTCCTCTTCTTCTTCTTCCTCCTCCTTCCTCTTCCTCTTCCTCTTCCTCTCCTCCTCTTCCTCTTCCTCTTCCTCTTCCTCTTCCTCTTCCTCTTCCTCTTCCTCTTCCTCTTCCTCTTCCTCTTCCTCTTCCTCTTCCTCTTCCTCTTCCTCTTCCTCTTCCTCTTCCTCTTCCTCTTCTCTTTCTCTTCCTCTTCCTCTTCCTCTTCCTCTTCCTCTTCCTCTTCCATCCTCTCCTCCTCCTCCTCCTCCTCCTTCCTCCTCCTCCTCCTCCTCCTCCTCCTCCTCCTCCTCCTCTTACTTGACGACATTCGAATTGCTTCTACGCACCTCACATTTGTCAATTTGCAGGCGTTGCCGACCGGTCGATCAAATTACAATAGCCGGGCGTTTTAATTAATTTGTCGGCTATAATTAGCCTATGACCGCGTAGTGCATTGCACTAAACTTACACGAGAAATTGCAGACGACGTTTTAAGTCGGACGGAAGAAGTATAGATCACGCAGGAGGTGACAGAGCATCGACCCACTGCCAATCCAGGCGCAAGATGTCTCCTCTATATATAATTGTCTACCCTCTTGTACATAGCCTACGTATTCGGACAACCTATCCCACTGTTGATGGCGAGTGAATTGCGCGAAACTGCTGCTCCGTAAATAATTAATTATCCGCCAGAAACGTTTAACCTCTGACTGCAGTGCATGCGCATATATATATATGCAAATTGGTAAACACAGAAATAATATATATAAATATATATGTATATATATATATATATAAGTTGGCCTACATGCATAATAATGCGATATATATACATGACCGAAACGATACATATGCATACTTGTGCATCTCTCTCTCTCTCTCTCTCTCTCTCTCTCTCTCTCTCTCTCTCTCTCTCTCTCTCTCTCTCTCTCTCTCTCTCTCTCTCTCTCTCTCTCTCTCTCTCTCTTCAGCCGTCCTCGATACGAGGGTTGGTCGCATTATATATAGACGATTCTTCTCCATCCTCTCCTGTCCTCGGTTTCTCGCAGCATCCACCTCTTCCTTGGTTTCCCCCTCTTGCTCCCGGTACCGTTCCTTGCATAATTTCTTTCTCTAGACATTCACCTTGTTTCCTCATTATGTGCCCAAAGTAAGACATCTTTCTTCTTTTGATTGATTCCAGTAAATTCCTTTCCACTCCCGCCCGTATGCATTTCATTTCAAATGCTTTTATTCTCTCCTCATCCCTCTTTTTGATTGTCCAGCTCTCGCAGCCATACATCATCACTGGCCATATAAGTGTCCTAATTAATTTAATCGTTGTGTTAATTTTTATGTTATGGCTTTTCCACAGTTTCATCAGATCTACTCCTATTCCAAGTCCTCTTGTGCATACATAAGCCTATATAATATTATAAAAAAATACATCTATCTATAGCCTACTGAAGACGATATACACATATACGTGCACATAGCTTACATATATACATTATGTATTGTGTATGCATATATATATATATATGTATATATATATATATATATATATATATATACACTTCTGTTTGCATAGGCTATATATATGAGCGATGTACGCAAAGACTTCCAGGTATGGTTTATTTATTAAAAGAGTGCCAGATGGAGCTCTGCAGAGACGACGCCATCAGGTGCGTTCTGGTCTCCAGCTATAGTCCACCAATTTCCGACGGCGACAGAATAGCAACAGTTCAACGAAGAAGGACTCGCACAGACTGAATGAAGGCTGCTTCACTGAATGACAGCTCTATCCGTGGACTTCTTTCAGACGCTCTGGGACCAGCAGCAGCAGCAGCAGCACTACAAGATGAGACGCGGCAAGGCGCCAGATGTCGAGCCATCACTTAATAACTCGATCGTTGCAGGCGAGAGTTGAGCTTTATGGGTCTAATTGTGATAACCTTAAGAATCTGCAGCACAGATACGCTTATACGCTTATATATATGTGTGTGTGTGTGTGTGTGTGTGTGTGTGTGTATGTGCGTGTGTATGCGTGTGTATGAGTGTATGTGTAGTGTATATGTGTACGTGTGTGTGTCTGTTCGTGTGTGTATGCGTGTGTGTGCGTGCGTGTATGTGTGTCTGTATGTGTGTGTGTATGCGTGCGTGTCTGTATGTATGTGCGTGTGTATGCGTGTGTGTATATATATGTGTTTGTATGTATGTGTCTGTATGCGTGTGTGTGTGAGTTCGTGTGTGTTCGTTTGTGTGTATGCATATGTGTGCGTACATGCGTGTGTGTCTGCGTGTGTATGCGTGCGTGTATAAAGATGGAGTTTGTATCGAATGTGACCCGGCGTATACACAAATTAATCGTGGCAATATCCGGCAATTAATCGCGTATACCCGACCATTTAAAGGTCCGCACCGGGTTCGACCGCACTGAATTAGTTTAAATATCAGGAGGCTGCATTCAAATGACCGTTCCTGACCGAGATGGATCGATCTGAACCTAAACCGGGAACCAACAAATAAGCCCAGCATGTTGGTGCACTGCAGGCGTGCCTGATCGCTTCTGTGTTCATTGCACGTCCGAAATCGTCAACTCGTCACCTCGAGGAAGCTGAGGAATTTACAATTGGGTTCCTCGTTTCATAGGGTGCATGTATTACAAAGTGAGAAGTTACAGTGCCTAGTCCCTATATAAAATACAATTGCATTTGATATCGTCCATCTTCCAAAGGTGGACCAAAGCTCAGAAGTGCACACGCCTCGGCGGCGCAGATGCAATTATATTATATTGCAGAGCAATTGTGCGCAAAGGACTTGCTCACGATCCATACAGAGTAATTGCCCCGGACGAGGATCGAACCCGTACTCCCCGCGTTACAGGCCGACCGCTCTAACCAAATTGGCCATCGTGCCACACTTAAACTGAATACGCTGCTGGACGGAGAGCCAGTGCAAAATATCCCTCATGAAGGTAGCATTATGACTGAATTCGGAGACACCTCCAATAAGATGGGCAGCGGCAATAAGAATAGACTGAGCTTCGAAGTATTGGCTAGTGAAAGTCCAGCAAAACAGCTGACCAAATTCCACTCTGTTGCAGATAAGGGCATGAATTAGAGTAGAGACAGCATAAAAAGAATGGGAGTGGATGGAAAGGAGCTGACGGAGGTGGTAAAAGCATGAGAGGGAGGCAGACACTGTAGACATGTCCGGCAAGGAGAAATCCCGGTCTATGGGACAACTCCAAGATCACGGACTGTGGACGATCGTCTTGCCAGTACTTACTTATTTATTCAAATCAATGTCACATCTGTTGCCACCGTCTTACTTCCACACGCCTATGCGACTCTTGCAACGGTTTATTTTGGATTCGTTAGACCCACAAACGAGGGTTTAGCAATTAGCTTATAGTATAGGGCAGTGCTGTCCAACCTTTTTGACCCCGCGGGCCACTGAAGAAGTTATTCTTGAAGCCGAGGGCCGCACCATTAAACTCAAAAGCAACTACTAAAATTTATTGAAAATATTAACTGTATTAAAATTAATTGTGGAATAATAATAATAATGAATAGTGTATGTATCTAATGTGTATCATGCGTTACAATAGTTCAGTAAAAAAATAAATGCTCAAGCACGAATAGCTATGCAGTTAACCCTTTGGGAGTGAGGTGAAGTATTGGAACGTTTCAGGTGAGGTGGGGTATGACATACCCCAATACATATTTTTTACTTGCAAGTCAAAATATCAACTGCATTACATTTATTGTCAGCTAAACTATAGTTTTTTATCAATAATCAGCTAAACTGGTGATTATCGGGAACAAATAACTGTTTTCAATCAAAATTGAAATGGCCAGCGCGTTGACGCACGAAATCAAAACGGCCCACTGCAATGTCATTTTCGTGGTTCTTGAAACATGTAACGTTTGCGAACACGAGACATAATACTCGTAATAATGGATCAATTTTGCATCGATACAAAATTATATATCTTATATTTGCAATATCTTCCATTTTCGCCCATTTTTTCTGCACTGAGCCGTTACTTTTTTTAATTCGTTAAAATCAGCAAATTATAATTTCACTTTAATATGCAACAAAATATAAAAAATGTGCCTTCAATAGTACCCTAAATTGTTCTGAAGTGTCCGTATTTCACATTCACTAAGGTAGAAAAAAAATAATCCAAGCTCGTTCCACTTTATCCGTAGAAAACGCAGTGTATAATAGCTATGAGGTGTGTCATACCCCACCTCACCTCCAAAGGGTTAAGGCAGTGACTTTGTCTTTTACTTAATTTTTACAGAAATTGCAAATATTTAGGGAGCTGGGGCGGGCCACTTAGAATCAGCCCGCGGGCCGCATGCGGCCCGCGGGCCGCGGGTTGGACAGCACTGGTATAGGGCTACAGGTCTATTCATAGAACTGAAATGAGTTTACTGAAGTATGGGTCGAGTGTAGTCTACGTTCACCCACATCCACTACAATTATATAGCACGCATACCGGTTTCAGGAACGTTAAAGATTCTGATCGGAACATTGGCATGTAAGAATTTTTCAACCCCTCCCTAGTTCAAATGTGGCAGTTCAAACCCTGGTAGTTTCTATAGGCCAATAGCAATAATCTGAGTAGCTATTTTCAACTTAGGACCAATGGTCAGCGCGAATACTAAGAGTGATAATTTATAGCAGATGGAGTTGGTAATGAGCAGACTCTAGATTGCTTTCTGAAAGCGTTAACACTCGAACCTGTCCTCCTTAGCAGGCGCTGTTATTAATTGACGTTGCTAATGTTCACTGCATGCAGTTTTTATCTGCATTGAATCTCGGACATGAATCTCGGTTAAACAATCAGCTGGACTCATTAGAATATACCTTGATAATCATCGGCCATCGCCATTGTGAACAAGCGTTTTGAATATATAAAGAGAACCGGTGTTTATAAGGTCTGTAGGCCTGTATATATAATGTGAGTTATTTTAGGCGGCCAATGCAACTATATACATATGTTTTAGTTGATCGGGCGGCTAGCGAGCGCCTGGCTTAAGTAAACATTATTGACTGAAGGTAGATTGGTCATTGCAGATGTTAATTGCGCGCGAATAACTGAAATTGCTGATGACAGTTGTTTTAATGCAGTAGAGCAGGGGTGTCAAACCTTTTTTAATGGCGGGCCAGTGGCAATACTTTCCAGGAAGTGGCGGGCCAATGTGTCGAAGGCTCCTAAGCAAAATAAGGGTAGGGATCTGGAAGGGGGCTCGGTGAGAAATTTTTGCAAAACTAAATCTTAAATGGCGCATTTTTTAGCATAACTTCAAATTATGTAGGCTTATAAAATCTTAATTTTGATCGTCATTATCAGACAGGAACATCACATAAAACTTATTAAGCCTTTGGTCAATATATTCTAGTTGAGAGGCAGTCCAATTGTTCATCAATAACTCAAATTTGTCTTATTCTGATATTTAAAAATTAAAACAAGTCCCTGTCAAACGCATAGTAAGCACGCAATAAAATACATTAATGAGATAAATTTAAATAAAATGTCTGTCTAGTGTACATCAAGGAAAAATTGATTGATTAGTAATAGTTGCACTGGAAACTTGACACTAGCGCTGCTTCATAGGAGCCGACTCTCGGGGATCCTTGAGAGAAAGTAAATAAGTAAGTAAGTGTATTCTTTATTAGACCAATTGCTAACCGCATTTTGATTTACAAAGCAGTCACTTTTGTGGTTTAGGGAAGCCTAACATACCATAAAAGTCGAAATAAGCCAACTATCCCTGGCGTTAAACTACATCGTAAATCATCCGCATTATGAATGTTTTCCGTAATAAGCAGCGCTACTGTCAAAAACATTCAAATTCAGTGGGTACATGCACCGAAGAATTCGGACCTACTGTACAATAAATTTGCAACGTCCTCTGTTTGAATGCTGAGAAGCGTTTTCCAAATGCATCAAGTATGTCTATCACCTTCGTTGCATATTTAACAGAGTCGAAAACGATTTTTAATGCTTCGGCATGATTCTTAGCTTCGTTCAAGTGTTCAGAGTGCTCGCAACGCCCTTGTGCAAGTTACGAAACCCACAGCTGAAATTTTATTTCGAATGCTCGTATCAAATCATATGCTTCAGCAATGGTAATATGTTTGCCTTGCAGCTTACCATTAAGTGTATTTGGTACTGAATGTGAAAAATTAAAAAATCGAACTTTTATTCTCAAATTTTATAGTCGTTAGGCACAGCGCCGCGGGCCAGAAAAAAATCATCGGCGGGCCAGAAATGGCCCGCGGGCCTGCTCTTTGACATCACTGCAGTAGAGAGAGCTGTATGTATTAAGAAGAAAATAGTAGTAGTAACAGTTGAGTTGTGTTGATGAAAAACATTGGGATTGATGTGTTGAGTTTTTAAACAACTGTGTTTGAAATAAGGAGAAACATTCAAAATAACTGTGTCAATTTAATTCTAACAACATGCAGTTTAGAAAACGTTGAGCGATTTATACTTAGAGGTAAGGAAAAGTGCTTGAGATAGATCACTAAGGAAGAAGAGTTTGTGACAGCAATATTGGATCGATAAAATATTCCGTCCCAATCCGTTGTGTGAGAGCAGTAAGCCTAGCGAGAGAAATCAAATGAATACTGTTTCTGAAGGAAATTCTTCCTCTGTTCCTCTCACTTGACTGTATACCTGACTGTTTTTGTCCTCTAATGATTTAATTATTTAATCACTTCTTTCTATTTTAACTGGTTGCGGTCTGTCAACCTGTCAGAAAATAAACGAATATCTAGCCTATCTATCTCTGTTGGCTTATACAGTAGTACAATGTAGTCTTTTGTGCAAAATGCATGTCATAAGTATAACTGCGTTTGTTTTATTCCACCCAACATAAAGCTCTCTCTAAATATCCACGTACAAGATCAAATTACAATAGCATTGTGTCTACTTGAACATTAGACCTAGGACTACGTATTAAATTGCATTAACGCATCAACTTAGCTGATGCATATCGCATCCAAGTAGCACTACAAAAAAGATTATGTTTTAGTGCCGTAACAAGCCATACTATGGTTTGAATGAGCGAAACGACTATAATAAGCACATACAGGGTAGACAACGCGATGAAGCCAGGATGATAGATGAACCGTCGATTGAATCGTCCACTGTCGCCTCCCAGTTATAATGCATCTTCGTTTCCGGCCGACAGTAATTGTTCTAGCGCTTGCATATTATATATACACAATGCTCTTCCTCCCACCTTTTACGCAGAGTCGTGCTGCACCTAATTCTATACATGTATGTAGGTGCTGGCGCTGCGGGCTCCCTGCTACGTTTGCTGAACAGATATAAATTATGGACCTGTCTTGCCATCAGAGCAGTTATCATAAATGGCTTTCTGTTTATACGCGACGTAATGGACTCGCAATGAGCATTGTGTCATGCAAAGAGAAGATTTGCGTCAATGATCGCTTATACTCTCTTTGCCGTTGGACTGTGCCGTAATTGTTATAAATATTTCTAATTCTGTGTGCCCAAAATGTTACATTATTAAATTGATTATTATTATTATTTATTATTATTATTATCATCATCATCATCGTTCGTCGTCGTCGTCGTCATATTCTTCACTTTAAGTCTTCAAACAATGTACTCATTTGCCTTCATCGACTTTCTCGTTTTTATCTACTCCTCCTGTCTTCTATGCTCGTTCTTCTTGCCATTCTTAGACCTTAGTCGTCTGCCAAGTAAGGCCTACTTTGGTACTTTCAATGGAAGAAGACTGTATGGCGCTGGACCTGTCATCATCATCATCATCATCATCATCATCATCATCATCATCATCATCATCATCATCATCATCATCATCATCATCATCATCATCATCATCATCATCATCATCATCATCATCATCATCATCATCATCATCATCATCATCATCATCATCATCATCATCATCATCATCATCATCATCATCATCATCATCATCATCATCGTTACTACTAGGAGGAAGAGGCGGAGGCGCAGGCTTTACCCGTGCCTCTCCGTTTTTCTCTGTCTTCCTATGCCTCTCCCTTTTCCAGTGTCTCTTACTATGCATCTGCCTCTCCTTCTCTCTCTCTGTCTGTCTGTCTGTCTGTCTGTCTGTCTCTCGCTTCGGCTGCTTCTCGCTTTTCCCGTTGTTATTTTCAGTACGTTACCTGCGAAGAATGATCCGCACTTTGCCACTTCGGCCAACCGAGATTCTCCGCGAGAGTGAAGAAGTGAACTGGGTCTTTCATTCCAGAAACAGGTAGAGAAGATTCCACTGACTTAAGACATCTCATTGATTCATTCGTAATCGTATTCGTAATCTTGCGATTTTTACGACGGCGCTCGAAAAAGTCAAGTCATATCCTCTCAGTCATAACCAAGTCTGGACATTGATCTCTGCATACGAAGCAGCGCTCATGAATAGGCTGGTGCCATGATGATGATGATGGTGAATGGTGGTGATGGTGCTGCTGCTGATGATGATGACGACGACGACGACGATGATGATGATGATGAACAGGAGTTTCCGACGAAGATGGAGTAAGTGAGACAATGAGGAAGAAGAAGAATTGGAACAGAAAGAACTCCAGCTGCGGAAGAGTCTAGAGAAGCTCGAGAAATTCTCCAAGGTCAGAAAACTCCCTCCATTTCTCCCTTCCTCCCTCTGTCTGTCTCTGTCTGCCTGTCTGTCTGTCTGTCTGTATGTCTGTCTGTCTGTCTGTCTGTCTGTCTCTCTCTCTCTCTCTCTCTCTCTCTCTCTCTCTCTCTCTCTCTCTCTCTCTCTCTCTCTCTCTCTCTCAATCTCTCTCTCTCTCTCTCTCTCTCTGCCATTTCTCACTTTCCAGCTTTCTTTCACAGCTTCTCTTTGTCTCTTTGTCGCTATATCTCTTTCTCTTTGTCTCTATATCTCTTTCTCTTTGTCTCTATATCTCTTTCTCTTTGTCTCTATATCTCTTTCTCTTTGTCTCTATATCTCTCTATATCTCTTTCTCTTTGTCTCTGTATCTCTTTCTCTTTGTCTCTATATCTCTTTCTCTTTGTCTCTGTATCTCTTTCTCTTTGTCTCTATATCTCTTTCTCTTTGTCTCTATATCTCTTTCTCTTTGTCTCTGTATCTCTTTCTCTTTGTCTCTGTATCTCTTTCTCTTTGTCTCTATCTCTTTCTCTTTGTCTCTATATCTCTTTCTCTTTGTCTCTGTATCTCTTTCTCTTTGTCTCTATATCTCTCTTATCTCTTTCTCTTTGTCTCTGTATCTCTTTCTCTTTGTCTCTGTATCTCTTTCTCTTTGTCTCTGTATCTCTTTCTCTTTGTCTCTGTATCTCTTTCTCTTTCTCTCTGTATCTGTATTTCTCTTCTTTGTCTCTGTATCTCTTTCTCTTTGTCTCTGTATCTCTTTCTCTTTGTCTCTGTATCTCTTTCTCTTTGTCTCTATATCTCTTTCTCTTTGTCTCTGTATCTCTTTCTCTTTGTCTCTATATCTCTTTCTCTTTGTCTCTGTATCTCTTTCTCTTTGTCTCTGTATCTCTTTCTCTTTGTCTCTGTATCTCTTTCTCTTTGTCTCTGTATCTCTTTCTCTTTGTCTCTGTATCTCTTTCTCTTTGTCTCTATATCTCTTTCTCTTTGTCTCTATATCTCTTTCTCTTTGTCTCTGTATCTCTTTCTCTTTGTCTCTGTATCTCTTTCTCTTTGTCTCTGTATCTCTTTCTCTTTGTCTCTGTATCTCTTTCTCTTTGTCTCTATATCTCTTTCTCTTTGTCTCTATATCTCTTTCTCTTTGTCTCTGTATCTCTTTCTCTTTGTCTCTGTATCTCTTTCTCTTTGTCTCTGTATCTCTTTCTCTTTGTCTCTGTATCTCTTTCTCTTTGTCTCTATATCTCTTTCTCTTTGTCTCTGTATCTCTTTCTCTTTGTCTCTATATCTCTTTCTCTTTGTCTCTGTATCTCTTTCTCTTTGTCTCTATATCTCTTTCTCTTTGTCTCTATATCTCTTTCTCTTTGTCTCTGTATCTCTTTCTCTTTGTCTCTGTATCTCTTTCTCTTTGTCTCTATCTCTTTCTCTTTGTCTCTATATCTCTTTCTCTTTGTCTCTATATCTCTTTCTCTTTGTCTCTATATCTCTTTCTCTTTGTCTCTATATCTCTTTCTCTTTGTCTCTATATCTCTTTCTCTTTGTCTCTATATCTCTTTCTCTTTGTCTCTGTATCTCTTTCTCTTTGTCTCTATATCTCTTTCTCTTTGTCTCTATATCTCTTTCTCTTTGTCTCTATATCTCTTTCTCTTTGTCTCTGTATCTCTTTCTCTTTGTCTCTATATCTCTTTCTCTTTGTCTCTGTATCTCTTTCTCTTTGTCTCTATATCTCTTTCTCTTTGTCTCTGTATCTCTTTCTCTTTGTCTCTGTATCTCTTTCTCTTTGTCTCTGTATCTCTTTCTCTTTGTCTCTATATCTCTTTCTCTTTGTCTCTATATCTCTTTCTCTTTGTCTCTATATCTCTCTTTGTCTCTATATCTCTTTATCTTTGTCTCTATATCTCTTTCTCTTTGTCTCTATATCTCTTTCTCTTTGTCTCTATATCTCTTTCTCTTTGTCTCTATATCTCTTTCTCTTTGTCTCTGTATATCTCTTTCTCTTTGTCTCTGTATCTCTTTCTCTTTGTCTCTGTATCTCTTTCTCTTTGTCTCTATCTCTTTCTCTTTGTCTCTATATCTCTTTCTCTTTGTCTCTGTATCTCTTTCTCTTTGTCTCTGTATCTCTTTCTCTTTGTCTCTATATCTCTTTCTCTTTGTCTCTGTATCTCTTTCTCTTTGTCTCTGTATCTCTTTCTCTTTGTCTCTGTATCTCTTTCTCTTTGTCTCTGTATCTCTTTCTCTTTGTCTCTGTATCTCTTTCTCTTTGTCTCTGTATCTCTTTCTCTTTGTCTCTATATCTCTTTCTCTTTGTCTCTGTATCTCTTTCTCTTTGTCTCTGTATCTCTTTCTCTTTGTCTCTGTATCTCTTTCTCTTTGTCTCTGTATCTCTTTCTCTTTGTCTCTGTATCTCTTTCTCTTTGTCTCTGTATCTCTTTCTCTTTGTCTCTATATCTCTTTCTCTTTGTCTCTGTATCTCTTTCTCTTTGTCTCTGTATCTCTTTCTCTTTGTCTCTGTATCTCTTTCTCTTTGTCTCTATATCTCTTTCTCTTTGTCTCTGTATCTCTTTCTCTTTGTCTCTATATCTCTTTCTCTTTGTCTCTGTATCTCTTTCTCTTTGTCTCTATATCTCTTTCTCTTTGTCTCTGTATCTCTTTCTCTTTGTCTCTATATCTCTTTCTCTTTGTCTCTATATCTCTTTCTCTTTGTCTCTGTATCTCTTTCTCTTTGTCTCTATATCTCTTTCTCTTTGTCTCTGTATCTCTTTCTCTTTGTCTCTATATCTCTTTCTCTTTGTCTCTGTATCTCTTTCTCTTTGTCTCTGTATCTCTTTCTCTTTGTCTCTATATCTCTTTCTCTTTGTCTCTATATCTCTTTCTCTTTGTCTCTATATCTCTTTCTCTTTGTCTCTGTCTCTTTGTATCTCTTTCTCTTTGTCTCTGTATCTCTTTCTCTTTGTCTCTGTATCTCTTTCTCTTTGTCTCTATATCTCTTTCTCTCTTGTCTCTTTGTATCTCTTTCTCTTTGTCTCTGTATCTCTTTCTCTTTGTCTCTGTATCTCTTTCTCTTTGTCTCTGTATCTCTTTCTCTTTGTCTCTTTGTATCTTTGTCTCTTTCTCTTTGTCTCTGTATCTCTTTCTCTTTGTCTCTATATCTCTTTCTCTTTGTCTCTGTATCTCTTTCTCTTTGTCTCTGTATCTCTTTCTCTTTGTCTCTGTATCTCTTTCTCTTTGTCTCTGTATCTCTTTCTCTTTGTCTCTGTATCTCTTTCTCTTTGTCTCTGTATCTCTTTCTCTTTGTCTCTCTCTTTGTCTCTGTATCTCTTTCTCTTTGTCTCTATATCTCTTTCTCTTTGTCTCTGTATCTCTTTCTCTTTGTCTCTATATCTCTTTCTCTTTGTCTCTGTATCTCTTTCTCTTTGTATCTCTTTCTCTTTGTCTCTGTATCTCTTTCTCTTTGTCTCTGTATCTCTTTCTCTTTGTCTCTGTATCTCTTTCTCTTTGTCTCTGTATCTCTTTCTCTTTGTCTCTATATCTCTTTCTCTTTGTCTCTATATCTCTTTCTCTTTGTCTCTGTATCTCTTTCTCTTTGTCTCTGTATCTCTTTCTCTTTGTCTCTGTATCTCTTTCTCTTTGTCTCTGTATCTCTTTCTCTTTGTCTCTATATCTCTTTATCTCGTTGTCTCTGTATCTCTTTCTCTTTGTCTCTATATCTCTTTCTCTTTGTCTCTGTATCTCTTTCTCTTTGTCTCTGTATCTCTTTCTCTTTGTCTCTGTATCTCTTTCTCTTTGTCTCTGTATCTCTTTCTCTTTGTCTCTGTATCTCTTTCTCTTTGTCTCTGTATCTCTTTCTCTTTGTCTCTGTATCTCTTTCTCTTTGTCTGTCTGCCGGAAAACTGGTTAGCGCAAGACGATGTATACCACCTGTTTAAGATAACAGGTCATGTGTGTATGCGTGTGTGTGCGTAAGAGACCTACAGTTGAAGTGATCGTCTGGTCAGTAGGTGCTTCGAAATTGCCATGCCCCATGAAATTACGCACACACCAATACTCGCTTATTTTCCATAAAATCTGTTGGCTCCACAACCTGGAACATGCTTCCCTCTCACATACGTTGTGCCCCGCACCTACGACACTTTAAAAAATGCTGCATGCCTTCCTGATTAATGGAAATTAGCTTTAACCTACCCTGCCGGATATTCTTTTTCACTGTTAGTTAAGGTTTTCGTTTTTTCTTTATTTTCATACTGTTTTGAATTGTGTTTATCATGTACTGTGTACTATGTACTATACTGTTTGCATTACTGTATGAAACTTGATGTTGCACTGTTTGTCAAGGATTTAGCTATCACTAATTCAAATTTCTGAAATGTTGTTTTAGGTGTCCCTAATTAGCGGGATCTTGATCCCTTTTGGGACTCCTCTTGCGGCCAATCCTGATATTTTGTGTTAAATGTTATGTGATTTTTATTTGACATGGCTTCAATAAAAGAGTTTTGATTGATTGATTTGATTGAAATAATAACGGAAATAGTATTGATGAGGGTAAGAGACCTGTTTGTCATTCTGTCTGCATATGTCTGCATGTATGTAATGCATGTATAACTTGCTTGCATGTATGTATGTATGTATGTATGTATGTATGTATGTATGTATGTAGGTATGTATGTATTTATGTATGTATGTATGTATGTAATTTATGTATGTATGTATGTATGTATGCATGCATGCATGTATGTATAAATGTATGTATGTATGCATGTATGCATGTTTGTATGTATGTATTTATGTATATATGTATGTATGTATGTATGTATGTATGTATGTATGTATAACTTATGTATGTATGTATGTATTTATTTATGTATGTACGTATGTATGTATTTATGTATCTATGTATGTATGTATGTGACTTTGCGCGCATTAAAAATGCTCGCAATAATAATAATAATAATAATTATTATTATATTTATTATTATTAATTTATTATTGTTATTATTATCCATAATTATATAGCGCCTGCGGTAGATCTGCATGTATAGGCCTACCTGTAGTTGTTTTATTGTGTTCATCAGACGTGTGTTGTCTTGATGTTTTGCCCACAGGTCAAAGAGTTCATTCTCGATCTGACTGACGTGACCGCTGCCTACCAACGACAGTCGACCGCCACACCTCAATGCGCTGGACGTTGTACCTGAGGGGTCATCGGGTGCATGTATGGAGCACGTGGCGCCATCCAGCGAACGGAGCTTTCTGCGTCTGAAATAAACGGCTGATGAATTTCTCGTAGTGGATCCGCTCACGCCCCGGGCGTTAGCGGAACCCCAGTACTACATTCACGCCCGTCGCGTTATTGGCTAAAGCATGTCACGCGAACTTGCTAATTTCCCTAGGAGTTTGAAATGGCGGATATCTTGAGGATCGGTTAGGGCCAGGCAGGCTCGTAGCCAGAGTCAAAATCAAGACGAGGCAAATCTTTCCCGTCCTCTCCACATCCCTATCCTTGCCTCTGCTACAAGAGAAATTACTTCAACATGACTGATTATAGCTTTCTTGCGTGGAACAGGCCATTGTCGACACAATAAAGCTATAATCAAGCTGAATGCATTGCTGGAGGATCGAAAGTTTCGAAGCTTCTGCTACAACATGTCTGATTATAGCTTTCCTTTGTGGAACAGGACATTGTCGACTTAACCCCACCGTAATTGCTCATGTTGAAGTGATCGTCTGGTCAGTAGGTTCTTCGGAATTGCCATGAAAGTAAAATTCTCAAAGCATTGCTGGCGGAACGATAGTTTCGACGCTTCTGCTACAAAAGAAATCATTTCAACATCACTGATTATAGCTTTATTTTGTGGAACAGGTTATTGTCGACTTAATCCCACCTCAATTGCCCATGCTGAAGTGATCGTCTGGTCAGTACGTGCTTTGGAATTGCCATGGCAATGAAATTCTCAATGCATTGCTGGAGGAAAGATCGTTTCGACGATTGCCCTGCAACAGAATGCACTTCAAGATGACTGATTACAGCTTTGTTGTGTGGTACAGGCCATTCTCCACTTAATTCCACCCCATTGCTCATGTTGAATTGATGGTCTGATCAGTAGGTGCTTCGGAATTGCCATGGCAATGAAATTCTCAATGCATTGCTGGAGGAAAGATAGTTTCGACGATTGCCCTGCAACAGAAAGCACTTCAAGATGACTGAGTACAGCTTTGTTGTGTGGTTCATTCTCCACATAATTCCACCCCAATTGCTCATGTTGAATTGATCGTCTGATCAGTAGGTGCTTCGGACGATTGCCCTGCAACAGAAAGCACCTCAAGATGACTGATTACAGCTTTGTTGTGTGGAACAGGCCATTCTCCACTTAATTCCACCCCAATTGCTCATGTTGAATTGATCGTCTGATCAGTTGGTGCTTCGGAATTGCCATGGCAATGAAATATTCAATGCAGTGCAGGAGGAAAGATAGTTTCGACGATTGCCCTGCAACAGAAAGCACTTCAAGATGACTGATTACAGCTTTGTTGTGTGGAACAGGCTATTCTCCACTTAATTCCACCCCAAATGCTCATGTTGAATTGATAGTCTGATCAGTAGGTGCTTCGGAATTGCCATGGCAATGAAATTTTCAATGCATTGCTGGAGGAAAGATAGTTTCGACGATTGCCCAGCAACAGAAAGCACTTCAAGATGACTGATTACAGCTTTGTTGTGTGGAACAGGCCATTCTCCACTTAATTCCACCCCAATTGCTCATGTTGAATTGATCATCTGATCAGTAGGTGCTTCGGAATTGCCATGGCAATGAAATTTTCAATGCATTGCTCTAAGAAAGATAGTTTCGACGATTGCCCTGCAACAGAAAGCACTTCAAGATGACTGATTACAGCTTTGTTGTGTGGAACAGGCCATTCTCCACTTAATTCCACCCCAATTGCTCATGTTGAATTGATCGTCTGATCAGTAGGTGCTTCGGAATTGCCATGGCAATGAAATATTCAATGCAGTGCAGGAGGAAAGATCGTTTCGACGATTGCCCTGCAACAGAAAGCACTTCAAGATGACTGATTACAGCTTTGTTGTGTGGAACAGACCATTCTCCACTTAATTCCACCCCAAATGCTCATGTTGAATTGATAGTCTGATCAGTAGGTGCATCGGAATTGCCATGGCAATGAAATTCTCAATGCATTGCTGGAGGAAAGATAGTTTCGACAATTGCCCTGTGTCTAACATAAACAAGAACGCATTAATTATACAACATTAATAACCGGTATAGTTGTATCATAATGACGAGGAATGATACTGCAGATTAGTTCTACTCGTATCAAAGGACACAGTTTTCCTCAAGTTTCACAAGATGCCGCTAAACGCTGGTTTCTGCTGAATATTAAGAAACTCAAAAACACACCTTTTATTATGAACTTTCATCTACTATAAAAAAGTTTGTCAGACGCGCTGAATGGCATATTAGCTTTGACAAGCTCTTTTTGTACCAATAACGCCAAAATGATAACAAGAATTTCTTAGAACATCTTATGATAACATTTTGGAATTCCCACACAAATCCGAGAGTCCACCTGATAAATAAGTGGATGCATTAAAGATAAATTTTGTATTAATGAATTGAAACAATTCATTAGATCAACCAAAATTAAGTTTTATCGTATTTATCCTCAATTAATGGCATTGGTTAGTCACTGCAATTAATAAAAATTGAGAAATTTATTATATCTAACTTATTATATCTTACTTACTTAATGTCTTAATTACTTACTTAGTCCGACGACTTAACGATGTACCGCCAATTTTCAGAGACCCTCTAAAGACGCTTTATGAAGTATTTTTGGAACACACTAAGCGTCAGGGAGAGCTAGTCTTAAACAGAGTGAAACTAAAGAGATTTTGTTGCGCTATCGTTCAGATTACCGGAGTCGAGATCCCCATGTTATGAAAGCTGCGCACAGTGTTAGACTTGAATAATCAGCTGAAGCTTTGGCCATGAGCAACAAACTACGGTAACAAACAGTTAACATAAATGGCAGCTGATTAATATATTATAGCCATACTAAAAGTGTTCTAAAGGTGTGTAATGAGAGCACATGCATTATATGAAAACGACGCAATGGAAGTCATTATTATTTATTATATTAAATGTGTTATTATCATGACCTCATGCAGAACCGAACACAGACTGTGGCGTAGTTACAGGGCCAATTTACGTTCCCATTGCACTGCTAAAATCTGGGAATGGGTTCCAGAGTTTAACCACAACTTATGTAAACACTGCAGCAAAGGGCCATCAGACAGAAATTGATGTACTTTGGACACGTAATGAGAGCAGAGGGTTTGGCGAAGGAGATGATGCTGGCGTGCGGGGAGGGGAGAAGGAGTAGGGGTCGGCCGAGAACTCGCTGGATGGAGGAGATACATAAGAGGACAGCGATGAGCCTTGCACAACTAGGGACGAGGTACGAAGTAGAGAGGATTGGAGGAAGTTGTTCACGACGGTCGCTAGAGTTCCACGAACTGACGGCAAAAAGGTGACAAGGTGAAGCGTTCTTTGAACATGTTAAGAGAATTATTGAAGGAAAGCATATCGTTGGATAAGATAAAAGTTAGCAAGATAAGGCAAAGATGTTTTGCGTGTGGGATCAAAGAAAAGAAGAGAATTCTGTGAATAAAAACGTCAACATTTATTCGTGATAAATAAAATGTACGGGTTTAGCGGTTAACCATATTATTACTAAACTATGTTACTTCAATGTTTATTAAACTACAACATAGGTTCAACTCTAATCAAGTCAAATTATCTATTATTCTGCATCAATTTTTTTTAAAGCAGCGAAAAACTACTTTAACCCTAAATGGTTCCTTGGGGTGCAATCTGCACCCCCTGGCCGTTTCTATGGCTACTCACGTGTTATTATTAAAATTTCAGCAGTTATCTTCTAGGACATTGTAAGTGTACCATTTTGTCCTATAGTCATGCATAAAACGAAAAAAAAGAGTTGACGTCAATTTTTGCCAGCACAGATTCATCGGGGGTGCAATTTGCATCCCAAAATTATGACGTTGATATGATAAACAAATTCAAGTAATTGGTGCTAATTACTGCAATAATTTGTTATGTTATTATATTTTTAGAACACTTCCTGATATTAGTTTGACATTTTTAGAAGCTTCAGCCACAATGCTTTTCTCACATTTCAAGTAGTAGAAAATAAATAACACCATGGCTAGGTATTCCACAGCTTAAGCTCTTCGACTGATTATGGAAGAGTATACAGAAGTTGATGAAGACAGTGTAGCTGAAGGTGATGCCGATGATAGCGAAGATGGAGACTCAAATGTTTTGCTTTAAAATGACACCAACAGTTTGGTTCTATCTTATTTTTTGACAAAGTTACGAATGATTATGCGTTTTTTGTGAATTTTTTTTTCATTTATTTTAATATATAATCACAAAGAATAAAAGTATTCTCTATACAAAATTCTGAAAATACACTTTAAAACAATGAATTTCATCAAATGTGAGAAATCAAAAATGTTAAAAAAACATTTTTCACCCATTTTCATTAAAATCTGAAAATAAGAAAAAAGTGACATCTGATCATAATTATTTGCTGTTTTTCCTAGGAATGTAAATTGCCGACATCCGACTCATTTTGATCCCTTGGGTCACATATATATGATGTGGTGATAATGACGGTTCGTATACAGAGAACCAACAACAGATAATACACAGAAATCAAAACAAACTTAACTAAGCGATGGCAACACAACAATTTGAGCAATTACACATTTAATAAGATAGCTCGCATGGATTTTTAAAATAAATTCAAGTTAGGTAGGTGACGACTGACGAATGCTGACAGGGATATTGTTCCAAACTGATGGTACTGTGGACCTTAAGGCGAATAACCTTGTATTAGTGCGTGCAAATATTCCTCTATAAGATTCAACTTGTCTAGTAAGGACTGTAAGGTAAGTATGAGTGTCCGATGTTATATTAAAATAGTCATTAAACACAGAGGGTAGCAATTTATGCTTATGTCTGCACATAAACTCACTTATTTGAATGGTATTAATTTGATTCAAGTCTAAGAATTTTAAATCTACTAAAGAACTGACTAGTGTGCGTAGTAGGCAAGACCCTATAGCTATTATTCTAATTGCTCTAGCTGTTTGCAAAATGTTAATTTTATGTAAGCGGTGCATATAGTTGGAAGCCCAAACAATATTACCGTAGATATGGATATAATTAAAGAGTAATAGAGGTTGAGTAGAACTTTTTGAGGTAGGTAAGATGCCAATCGATTCAGAATGCCTGCATTTTTTGCAATTTTCATAATAATAAGATAGTTTATTTCATTGCCAATGAATTCTGAATTGTCATTGCTTTTACTAGCGATTAATTATGTTATAGGCCTAATTATGTATGCTTTCATAGGCATGTATAATTATATTAATCAGCGATCCCATTCATATTGGCGCGCGCTCATATTGGAACACGATCTTATTAGCCTGCGCCTTTATTTGACAGCGCCTTTATGTGACCGCGCCCTTATGTATCAGCGCCCTTCTGTGTGCGCTCTTTTGTGTCGCGCCCTTTTGTGCGCGCCCTTATTGAGGGATACCCTTGTACGGTAATCTACAAAGTCATAACTCTTTGAAACCAGCTGGAAAACTTTACAATCACAACTTTGTGCGTGTTCTAGCTGAATTAGCTGAATATGTTTCCGGCGGCTAGCCGTAAAAACATTCTCGGCGGTTTTTCGGCTAAGCCGTAAAATTTCCGGCGGCTAATCGGCTTGGACAAAAATTCGGCGGCTCGGCGGCTATGGCGGCGGCTTGGGGGTATACTGGCTACTGGTGTACTCATGATATAGATAATAATTTACTACAGAATATTCTTTAATTTGTACCAAGTCATTTAATCACAATAATATCATAAACAGTGTCCGATGCATTATTTAATATTTGGGAAAGCCGAGTTTCTCAGTTGTAGCCCACGCGATCTGGAATGATCTCGCGTTGGAGTTGCGTTCACTACCTCTGACCAATACAATTGGTTCTATAAATTGACTTAATTTTTTTCAGAATAACTGGTGCCACTGGTTTTCGTAAATTTACCAAAAGAAAAGAATTACTTCAAAGTCACTGCCCGTACTCTTGGAGTTAAGTAAGTAAGTAAGTATATTCTTTATTGAACCAATTGCATATCCGCACTTTTGTGTAGACCTACATACATTTATGCAGCGTATAATATTCTTATTATAAACGATCTGCCAATCCTAAGCTTGAATAAAAGAGAAGGGCGATGTTAATCATCTTTGTTATGACACAGCGTTGTTAAACAGGAACTGTCTGCATTGCCAGATACGACTCCATCTTAAAGGACGTTTTTCGTCGATCGCCCTGGCACCTTAATATTTCGTTAACCGCTGGAACAACCCAATCGAAAAGCAAATTAGACACCTTGAATATCATGCTTCACTCGCATATATATTTTCGGCAGTCACAATAGATCGCTAGTTTGATATTAGTGAATTGAAACAAGCTATTAGATCAGCTAAAAATAATAAGTCACCAGGCGATGACAAAATACCTTATGAATTATTGAAACATCTTCATCAGAATGCTCTTAAAATTCTATTATTATTTTATAATGAAATCTGGGAAGAAGGGAAATTGCCTACTGATTGGCATCATGCTATTATTCTACCATTATTAAAACCTAATAAAGAAGCCTCAAATCCAGAATCTTATAGACCCATATCACTTACCTCTACCTTATGCAAGGTAATGGAATCAATGGTTAATAAACGTCTTCAATGGTTTTTGGAAAAAAATAATCTAATTTCAAAAAATCAATCTGGCTTTCGAAAATACAAAAGTACAATGGATCAAATTCTTAAACTTCAGGATAACATTCTTAAAAAACTTAAAAACAAAGAACATGTTCTAGCCATTTTTATTGATTTTGAAAGAGCTTATGATATGTTGCATGTCCCTACCCTTTTAAACAAATTTAAAAAATTGGGAATAGGCGGTAATACATTTAACTGGGTTGAAAGCTTTCTGTCTAATAGAACCTTTCAAGTTAAGGTAGGGGCAGAACTTTCGGATAAATTTATACAACAGAATGGTACTCCGCAAGGTTCAATAATTTCTCCTATTTTATTTCTAAAAATGATAAATGATATTCCCACAGGTGTGGATGGTGTAGAAATGTCCCTTTTTGCTGATGATAGTGCTATTTACCTAGGACATAGAAATAATAAAATATTAGAAAATAAGATTCAAATATCGATCAATTTAATACAAAATTGGTGTATTAAAAATGGTTTCAAAATATCTATTAATAAAACGACTGGAGTCCTCTTTTCAAAGAGAAATAATTTAGCAAGGATTACTATAAAGATTGATCAAAAACAAATTAAAATGGAAAATAAAGTAAAATTCTTAGGAGTCATTTTCGATAACAAATTGACTTGGAAGCCACACATTGATTATATAATTGAAAAATGTAAAAAAAGGTTAAATCTTATAAGAGCCATTAGTGGCTATGGATGGGGAGCTTGTAAGAAAACTCTTCTAACCATATATAGAGCACTAATTAGGTCTATTTTAGATTATGGTGACGTTGCATATTCATCAGCTTGTAAATCACACCTGGATAAACTTTCCTGTATCCAAACAGAAGCGCTTAGATTATGTTGTGGCGCGTCAAAGGGTACTGCAGCAGCAGCACTTCAAAATGAATGTGGGGAATTACCACTTCATTTAAGACGACTCCAAAATTCAATAAAATTTGGAGCTAAAATTTTGGGTAGTAAACTTCACCCCTTTACAGGAGTCATGGAAAATCACTGGACAAATGTTTATAGGACATCTAATAATAGGGAACATTCGATATATACTCGCACCTCTGACTTCTTTTCTTCACTTGATACATCATTTTATTGCCCCTCTTTCTCTTCTGCCTAAGACCAGAGAAATGGTCGTTAGACGACCGAGGTCCAAAGCTATTGCCCTCCTTCCCCATCCCTGGCATCGAGCGGGTCCAGGAGATGGTTATTTTGGGTGTCACTATCTCTGATCGGATTGGCTTTGGGGCACATTACTGACAAAATATGCTGCAAAGCCCGACAATCCATGTTCGCGCTACGTGTTTTGGTCGCCCATGGTCTCCACGGTCAACGTCTCTTTGACGTTGTTAGAGCTACTACCCTCGCACGGCTACTTTATGCCTCCCCTGTTTGGTGGGGATTTGCCACTGTAGGGGGAGCGTAAACGACTTAACGGTATTCTGAGAAAATTGACCCGTTCAGGCTTACTCCCTGCCGATTTTCCTAGTTTCGACAAACACTGTTCTAGAGCTGATTCTACTCTTTTCCGTTCAATTCTCTCAAACCCTTGTCACGTCCTTCACGACCTCCTCCCTCCCCGTAAGGTCACTCCATACAATACGCGACCCAGACCACATGATCTCACCCTACCTAGAATTGATGCCTTTGCTAAAAGAAGTTTTATTATGAGAATGTTATATGACTTTGCATAAATGTTTGTATTATTTATTTTTCTGTAAGCTACTGTGCGTTTGCTGGTAGTCAAATAAAGAATATTCTTACTTACTTACTTACTTACTTAATTCATAAGGCGATTGCGTCCAAACAATGAACACATGAAACAATAGGAGTCACCGGTGACGGACCCACGCACACACGTGGATCCAACCAACGGATTCTCATCCTTAGTTAACTGGATAGCATCAAGTTCAAAGTCTACATGGTTGAAGCAGCGACGAAAGTGTTGAAGCGACGACAGACGATAGCGTCCACAGCACACGCTGACTATTCCTTGAGCTACGGGTTTCACGAAGAGAAGGGATACATCGCCTGCCTGTTGGTAAATAGAAGCTCCACCAGTGACTATCGGTCGATGTCACTCCAAAGACCCACCACGAAGACAAAAACTCCCGACAACAGATGGCGCACGTGGTCCAAAGATCTCACACTCGACGAGGGAGGCAACAATATTTCAGCAAATGATCATTTAGAAAGGCCGTGAAGTGGTTATGGTGATGGACAGTCGACTGAGAGATCGGGGATTGAATGACCCGTCAGAAATTTTTTTCGAGATTTTTCCTTTCATATGCCGAGGCAAAGATTATAAATTCGGAGACACTTTGTAGCCTTGACTAGCATCAGATTTAGAGTAAGAGACTGCTTGTCTCGTTTTTTTCTTGTTCTTCTTCCACCATCACAACCACCTCCTCCTTCCTCGTATTGTTCTTCTTGTTCTATGTCTTTCTCACATTCCTCTTTGTTTCTTTCTTCTTCTTTACATTCCTCTTATTAACATTCTTTTCTTAGCATTCTTCTTCTTAACATTCATCTTCTTAACATTCATCCTCTTCGCATTCCTCCTACTCAATCAGTTCCCTTCGAAGAATACCTTTGATGGCGTCATTGTCAACGGCTCCGGCAGCCACAAGATGTTGCTAAACGATTTTTCAAATGATATTTGCTGCGCAATTTAGACACCTTTTTATGGGAAATGCATTTATTATATAAACTCTCACGACTCTTTATAAGTAACTGTTGTCCTACTATTATGGTATCTAGGATAAGGTGAAGTCGTCGTAAACACCCTGGCAGCTACTGTCCAGTGTGTCGTTAAACTCTGAACACTAACTGACCCAAATCAAGGTATTCTAAGCAGGAAGCGATCGGTTTGAGGAGGCCAGTCCTCTTCCTCGCTGTCTGATCTTCCAAATTCCCCATAGAGTACCGTCACAATGAAACATGGAATCTGTGCAGTGGTCGGTCCCTCATTCTGGAACTGGCTCCCATGCAATCGGCAGCATGAGCTTCTTCATTCCTTCTCTGTCTCTATTTTGCAAGCGATGGAAAACCAGTCTGTCTGTTTTGTGGTCTTGCATAGTAACAGGTCAGAATCAGCATTGGTGAGTTTTTTCCTAAAAGGCGCTATATAAATATGCACTTGCAAAATCTAATCACTGCTGATGAAGGCTTTAAAGACGTCTTATGTCTGATGTTATTGTTGATGTGTTTTCGCTTTATTTGCTTATAAATCTGATTGATTGCTGTTTAACGACGCTGTGTCATAACAAAGATAATTAGCTCGCCCTCCTCCTTTCTCCAGGTATGGATCGGGCACTACCAGAGTACAGTTGGAGAAAGAGGAGGAGTTAATCTTTAAGTGTTTTATGACATCTTGAGGCTGTCATGCAGAGCCGTTGACCATGGCGCCATCATTGCTTCGCTGAACAAGATATAGAGGCGCTATATAAATATGGGACTACAACTACCAGAGTACAGGCAGTGGCGACTTAATCTCGATTTCTTTTTAATATTCTACGATATTTTGCGGAAACCGGAGCCGTTAACGATAAACTGATTGAGTGTATGTGTATTTCCTTTTTAACGACTAGCTGTGTGGTAACAAAGACCATTAGCGTCGCCCTCCTCCTTTATCCAGGCTTGGGACTGGCACTGTCAGAAAGCGAACAGTGGCGGAGTTATAAACTGATTGAATAACATTAGTAAATTATTTATACCCTAGCGCTAAACCGTTTTCGAGGTGTCCAAATAGACAATCATGACAATGTGTAACAATGCGAATTGATTTTAGGAAAATTTCTTATCAGCGTCATCGGCCTCTGAAGCCACAAACCGCCGTTGAACTGTTGGAATCAAATTTCGCCAGGTTCGAGCCTCTACCTTGCACTCGTGTGGTGCCAGTCCAAAGCCAGGATTGACGAGGAGGGCGACGTTAATTATCTTAATAAGTCGCCGTATTAGGGTTGCCAGGCAGTCTTTAGAAAATATCTCCATCCTACCTTAGAGCAGGGGTTGAATTGTTGGGGTTGAAGTTGGGGAGGTTCAAACCCAATTCATTTATCAAATTCCAGAAATTATCTTCCGGCAAGCTAAATCCCCAGCACAGCTTTCAAATTGTTTAACGACGCTGTGTCATAACAAAGATAATTAGCGCAACCCATCCTCGTTTCTTCAGGCTTTGGACTGGCACTACCAGAGAACGTGTAGTGGCCGATAATAATAATTATGTTGAAGAGAAATTGTGACAGTGGGCACCGTTGTCTTAATCCCCAACGAAAACATTACAATCGTATGATGATAGGTATCATGAAACACAAACAAACTGTTGAAGCCAACAGAATATACGAGACAACGAAATCTCTTCTTAAAGGTGTCTAAATTCATGTTTTCATTTGGTTGGCTAGTTGCTGTTTAAGAACGCTATGTAATAACAAAGATTAGTAGTGTCTCCACTTTCTCCAGTCTTGGGACTGGCACTACCAGAGTAAGGACAATGCTATAAATTATTTTAATTTTTATGAATGTAATTTAATTAATTTCAACGACATTTACTGCACCAAAGACCATCGATATCGTTAGGACATTTATTTACACTTTCGTAGAGTCACGACAGATCCAACTACAGAAACCGATTGGCGGCTATTATAGTCGATATTGCCATTTATTTTAAATTAAGGTGTATAAATTGAACTTGTATTGGTGTACATGAAGAAGATAGTCGTGTTTATCTTTCAACATAACTTAATGAATCCACTACCGTATACCACGGTTATGCTTTGAAGAATAGTAGATCGTAATCCAATCTAAAACTCCACATTTATATAGAGTGGAATAGTACTATCCAAGATGGCGGCCAATATTGCCGCCAAAACACAGAAATATGTATATCTCAGATTATTGTTAGGCTACAATAAGAAATTAAGCGCCGAAATTAATATTTTTGGGCTCAAAGAATAGCTTTCTTGTAGCGACAATAGTGTTGGAATGTTGCTTTCCAAGATGGCGGCCAATATGGCCGCCAAAACAAAATTATGTATATTTCAGCTCATATATAAGGTGCAAGACATCCAGCATACCGGGGTATATGTAGAGATATGCGAAAAGCCAGGGAGTCGGGCTATGAGTCTAGCTGAAGCATTTAAGACCGATTGAAGGGGGAAAGACGCTGTTTCGGAAGGCCCATAAGAAGTGAGTTGCAGTAGTCTAGTCGGGAACAGATAAACGCATGTACTATGGCGCATATGGCTTTACATCGCGTCTTTACTTTTGTGGGTCTCTTGGAATGACCTTCCCTCCTTTATACGCTCTAAGATTTTGGCTATTGTCTCTCCCTCATCAGCCCTCTTCTGGAAGACTTTTTTTACTCCTTCGGGCTTTCACGCATCTGAATCGCTTATACTGCTAGAGTCGCTTAACAAATTTTAAAATACTTTGCATTGCACGGGATTTTGATTTAAACATTACGTTTTCATATGAGTCATTTTGCATAACTTTACTTCAAAATCGGTCGAGGTCACTCTAAAGACCCACGTCGTTCCGATTCCACCATGATGAAAACCCCCGACAACAGATGGCGTACGTGGTCCATAGATCGCACACTCGACGAGGGAGGAAACAGATAAGAAATAACTATCAAGTAAGCAAGAGCTTAACTTTCTCCAACGACGTGATGGTGAACGTTCTCTATTCCCTCGCCATCAACTTCTCTCTTTTTCCCGTCTCCGTCCCTACTCACCCTCACATTTCATGCAAAACTTAAATGATATTGTCAACTACAAAAAGACTGGCGACGTCACCAATTAACTGAATAAACTTGAGAAAACTTCGCCGTCAGCTACAAGAGTTTGCTACAAGGGTTTGCTATCTTAACCCATTTAATAACTAACTGTCAGAGCTTAGACAATTTTTCCTATCTGTTACCTGTAACAAGTTGCGACCTGTCAGATTGGTGTTGTGAATAAACGAAAGATGTCGTTAAACACTTAATTTTGCAACTTATATAAAATGACGTAATTTAAGGATGAATTATGCCAAATAATAAGTTGCCGACGTCAGCGGTCTGTGTTCCATAAGCTGTTCTTTCACTCTGGATTCCAATGTTAAATTTATTAAAGTTAATAATGTAAGGTCAACGTCAGCGATCTTTACAACCGTAAGCTGTAGGTAAACACTCAATAAAGCAGCGTTTATTGCATTGCAGGGAATTGGTTTACAATGTAACTTTTTCGTTTTCTTTAAAAATCTGCTTGCATGCAGCAGAATTCAGTTATTCATAATTAATGTGCTATTAATTAAGTCTATTTTTGGTCGGCTTCTCAGGCCCTATATATAGGCCCCTACTAGATGTTGGCTTGCTTAGACTGAGGGTTCATTAGGTACACATTATGATCTGGTTGTCCTCTGTAGCATACTGTCACAGTGCAACATGGTAACTGTACAATGGTAGATCCTTCATTCTGGAACTGGCTCCCATGCAGTAGGCGATATGAGTTTCTTCTCCTGTCGATGCCTCTATTCATCAAGCGGCTGAAGACCGTTCTGTATGTTTTTGCTCTTGTAGAGTAGTAGGGCAGGACCACCTTGGATGAGTTTTCTCGAAGAGCCGCTATTAAAATAAGCACTTACAAATTTAGTTACTGCTGATGCGGAGCTTAACGACGTCTTATGTCTGCTTTTAATTTCTTTAGATTTAATTTGTATTTTCTTTCTTATATCTTCTAAATCTGAAACTAAATTTCTTCTCACTGTTTGACGACATCTTGCCATAATCGTTGGACAACGAAGCAAAGATACAATCTGCTTTTCAAGATGGATTGAATTGAATAACGCTAACAAAATTATTTATATCTTAATGTAGAACCATCTTAAAGGTGTCTAAATGGACGTTCTTCAGTGACGTTAATGGACTTCATCGGCCGCTTATATCAACCCTACCGCATCTTATAATTTCCCTTATAATTGTAGTTACTTTTCCGATCAAACGTTGTATCCGATTTTCTTCTGCAATTAGCAGGAATCACTTTATTCACATGATTTAATCGAAGATCAGAAATTAATTATGTTGCTTTGAGTTCAGCGGATTAAGAATGGACCGTTGATCAGTGGCGGTGCTTCAGGAGGGCAACCCGGGGCAAATGATCGTTGCGCTGCCACAAGGCTGCCAGGCAGTGCAATTTTTTCTTAACGGTGAAACTCTTGCTTCTATTGCATGCAATTATTACAAACCAATTTGGATGATGTAAACTATGGATTTGTGACACTTGAAAAAATGATTGAACGCAAACCATGCAATGGAACAATGTCACATTTGAAGGTTATTAACTGATTGCATTCATTCGTTTTATTGTACAATTTGATGAAGTCTTCTATAAACTTAACAAGCTAGCTTTAATTGCATGCACTATTCCACTTACAATCAACAAATGTAGACTTTCACAAAATATCTTTCTGGCTGTTTAATCTAACGGGAACTATAAACAGAACATGTTATGTTCTCTTAATAATAATAATAATAATAATAATAATAATAATAATAATAATAATAATAATAATAATAATAATAATAATAATAATAATAATAATAATAATAATAGGGCCTAATAATAATAATAATAATAATAATAATAATAATAATAATAATAATAATAATAATAGGGCCTAATAATAATAATAATAATAATAATAATAATAATAATAATAATAATAATAATAATAATAATAATAATAATAATAATATTAATAATAATAATAATAAATCTTTTCTTTATTGAAGCGCCTGACAAACGCACTGCGCTGTACATTTACATGTTATGCAATTTAAATCTTAACTATACTAACAGAACAGACAGCCTGCAATACACGGCGCTAATAGCAGCCTACAAAGCATATCCGCCCAACGGGGGCTTTAACTCGGTACCTCTCGCTCTCCATGCCAGCGTGTTATCCAATGCGCTATCGGGCCCCAGGACATCAAATATCTTTACGACCAGCTGAAGATATGCAACCATTAAAATCTGCAGTCTGAGCATAAAATGCTCAGACTGCAGATATATAGCATTTTAATAACATAATAATAATTTATTATGATCAACAGTTACCATCGTATATGAAGTAAATGCTGTTACTACACACCTTTAAAACGCTTTCTACGACGTTACTTATATTTCCCAGATTACTACAATGTTCATCTTTAACGCAGATACCGTTATTGGCCCCGCGCATCGGAAACATTTGCCGTTCTACGGTGAAACTGTTTAAAAAAGTTATAATCCTATTGACGTCAACGGCTGTTGACGCCACAAGGTATCAGTAAACAGCAGAAATTAAAAGATGAAATACGATTTTGAATTTGATCACTTTTAATAAAATGCTTCTTTCTACCATTATTGTGAAATTGTGCCAGCCTATGCCAGAGGAACGGTTCTATGAGATCTCGTTAGACTGAAGCTAACCAACCAGTGGTTACTTCACAACAGTCATTTTGGGTGGCGCCAGTCTGAAGTCTGGATGAAGGAGAGGGCGACGCCAGTCAACTTTGCTTTGACACGGGTCGTTAGACGGAAACTAACTATACATACCTAAATCCATGATTAGAGCTCAAATACCATTCCTGAAATTAGAAAGGTAAGAGTTACGTTAACATCGTCAGCCGCAAGATGTCGTTAAACACTTGACTTTTCTACTGATATTAAATGACACAATTTAAGGATGTATTATGTCAGACTAATATTTGCCGACGTCATCGGCTGCTGTTGTCACAAGATATTGTTAAGCTCTGTATTCCAGTGTTAAATTTATTAGAATTACTAAATGTCAACGATCTTGGCAAAAGTAAGATGTCGCTAAACACTGAATAAAGCGGCCTGTATTACATTGCGAGGGACTTGGTTTTAAGATATTTTTTCACACGAGCCAATTTGTTTAAAATCTGCTTGCATAAAAGAGAATTCTGTTATTCAAAATTTGTCACCGATTAAACCCATATTGATCGGCTTCGCAGACATAGTCCCCACATGCGCCGGTGAATAATCTCGTCTCCCTGACGAGGGTTTCAAGGCGCCGAGAAAATTGTCGAAGATTTACACTAGAATATGTTTTGTTTAGATCTTAGTTCATTACCTGGTTGCATATCTCTTTGATCTGTAACATAGAGTGAAGCTGTGATGTGGTCGGTACTCAATCTGGAACGATTTATTATTATTATAACCACAGTTTAACGTCGTCTTATGACATCAAAGGCCGTTGACGACAATGCAGAAAATATACAATACAATCATAACCAGAAACTTATAGCATCCGAACGACACTATTAAAGGTGTCAGACGGAGCTTTACAATTTCACTAATATTCAATATTTTTGCAACATAAAGTAGCTCATCTCATACTGTCAATGATAATTATGTACTGACAAATTTCATTAACTAACAAAGCATATATGTATTATAATTGATTAAGGTATTCTTTTAAACTGTTCATGTATCTTACAAAAACACTATAATAAAAATGTTCATTATCCAAAGAAGTATACATGTATTATAATTGTTTAAAGTATTCTTTTAAACTGTTCATGTATCTAACACACATAATAAAAATTCCATTAACCAACAAAGCATACATGTATTATAATTGTTAAAAGTACTCTTTTACATTGCAACACAGTATATAATTGCATAATAACAATGTTTTAGTAAAAGACCAATCAAATATTTACAGATTTGAGTAAGATACAAAACCATTCACCATTTACAAAATTTTACCTTTATTAATTATCTTAACTAACCTATACATTTCATTCTGAAATAAATTTACTGTCAAAAGGGTTTTAATAGAAATTTCATGTTTATATAATTGACATTTATTTCTTAAAACCTCTGAAATATCTTCTTTTTTACATTCAATTAAGAGATGATGAATTGTCTCTTTGACATTACAAGTATCACACAGACCGTTTGCATGCCTTTTTATAACGAATAGTCTTTGATTAGTATTGGCCACTCCTAAACGCAATCTAGAAATTTGGACTTCCTTATGCCTATAAGGTTCTAAATATTTTATATCTGTACTAACAATTGGACAAATAGATTTATAAAAATGACCTTTATTATCATTACTATATTCTAGTTGCCATTTATTTACTATATAAAGTTTAATTAAAGTAAAAATTTCCCGAAGTTCAAGATAATTAGTAGAATTTATGTGATCAATAGTTAGACCTTCTTTAGCCAAAGTATCTGCTCTATCATTGCCTGCCAGATCAATGTGACTTGGGATCCAAATAAATCTTATTTGATTAGAATTTAGTTTGCTAATGTGGTATAGTAAATCATTTAATAAAGTAGGTCTAGATTGACAGTAAGATCTCTTAATTGATGTAAGAGCACTCAATGAATCAGAGAAAATCGCAAATTTACAATAATTGTAACACTCATTGTTTAATATCCATAAAACAGTTTCAATAATTGCAGTTAATTCAGCTGCATAAACACTGGAATTATTACACAATCTAAATTTCTTATCTACATTTAAACTAGGTACTGTGAAAGCAGCAGCAACAAGATCATCTACTTTTGACCCATCAGTATAGATATGTACATAAGAGTCATATTTCGAAATTAATTCTAGAGCATATTGTTTTAGAAATTCAGGTTGATCGTTTTTCTTATTTACACATTTCTTCAGAGTTAAGTCAACTTCTATTTTGTTGTTGCACCAAGGAGGAGAAGTAGGGAAGGAGGGGCTAATGAAAGATGTACTAAGTGAAGAAAAGAAGTCAGAGGTACGAGTATAGATTGAATGTTCCCTACTGTCAGATGTCCTAAAAACATTTGTCCAGTGGTTTTCCATAACTCTAGTAAAAGGGTGAAATTTACTACCCAAAATTTTAGCTCCAAATTTTATTGAATTTTGATGTCGCCTTAAATGAAGTGGTAATTCTCCACATTCATTGTGAAGTGCTGATGCTGCAGTACCCTTTGGAACTCCACAACATAATCTAAGAGCCTCAGTTTGAATACATGTTAGTTTATCCAAGTAAGACTTGCAGGCTGAAGAATAGGCAACATCACCATAATCAAAAATAGACCTGATTAGTGCTCTATATATGGTGAGAAGTGTTTTTTACAAGCTCCCCAACCATAGCCACTTATTGCTCTTAAAAGGTTTAACCTCTTTTTACATTTTTCAATAATATAATCAATGTGTGGCTTCCAGCTCATTTTACTATCAAAAATTACACCCAAAAATTTTGCTTTATTTTCTATCTTAATTTGTTTTTGATCAATCTTTATCGTAATCCTTGATAAATTATTTCTTTTGGAAAAGAGGACTCCAGTCGTTTTATTAATAGATATTTTGAAACCATTTTCATTACACCAATTTTGTATTAAATTGATAGATAATTGAATTTTATTTTCTAAGGTTTTAATATTTCTATGTCCTAGGTAAATGGCACTATCATCAGCAAAAAGGGACATTTCTACACCATCCACACCTGTGGGAATGTCATTTATCATTATTAGGAATAAAATAGGAGAAATTATTGAACCTTGCGGAGTACCATTCTGTTGTATAAATTTATCAGAAAGTTCTGCCCCCACCTTAACTTGAAACGTTCTATTAGACAGAAAGTTTTCAACCCAGTTATATGTATTACCGACTATTCCCAATTTCTGAAATTTGTTTAAAAGGGTAGGGACATGCAACATATCATAAGCTCTTTCAAAATCAATAAAAATGGCTAGAACATGTTCTTTGTTTTTAAGTTTTTTAAGAATAGTATCCTGAAGTTTAAGAATTTGATCCATTGTACTTTTATATTTTCGAAAGCCAGATTGATTTTTTGAAATTAGATTATTTTTTTCCAAAAACCATTGAAGACGTTTATTAACCATTGATTCCATTACCTTGCATAAGGTAGAGGTAAGTGATATTGGTCTATAAGATTCTGGATTTGAGGCTTCTTTATTAGGTTTTAATAATGGTAGAATAATAGCATGATGCCAATCAGTAGGCAATTTCCCTTCTTCCCAGATTTCATTATAAAATAATAATAGAATTTTAAGAGCATTCTTATGAAGATGTTTCAATAATTCATAAGGTATTTTGTCATCACCTGGTGACTTATTATTTTTAGCTGATCTAATAGCTTGTTTCAATTCACTAATATCAAACTTCTCATTTAAACTTTCCATTTCATGAACATTAATATTGTCACTCTTACGAGGGTTATTTTGCAAATTATTATCTTTTATATAATTCAAAAATTTATCATTGTAATTCTGGGTATTACTAGTATTCTCATAAGTTTTAGCTAAAATATTTGCTTTTTCCAAGTTTGTTTCTGCTACTAATCCATTATAAGTCAAAGTAGGAATAGAACTATAGGTTGCAATGCCATTCATTTTTCTTGCCCAACTCCAGACAGAACCCAATTTTGTCTGATCTGTTAGCTCAGAGCAATATGCTTGCCAACAAGTTTTTGCTTCTGTTTTCAGGGTCTGTTTAACAACAGCTTCTTGCTTTTTATATTCTAAATAATCAGTTAATTCTCTTGTTTTAATCATTCTATTCCTATACTGATTTCTCTTATAAATGGCTTCATTACACTTATCGTTCCAATAAGGTAAAGGTTTAAATTTTTTATTTTTATTCTTTCTATTATTAAGATTATTACTAGGTATTGATTGGTTCGCTATACAGGTAATGCAATCCACCAAATTATTGAAAGTATCATCGCAATTTTTATCAACCAAAATATCTTCTGTTAATGAAAATTTACTTATTTCCTTATACTTTTTCCAATCTGCCTTTTTTAATTTCCAGAGATGCATGCTTAAGTTATATTCTAGTATGACTTCTTCATTAACAGTAGTAACAGTAGCATAATGATCAGACCCCATGTTGCTGTTAATCACATTATGCCTAGCATTTAGAGCAACATCTTGTGAACTTATGCTTAAATCTATAACAGAATGGGTATTTGATTGGTTTGATGTAATATGAGTAGCTTGACCTGTATTAAGTACTACTAAATTATTTTCAATTAATATTTCTTCTATAATTTTGCCTCTAAAATTTGTTTCAGAACAACCCCATAGTTTATTATGAGCATTCAGGTCTCCAACAAGAATTGATCTTTTATGTGGAAAAATCCCTTGAATATCCTCTTTTTTAAATTTATATGAAGGTGTGATATAGCAATTAAAAATCTTCAAATGGCCATTTAAAGTATTAATTTCAATACCTTGAATTTCAATGTTTGGAATTTCTGTTACATCTAATACATTAAAATTTAACCCCACTTTTATGTAAATAGCCAAACCTCCCCTTTCATTACTTAAGCAATCCTTACGTATAATATTGTAACCATCCAATTTTGGTGACTGAATTTGATCTTTTAAAAAGGTCTCCTCCACACATATCACATCCGGTGGAATGCACGCTTTCAAGATATAATTTTTAAGTTGGTCCTTATTACCACGCAAACCACGTGCATTCCATTGAAGAATGGTCAATGCCATAATTGGACAAATATAAGAATCTACTAATTGGTTTTTTTATATGTTTTTTTTACCAGTCTTTGTATCTAAATTCTATTTCCTTGGCAAAAAGGATTTCAGATGCCGCCTGGCAAATTATAAATTGAGCATGTTTTCTAGATTTAGCCCTATCAATAGTTGCCAAGACGCCAAGAACAAAGGACTTTTTCATTTTTGTAATTGGATCATCATCTTCTGTATTATTTACTGATTTTGAAATGTTTATTGCCTGATAATCTTTGTCATTGAATGACAAAAACCTTTTAGTTAAATCATCTAGAGAAGTTTCCCCATTAGAATTGATTTGCACATCAGTTGGTGTTTGTGCTTCGATTGAGGAAAGAATAACTTCTGTTTTATTTTCCACTCCAGTTTTAACTTTTGAGGCATAAGTGACAGTGTTTGTTTTTGTAACATTAGTATTATCATTTTTATTCTCAATTTCGTCAACTTTTATCACAGCATCAGCAAATTTGATATTTTGCTCTGTTCTGATTCTGAGTGCAGCTTGCGTTTTGATATAGACTGCACAGTTTCTATAAGCAGCACTGTGAGCCTCGCCACAATTAGCACATCTTAATTTTGTTCTATCGGGACATTCATTAAAAGAATGGTTACCAGCACACCTGCTGCACACAACATCCCGATTGCAAGTAGCCGTTGAATGACCATAAAATTGACAGCGATCACACCTCAAAGGTTTAGGTATATAACGATGAACCTTATACCTTCTTCCATCTACTTTCAGGAACTCTGGAAGAATAGTCCCTTTGGGATAAGCTATGAGCGTTGCATTGCTAAATTCAAGATTACCTAATCTATAAATGTGATGGGCTCCTATTTCTAATGCAATTTCATTCAAATTCTCTTCATTTTCAAGCAATCCGAACACTACCCCTTTAACAAAGTACTCTGGTTCCTGTTTTTTAACAGGAGGTTTATAATTAGACACTGTGGGGAATGTCAACGAAAAAGGAATGCTAGTCCTCACAGGCTTATCATTCAATGATTGAATTTTAAGAAGTTGATTTTTCTGAGCTTCATCCTTAGCAATAATCCTTAGTACACCCTGTTGGGTAATAAAAATTCTTTCAACCTGTCCCCTCGTCTTTTCACATATTTCTTTATTGAGCTGGCGAGGCATGTGCTTATAATATTTACGAATTTCATCTTTACGCCCATCAATAAACACAGTTCGTAACTGAATCTCTCTTAGGCGCTTCTTCTGTTCCTCAGTCATAGGAGGACGGGAATGACTGCTAAATTTACTTTCAGTAACTTGTTTAGCTACCAATTTGTCTGTGACTCCACTTGGTCTCAATGTGGATTTATTTACAGTGATCACATTATCTTTGATTGCAACATTTGAATGTGACATTTCAATAGTTTCATTTTCACTTAAAACATGAAGATTTACATTTTCTTCACGTGGATCAAATTCATCAACACATTTATCATCAATACATTTCTCATAAACATCAACACATTCCACTGATTTTTAACAGCAGATGAGTGAATGCCAACATGTATCTTATCAAACGTAGGATTCTTGTATATATTCATCTTAATTCTCTTTCTAGGGTGTGCAGTTTGACGGCGTTCACCATCCTTATCAATCGCTCCACTCGTTTGATCCTGGATCTTTCTAGGAGGGACCATCTTCAAAAAATGTTCCCTTTTCAATTTAGTTTCATTTAATGTACCTGAAACCTGATCCCGCCGGTTATCCAGTGAACGAGATCTCCTTCTGGCCATGGATTCATAGTACGACTCAAAGTAATCACAATTGTTCTGTGGCAAATTTTCATTTCGAAGGTTGTCAGATGAGTTATAAATGAAATTTCTTAAATCCTCAACAGATTCAGATATGTGGTTACCTTCTGCATCGTCTCCTTCAGTTTCTTGTATGTTTTCGATATTTTCAGTCAAGCCAGAAGTAGGTTCACGGGTTGCCGGCAAGACCTTTTGGACCTCCTGTTGTGCGTACGATTTCTTTTGCGCGTCTGTTTTCTGTTCTTCAGAAATGTTCAATGAAGTATCTCCAAAGTTCGACGAACTTGATGAGTTAACAAAATTATTTAAACTGTAGTATTAAACTGTTTTAAAGGTGTCTAATTGTGGATACTTTATCAACGTCATTGGGCTACCTCTGCCGTTGATCCTGCAATAACCGTGACAACAGGTTACAAAAATTTATTTAATTGCTATTACTTACCGGTATTTTAATCTGACGACATCTTGCGTAGTGTGGCGAAACTTTCAACTACGGTCACTTTATTGTTTCAATTAGTTCCCAGGCGGCATCCTTTGTTTAATTAGATAAGTGGCGTCGATTCGTCAATTCAAAGCAGGACCGACTAGCAGCCGATTTCCTGGGAAGTACGGCGTGGTTAGGAAGCGAATCAATTATAGTCCTAGATCCGTTGATTTAACCCTTAGGAGGTGAGGTGGGGTATGACACACCCCACAGGTATTCTACGCTGCGTTTTCTACGGAAAAGGTGGAACCAGCTTGGAATATTTTTGTCTACCTTAGTGATTGTGAAATACGGACACTTTGGGACAATTTAAGGTACTTTTGAACGCACATTATTTTTATTTTGTTGCATATTCAAGTGAAATTATAAGTTTTCGTATACATGTTGATTTTAATTAATTAAAAAATTAACGGCTCAGTGCAGAAATAAATGGGCGATAATTAACTATATTGTAGATATGAGATATTAGATATATTATAATTTTGCATCGATGCAAAATTGATCCATTACTACGGGTATTATGTCACGTGTTCGCAAACGTTACATGTTTCAAGCAAGGGCCACTAAGATGCCATTGCAGAGGGCCGCTTTGATTTCCATTTCAATTTTGATTGAAAACAGTAATTTGTTCCCAATAATCACAAGTTTAGCTGATAATTGGTCACAAAACTATACCTTAGCTCACAATTAATGTTATGTAGTTGCTATTTCGACTTGCAAGTAAAAATATGTATTGGGGTATGTCATACCCCACCTCACCTCTAACGTTGCAATGCTTCACCTCACCTCCAAAGGGTTAACAGAGAAGCATGGAAGCTTTGAAGTGGTAGGTCCTTCATTCTCGAACTACCATGGAATGTGGGACGTGACCTTCACCTTTCTTTCTATGCCTCTATTTCGTAAGCGATTCAAGACCTTTCTGTTCCTTTTTTAGAAATATGCACTTATACAATAAATTTCTGATGATGCAGAGTTTTGCAATCATTATGTCTGCTATTGCTGTTGAAGTCTTCAGATTTAATTTTAATTTTAATTGACTTTCTTCAAAATCTGCTAAGTTGCTGTTTAACGACGCTGTGTCATGGCAAAGCTTAGTATCGTCGCCCTCCTCCTTTCTCGAGGCGTTGGACTGGCACTACCAGAGTCCAGGCAGTGGCGTCTAAATCTGGATTGCTTTTCAGTATTTAACGACATCTTACGACTGCCTGAGCAGTTGACAACGACATCAATGAGAGTAACTCTTCATAAGACGATAGAATAGGTTAACAAAAGTATTTTAACCCTAGTGTTAAACCGTTTTAAAGGTGTCTAAATGTCGTTTCTTCATCGGCGTCATTGGACTACCTCTGCGTTGATGCTATAACGACCGTTGAGAACGGGTTACATAAATTTATTTAAATGCTATTATTTCTTTTCATCTGACGACAGTTTGCGTATTCCTTTCGACGAAACTTTGAACAACAGTCAATTTATTCATTAAATTTCACAGTAAAATTTAATGATCCAGTAAATGGTCATTCGTGTTTTTAAAAGCTTCTCTGTGTTAGCCTTAAGCCAACAATATTGTATTGTATTGTATTGTATTTAATAATTTAATTTAGCGCCGCTGACAGCAGTGGCCATTCAGTAGCGCTCCCAGTGCGAGAACCCCCACAGAAGAAGAAGGGTTTGAGGAGGGAGAAGGCTGTAGGAAGAGACCTAGAAAGAATGGTAGCACGCAGAGAGGAGGGAAAGGCATTCGCCGATAGGCCCTATGACCGATTGACCCTATGACCAATCATCGTCCATATGATCGATAGTCCTATGACCGATCGTCCTATGACCAATCATCGTCCATATGATCGATAGTCCTATGACCGATCGTCCGTATACCCTGTAGTTGATCTAATAGCTTGTTTTAATTCGTTAATACTGAATTTATCATCAATGCATCCACTTTCGTTCATCATTTTGGTGTTATTAGTATTAATATAAGTTTGAACAAAACATAATCAGCTTTTTACTGACCTACCAGATGCAAATCAACGATCCTCACATACGTATATCGTGTCGTACTGCCATAATACAACATGAACGCTTTGAAGTGATAGGTCCATCATTCTGGAACTGGCTTCTGTGCAACCTGCGACTAGAGCTCTGCGCCGACTTCATAGTGTCGGCGGCGGCGCGCCGGTCATTTTTGGTCGGCGGCGGCGCGCCGCCGACCCAAAAATCGGCGGCGGCGGCGGCGCGGCGCGGCGTGGACGGCGCCAGTAATGGATCCAGGAATTTTATGAGGGGCCAAATGGGCGTCCGAACTTTAGAAATATTTTGAATTTACACACTGCAATGGTTGCGGTTCAAGCTTTATTATTCCAGTGCAGATAGGAATCAGCTGTCACTCGTAGTTAGGACCTAGTAGAAGTCGTGTTTTAGTTTGACATTTATTAAAATTAATATAAAAACTAGAAAAACGTTCAATTTCCAAGAACGCCATAAGCCTTTAGTAAACGTATTGCTGACCAGGATACAATTAGCAGATGATGATGGTGATGATGATGATGATGATGATGATGATGATGATGATGATGATGATGATGATGATGATGATGATGATTATTATTATTATTATTATTATTATTATTATTATTATTATTATTATTATTATTATTATTATTATTATTATAATAATCTTCATTTATTATTTCAAACAGACACGCCACAGTATGATTATAATTTATTTTATGAAAGGTTGATCACAAGTTATTACATGAGTCGAATTTGTTTTGCTGCCATGCAAGGCGCCCATCACGTCCTACTTCTCGTTTACGAATGCCACATGGCGAATGAAAGTCTGAGTCGACCTTTGGGAGGGTAGCGGGAATCGATCCCGCATTTATGCTGATCTTCTGCTCTTTGTGCCAAAGTGTTACCATTACCCTAAATCCCCTCCCATGGTGTATCACAAATAATTTTAATTATTTTCACTCTGCTAAACTTCTTTCCCCATTAGCCAATGTAACAGGAAGAGTGAGATATAATTATTTTATAAAGTACTGATAGATTAGGGAGTTCTGGTGCCATCTGTTTTTCTATACAAAACGTTTATTGGTCTCGGCCATCGCGATACTATTTCTAATTAAAATATCCAATTTATCACAATTTATGACTCAATAACTGTGTATGCGTTTTGTGAGTGGATGCTCTGATGCACTTTGGAACTTTTTGCCTAAATCCTGAGAGAGAGGAAACTTTGCTCACTCGGAGAATGAGGGTCAATTCAGGGTCATGACAATCTTCTGTGGCCTGTCGATGCTGTAGGCCTATGTCTACCCCCTCCGGCCCCTCCCTACTTACATACCGTACGATAGACAGAACAACAATACTTGGGGAAGCACATTATTTGGGTTAAGAAAAGAACTAAACCTCGGCCATGCCAGGCCCGTGGCACGTTATGGCAGCGTACCATAACGGGCGGGTCTGGTCTTGAGGGGCGCCGGCATACAACCAAAAGGGTCGCTGAGACCGCCCCAGGCGTATGGCTTAATACTGCCTGTATGTTTACCTGTGTCTGTGTTTCTGTCTGTCTGTTTCTGTATGTCTGGCTGTCCCTGTCTGTCTGTCTGTTTGTGTCTACTTCTATTACCCCATGAAGCAACAATTTTATCGCGAAATCATGAAAAATATGAGAAATGCAGCAAAATAATTAAATACATCAGCGTAGCATCGGCGGCGCGCCGAGGAATTGTCGGCGGCGGCGGCGTCGGCGCGCCGATCAGCAAATATCGGCGGCGGTGGCGCCCAAGAAATGTCGGCGGCGGCTGCGCGGCGCGGCCGGCGCAGGGCTCTACCTGCGACATGAACTTATTCTTTCTTTCAATGCCTGTATTTCGCAAGCGATTGAAAACCATTCGCTCAGTTTATAGAATATGCGCTTACAGATTCAATTACTGCTGATGCAGAGTTTATCAATGCAATATGTCTGCTATTGTTGTTGTTGAAGTCTTAAGATTTAATTTGTAATTTCATTTTCTTTCTGCAAAATCTGATTAATTGCTGCTTAACCCTAGGGCTACCAAGCTTTTTTGTAACACGGACTACCAAGGGGGTGGTTACCAACCCCCTGGATTTCGTGTTTGGTTTTACATATCATAACTTGTAGTATAGCAGTGGATTCAGCATTCATTTCTGCACAGAATGGTATATTTAGTTGTACATTATGTGAATGCACCTCGAAATTACATCACTTTTAACAACGGAACCCATTAATTAGCAATATTGTATATTATTGCGTACATTTTGTACTTTTTGGATAAACAAATATAAGATTATGTGTGTTTTGAAACTAATCTATGTATAAAAGATACACAAAATCATCCCCACACATGTTTATATAGTATAAATGTACATCCATACATATATATCCATACATATATATCGGTTTACGTTGTAATGCTGTATTCAGCCATTTTCACACAGATTACGCGTATTATTATTTATTTTGATCACTTCCGGTATTCAAAAGACAAAGATGTAGGTAGGCAAATGAAGCCCTTCATTCCCTCTAAAGAATGGTATCTTTGTTTCTCTTCCAGGAAGACAAATGAATACGCTACAGACAAAAAACTAAGGGGGAGTGCTTCCATTCAGCCATTTTTCGCGCATGTTACGCGTATTATTATTTATTTTGAGCACTTCCGGTTGTCTCAGGTCAACTCAGTGACCATAGAAATGTAGCCCCACATTCCCTCTATAGAATGGTATAATTTGTGTCTCTTAATATTAAATGACGGATAAGATATAGTCGAAAATCTAGGGGTGGTATCCACCCCCCTGGTACCTCGGGTATATTGGGTATAACTTTTGAACGGTGTGAGATATCATCTCACATTTTACCTCAAAACATGTGTAAATGAACGCCCTACAGCTACCTAAAAGGTCAAATTTTTATTCCATACGGAAAAAGTTTGAGATGAAAAAAACCTGGGGGGGTGGCAACCTTCCCCTCTTGGTAGCCCGAGGGTTAACGACGCTGTGTCATAATGAAGCATAATTATTGTCGCCCTCCTCCTTCTCCAGGCGTGGGATTAGCAGTGCCTGTACTTGGGCAGTGCTAGTCTAGCACTGCCCGAGTACAGGCGGTTGCGTCTAAATCTGGATTGCTGTTCAGTATTTAACGACATCTTACGACTGTCAAAGCTGTTGATAATGACGAAATTAATGGAAAACAATTGAATAAGTTATCAAAATTATTCATACCCTAAATTAAACCGTTTTAAAGGTGTCTAAATGTATGTTCTTCATCGACGTCATTAATAATAATAATAATAATAATAATAATAATAATAATAATAATAATATTAATAATAATAATAATAATAATAATAATATTAATAATAATAATAATAATAATATCTTTTCTTTAATTGAGCGCCTGACAAACGCACTGCGCTGTACATTTACATGTTATGCAAGTTAAATCCTAACTACTAACAGAACAGACAGCCTGCAATACAACGGCGCCAATAGCAGCCTACAAAGCATATCCGCCCAACGGGGCTCGAACTCGGTACCTCTCGGTCTCTGTGCCAGATGGTATCCAATGCGCTATCGCCCCCCAACTACCTCTGCCTCTGACGCTGTAAAGACCGTTGAGAACGGGTTAAAAAATTAGTTAGTTGCTGTTATTTCTTTTAATTTGACGATAGCTTGCATAGTCCGTACGGCTAAACTTTTAACTCTGGTCACTTTATTGATTTAATAAATTCCCACGTGGCATCGTTTGTTTAATTATTAGCTAAGTGGCGACAATTCATCACTTCAAAGGAAGATCGCATTTCCGGGGATGGACAGCGTCGCAGGTAGGCAGATCAATATCTCTGGTTCCGTTGACTTATCGGGTGAACAGTTGACGATGGAATAACATAGAAGAGATATTGCCGTTGTTTTCTCGGTCTCGGTGAATCGAGCGGGCGTTTCGTCTCACCGTCCTGAATTAACTTTAATAGTGGGTTACGGGAGCAGAAAATTTCCACATTTGGCAACCAATGCGCCCTTTTGGTTCCAGATAGTAGGCCTACATGGTGGGAGAGTCCAAAATGCTCGGGGCACAAATTGTCACGGTCCCCTAGTGGCTTTGGCAGCCATGTTACAAAATGGCCAACCGAAATACATAATTGTTTGATATCTCAACTTCTACTTCTGTTGGAATCGTGATCTTGGTGTCAGAACATACCTATTTGGGGCAAGGATTTCGGTAGAATTAATAGACGAAATTGGCAGCCATTTTCCAAAATGGTCGACCGAAATTAAACTTTGTTAATATCTCAGCTTCTAGTTCTCTTAGAATCGTGATCTTGGTGATCTTTAAATGCATTATGTTTAGGGGTAAGGATTCCAACAGAAGTAATTGCATACACCTATCCTGCTGTGTACAAAGAATTCCTGCGTGGCTACTTCACAGTAAAGATGAAAGGCATAGACTAAGTTCATGAGCAGAACAACGCCTGCGTTAAGGATGACGGAGGTGCTATAGGCCTCACACAGAACCCACAAGCCCTACAACCGTACGATGGATGGTGTTTGGACGAGAGATCGAAGAGTTCTAGAAAATTAATCTGATCTTCGACATCATGACCAGACAAAAGCATGCTGATATTGCTGTCAACTGGCGTCCTTAGATCTAATTTGTATTTTATTTTATTTTTCTCAATCTTCTAAATCTGAAACTTAATTAATTTTCCGTTTTTGACGACATCTTGCGGCTGCCAGAGCCGTTGCACAACGAATCAAACGACACCACAGTCATTCAAAAGAAAATCATTGATTCAATAACGTCAAGAAAATTATTTATACCTTCATGTAGAACATCTTAAAGGTGTCTGAATCGACGTACTTCAGCGATGTTAATTGACTTCCTGGAACAATTATATCAATCCTCCGCATCTTATAATTTGCTTTATTATTGCAATTACTTTTTGAATCGCTCGAGGTCTCCGGTTTTCTTCTACAATTAGCAAGAATCAGTTTCTTCACACATCTTAATCGAATATCAGAAATTTATTATGATACTGTGAGTTCAACGGCTTAAGAGTGGACCATTGATCAGTGACGGCGCTACACCAAGACACGATTGTTCTTACTGTATGCAATTACTCTAGAGATGATCTATGCAAGATGGCCGACTGACAATACGTGGCTGCCGAACCTGACATGATAAATCAGTGATTTAATAACTTAAAACTGTTCGTTAAATAAATCCGCGATGTCTAACACAAGTTAATTCTTACCCAAACGGATATTTGATGGTATGGCGAGAAAAGCTTCGAAGGTTGACGACTTCGTGGACTTGGTGGGTGAGGTACGTGTTGCTGACGCGATTCGAACATGCATAAGAACGGATTTAGATACAACCATTGAAGTAATGTTCGAGAAACTATCGGCTAAGTTCATTGCAACGGTCCAACAAAGCTTGGAGAATTTCGCATCTCAGCAAGTGTCTCAACAGGTGGCCGACGCAACAGCACCTCTCATTGAAAGAATTTCGAAACTTGAGGAGGTAAACGAGGGCTTAAACTTGCGTGTCGACAGTCTAGAAAATTCGACTAGACTAACCAATCTAGTAATCCACGGTCTACCCTCAAACGTCTGGTCCACCGCTTCACAGAGTGCGCCCGACCAACTGGTCAAACCTGATCTACTGACGGACATCATAGACCTCTGTAATGACAAGCTGGGAATTGCCATCTCCGCTTCGGACATAACTACTGCTTACCGGCTACCGGTTTCTTCAGCAGGCCGGAGTCAACCGGTCCTGGTTAAGTTTACGTCCAGGTCAATGAGAGACCGGGTGTTCCAAGCACGGAAATCGCTTCGCCTCCTTCCGTCAGCCTCCAACGCCGAACACATCTTCTTCAATGAACATCTGACCAAGGCAAATGCCCACATATTCTCCTCAGCTAGAAAATCTGTGCGCGAAAAGAAGACTCATTCTGCGTGGACAGCGGGAGGCCTGGTCTTCGTACGTAAATCCAACTCAACCGATGAAAAACCTAAACTCTGCCGAACCATGAAGGATCTAGAGAACTTAGTAAACTTCATCTGAACGTTAACTCTCTATGCTCAAGTCCCTCTGGTCTGGAGTTCTCCTGGACTGTCCTGTCGGTGACATTTTGACGCGGTACGTTAAATCATTTTCTTGCGCTTCCAGGATGGATCCACCTCAGCTTCGCTAGCTCGGAACAGGGGAGCTATGGTTCAATGGAATATCTAATCTTTGGTTTTACGTTGCACGTGAGTTTAGTCCATGTTTGTTTACTTGTACAAGTCTTGGGGCAGTTGCTCACCACATGATTTCTGTTTAGCACTCATAGTTTGAGACTTATGCCTTACCATCACTGTTCTATGGTTCACTGTGGAGCTAGATTAAGGTAGTTTGAAGTTTATGATAACAGTTTTGTATTAAGAACAATAAACCTCATTTTGTCAATTTAGATTTTCTAGGCTGGAACGTTGTAGCCCACTTGTCTAAAGGTTCAATCATGTAGCCCACTTGTCTAAAGGTTTGATAATGTGTTGGTAAAGAACAATAAACCTCATTTTGTTAGTTTAGATCTTCCAGGTTGAACGTTGACTACTACCTGCTTCTATCTAAAGATTTGATAATGTGTTGGTAGAGTAGTAAAGGTCTGATAATGACTGGTAAAGTCTTGTGGGATATGAACGTTTAAAAGACTTTAACATATTAAATGTTAGGATTTACCTAGTTTTCGTTAGATCGAACAGATATCCGGTCACCTCGTTTTGGTTCTTGTGATGTGTTCCTTTTGGGTTGGCAGGAGCATGTGTTTGTCTTATAGTTTCTCTTATTGTGAACTAGCTGTCACCTTTTGTTGACTCGGCTACCAGTGCACCGTTGTCCTTAATTCTTCTTACTCGGCTGAGTACATTGGTTCTGTTGTTTATGTTGTTCACTTGACGTGCTATATCCTGTGCAATCAATATGTTGAACACTGCTTTAATGTTGCATTTGCTTTAACTAATTGCTCCTTTGACAATCTGGGATAGTTAAGTTTACATTCTGAGTAATTTGTACAATTCCGTCTCCGTTATTGTATGTGGGCCTGCTGCCCACGCAAGTGTAATACTATAACTTAACTTTTTGATTATTTAATACTATAACTTAACTTTTTGATTATCCTCTAGATGTGCAAGCTCAACCTAATACTTAGATGTGTCTCAGTGCAATTAATCTGACCTTTAATTTTTGACCGGTGCGGTATTTGATTATCTGAATTCTTATGCTCCTTTAACATATTTAGATGATTGTCACTTTGGCTAGCCACCGACCGTTCTGCACACAGGTCCAATGTCATTGACGTTGCCCTGTGGGGTCTCATCTGCCTCTTTAGTTAAGAATGCTTTTGTTATTTTTTGTTCTACTTGTGGATCACGGCAGTGTCAATTAGGTGATGTTCCCCATATTCAGTCACTCCACTGGGTATGTGAGCGGTGTTTAATGCTGAATTTACCATTTGCTAAAATTGGAAATGATGAGTTACCACTTGAACTCTTGGACCATATCCCATTACATCTACCAATCCAGAAACCTGTTCCCCAATGGGACAACCTGCCCACTCTTGCATTACCCCTTGAGACTCAAGCCAATAGACCCTTGATTAATAACCCAGATATTGACCCAGATGATAATTATTACATTAATAAACCAGTTGATCATGGATACATTACTCCACACCAGGTGTTGTCAATTATGGGCTCTGGGGTCTCCACCACTCCCTTCTCCTTGCTTCACCTCAATTGTAGAAGCCTATACCACAAAGAAGATGATGTAAGACTCCTTCTTGAAGAAATTCAACCCTCTGTGTTAGCTGTAACAGAAACTTGGCTCAACGACAGTCAGTTTGACTCTATGATATTTCCGGGATATAAATTCGTGCATAAGTCTAGAAAGACAGGACCAGGAGGGGGGGTGGGCCTCATCATAAAAAATGAAATCCCTGTCACTGATCACCCTCAATTATCAGATCTAAATCTTAGGCATGACTCATATGAAGGCTTATTTATTAACATCCCTTTGAATAAAGGTAGTAATTTTATTGTGGGGGTGATCTACAGACCTCCCGGTAAACCCCTCCTGGAGTTTAACAATGAATTTGACCAACTACTACATATTGTAAACAAACCCGGGAAGGATGTCATGATTGCAGGGGACTTTAATATTGATCTTCTCAAACACAGTGACCACCCCATGACCGGTAATTACTATGATATGATCTCATCTCATCATTTTTTGCCAACTGTTCTTAGACCCACAAGAATAACCTCAACCAGCTTCTCGCTAATTGATAACATCTTAACTAATATTGGATCTTTCTCCACTCACTCTGCTATAATTGTGGTGGACATTTCTGATCACCTCCCAGTGTTGGCCTGGCTTGATATAAATCCCACTCCTGATCTTAAGAGATTTCGGGTTACTAAGCGACTGATAAGCCATGATAAGATAAATTCCTTCTATAACTTGCTAATGAACATTGACTTTTCTCCTATATCGAAATTATGTGATGAACAAGACCCTTGTGGGGCTTATGCAGCTTTTATTAGAAAATATAGTGATGCATATAATTCAGCTTTTCCACTAATTGAAAGAGACGGGAATAAAAAACATAATCCAGTCAATCCATGGATGACGAGTGGTCTTTTTGTTTCCTGCAAAAAAAAGAACAACCTGTATAAAAAATACTTAAAAAACCCAAATGAACGTAACAAAAACCAGTTTATCAAATATAGAAATAAATTTAAACTGATCAAATTGAAAGCAAAAAAAGATTATTATGCAACTGAGTTTGCGAGATACTCCAATGATCTAAAAAAGACGTGGCAGCTCATTAAATCTCTTATTGATAATAAGGACCATGCTACCCGTATTGAGGAGCTAGTAATTGGTAATCATAAAATTACAGATGATGTGGAAATGGCTGAAAAATTCAATGCATACTTTTCTTCTATTGCTAAAAATCTCTCGGATAAAATTCCAAAATCAGTTCGGCCTTTTAGTGATTATCTTGACCCATCCCTTCTCAATTCCTTTGCCTTTTACCCTACTTCGCCTGAGGAGTTATCACAGCTCAATGGCTCTATTAAACTAACCCACAGTTCTGGGCCAGATGGTCTAGACCCTACTATAGTTGGTCCATCTATATGCTATATAGCTACTCCACTGGCTGCCATAATTAACTGTTCTTTATCTACAGGAATTGTCCCTACTGACATGAAGAAGTCCATAATTTCTCCTATCTTCAAACAAGGCAATAGGAAGGACTTGACTAACTACAGGCCTATCTCGGTCATATCGTACTTTGCCAAACTTCTAGAAAAAACAGTCTACTCTAGATTATATAACTATATTGAAAAAATGAACTTACTATACCCTTTGCAACATGGTTTCAGGTCAGGTCACTCCACAGTAATGTCACTCATTGATATTCATAATAAAATTACAGAGGCCATTGACAGTAAAAAACTTTCTATAGGAATATTTTTAGACCTGAGCAAGGCCTTCGACACTGTAGATCATGAAATTTTACTAAAAAAGTTAGAAAACTATGGAATACGTGGAACTCCCCTCCTCTGGTTTAAAAACTATCTGTCCTCCCGTTATCATCAAGTTAAATGTAATCTGATTTTCTCGGACTTTGGTACCATGAGATTCGGAGTCCCTCAAGGAAGTATTCTTGGGCCTCTTCTCTTCCTCATATATATTAATGACCTCCCCAACTCATCTTCTCTTTTGCACTTTGTTCTTTTTGCTGATGATACGAACTTGTTCATCTCCACTTCCTCCTACCAGCACACAATAGGTGTGATAAATGAAGAACTAAAACTGATTTCTGACTGGTTTAAAGCGAATAAAATGTCCCTTAACATAGGTAAATCTAACTATATATTGTTCTCATCAAATCGTAAACTAATCCTGCAATCCGATGAAACTATCTTAATTGATAATATGAAAGTACCCAGAGTAGCTTCTGTTAAGTTTCTGGGGGTCTTTATTGACCAACACGTTGGATGGTCTGAACACCTTACCCACATCTCTGCTAAAGTAGCTAAATCTATAGGGGTTATTACACGCATCTCGGCACATTTACCAAATAAAATTTTATTGAGCCTTTACTACTCCCTTGTGTATCCTTATCTGTCTTATGGTAACTTAGTATGGGCATCCAATTATAAAACCAAATTAAAGAGGCTTCTTATACTTCAAAAGCGTATTGTTCGAGTCCTGGCCAGGGCCCCTTTCAATTCTCACACCTCTGCACTATTTCAAGACTTGGGAATTTTGAAAATTGAACAAATTAATATTTATCAAGTGGGTGAATTCATGCACCGATATACTCACAATCAGCTCCCAAATGCATTCTGTAACTACTTTAAATATATTTCTGATCAGCACCCGCACTATACACGGAATAAAGGGAATAAGTATCTCGTTGACTTCTCACGCACCAACATACGCAAATTCTCACTAGTTATATGGGGTCCCAGACTTTGGAATAGTCTTTCTCCCTCCTTAAGATATATTCCTCACCTCACTGCATTTAAAAGGAAACTCCGGGAACATCTTCTGTCTAATGGATCTTAACTCTTGCATGTTTGATGTACAGATACTGCCGTGGTCCTTTGATCTTCTTACATTTTTAACCTATTCCATATGTGTTTCTAGCTATTATTTTTTGTTTTTTGTTCTTTGTTTTCGTTTCGTTCTCCTGAGTTACTTCTCTTCTTTTTCTCTCCTCCTTTACTTTCTCTATATTACTCTTTATATGTAATCCTTATTTGCTGTCTTTACTTATACTGCAATTATTATATTAATATGTTGTTTAAAAAAGTACTGCTTAACTGAACAGTGAAGATCAATTTTACTGTCTTTTGTTTACCTGTTGTGAACTGATCTGCTATGGTACTCACCACTGCCTTGTAATTTGTTTTTTGGGAACTGGCCATTTTCTTCTAATATTGAAAGTGGGGACCTTCTTAGCGGGACCTAGGTCCCTTTAGGTCTCCCTTATTGACCATATTACCCTGTTCTTTTGACTATCTTCTTAATGATTTGTCATTTCATTCTTAACTGTTTTCAACATGATTATCCTTGGATGATTTTCTGCTTACATGTATTTTTTTTCTTATAATTTGTATTTTGTTTCTTGATTTGATGGTTCAATAAAAATGATTTTGATTTGATTTTGATTTTGATTTGATACTGATCAACATGGATTATGTATATCTGGAATTGCAACAGTTGAAAAGAATGATTGAACGCCGACAATGAACTGGAACAATGCAACATTTGCAGGTTATAAACTGATTGCATTCACTCGTTTTTTGAACAATTTCCGGAAGTCTTCTAAAAGCTAAACATTGTAGCTTTTAATTGGATTCACTATTCCCATTGCAATCATTGAATGTAGACTTTCACAAAATATCTTACTGACTGTTTTACTCTAATGGGAACTATTTGCATTGTTTATGGGCATTAAAAAATTTTTATGAGACTGTTTGCGACCAGCTGAAGATATACAACCGTAAAAATCTGCAGTCGCATAATGAAAATGTTACATCAAGTTTTCGAGCATATAATTATAATTATATGATCAACAGTTGCCGTCGCCTATAATAGCAACTGCTCTTATTAAACACCTTTAAAACACTTTCCACGACTTTATTTATATTTCCCAGCAGCCTAGAAGGCAAATCCCTTGATCCATTGGCCATTGACGTCTCCGAAACATTTTTCGTTCTACGGTGAAACTGTTAAAAAATTTACAATCCTATCGACGTCAACGGCCGCTGTTGAGGCCACAAGATATCAAAAATACAAAAATTCAACAGTACTTATCCCATCGACGTCAACGGCCTTTGATGTCAAACAATTGATAAAAATTTGTTATAGCACAACAAGAAAAGACAAACAATAGTCGACATATGCGCTGTTTGACATGTTAATTTTAATTAAGAAACTAAATTCATCAGGCAGTAGTTTCCGTACAGAAAACTAGACAAGTCCCCAGTGGCAGACCCACGCACACACGTGGATCCAACCAACGGATTTCCATCCATAGTAAGACAGATAGAATGAAGTTCAAAGTCTGCATGGACTAAGCAGCGTCGGTAGTGTTGGGCGCTCGTCCGCAGCACACGTTAACGCCACCGCTGTCTCAGAATTCCCTCATTAATTGAAGGATGACGCACGTCCTGCTATCCTTCGTGTCGCCGGGGTGCACGTAGAACAGATATTCGTCGATAAGATGCTGTCAACTACAACAACATCGGCGACGTCACAAATTTATGAAACATAAAACAATAAGTAATGAAGGTAACGTTAAGATATTTATCCACCTTGTAGTAGTTTCCCGTGTTTAGCAACATCGTGTGGCTGGCAGGGCCGTTGACGTCGACCTCCTCCTTTCTCCAGGTTTTGGACTGGCATTGCCACAGTTCGTATACTGGCAAAGTCATTATTTTTTCAATTAACTTAATTAAACTAATTCGATGGCATTTTATTGCACCAAAGGCAATTTGTGTCCAATTTTCACAGGATTCTGGAGGTTATCATCCAGCGATTGTTTATTATTCCAAACGTTTAACGACATCCTATGACTACCATGGCAGATGACGTAGTTAAAAACAATTAATTCTAATATCAGTTCAGTTTCTTGACTGCAGATCTTCGTTCAATGACGTCGTTGGTTTGAATGCGTATATTGTTGGTTAACTGTTGCTGTTTAGCGACATTACGTCATAGCAAAGATGATTAGCGTCGCCCTCCTTCTTTCTATAGGCCTCGGACTGGCATTACCAGAGTACAGTTGCCGAGTTTAAATGCGTATATTTAAGAGGTTTTTGGGTTTATGTTGTAATGCTGATAGGTCGGTGCACTTACTGTACACTGAGCCGATTGAAGGTTTTATATAGTCGATGTTAGTGTCTATTTTAAGGTGTCTAAATTGAACTTGCATTTATGTGCATCCAGAGTAGATTTCTGTTTATCCTTCAACTTAACTCAAAACCATTCCACTTCCGTATCCCAACGGTTATCTTTTGAAGAATGGTAGATCGTAATCTCCAATATTCTAAGCAGCTTCTCTAAAGCAAAGCGCAGGGCACCAGCTTATTCAAGAGCGCTGCTTCGTTTCAGAGGGTTATCCAGAGATCGATGTCCGATACTGTCAGTAGCGATACTTGCTGAGGTGCTGAAAATAGACAAATTCAGGGACAGTTCTTTCCAGAGTCGATGCACAGTGTGGGCTATGGATCAGTTGGTGATTGAGGCGAATAGTAACTGGGGCATCATATACCACTGCTCTCACATATCTAGGGCCCAGTACATCGTATTCCTATTGGGTAGCTGGTCGCTAGATATCTGGCTTTGATAATTAGGGGCTATGTACTCTCTGTACGCTGTTTAATTGGAGGATTTGCTATAACAGAAGAATCATGGCCTAGAGATTAGGTGAAACAGAAGCACCACAAATGAAAACCTCAAATACTGTACTCCCTGCATTGCATTGAAAGGGATTTTGTTTAAACCTTACTTTTCCATACGAGTCATTTTCTCTAACATCTGCTTCAATAGAGAAGAATTCAGCTATTCATAAATGTGCTATTAATAAAACCAATATTGGTCTCATTCGGAGGATCTACATATTATACTAGAATATTGTTTGCTTAGGTTAAGGTTCCGTCGAAAAATTTTAGACCAAAATGGTTCAGTACGTTGACCCTGCCGCTGTCCATGGTCTGTATTTATATTAGTAGGAGACTTGTTTTTAAAGGTGTCTAAAAAGTGAGCGGTGAAATTCAGTTATAGCATCGTATAGCGTTTGATTGGTTAGCTAATGCTTAACGACGCTGGGTTATAACAAAGACGACTAGCGTCACCCTCCTCCTTTATCCATGCTTGGGACTAGCACTACCATACTATGGACAGTGGCAGGGTCATTAAGGAGTAACTTCTGTTTAAGGACGCATTACCGTCGCCCTTCTCCTTTGTCCAGGTTTGAGACTGGCACCACCAGAATACAGACTGTGGCGTAGTTACAGAGCCTTTTATGTTCCCATTGCACTGCTAAAATTTGGGGATTGGTTCAAGAGTTTAACGACAACTTATGGAAACAAAAGCTGTCGATGTCATCAAGAAATTATTTTGGCCTAGAGCATCCTTAGTAATTATCATAATTAATCTCTCCCTCCTCCTTTCTCCAGGCTTGGTACTGGCACTGCCAAGAAACAGCTGTGGAAAGCTATGGCATCAAAGAGCTCTTAATTGGATTAAATCCTCCGTTTAGCGGCAGATTGTGACAGCATAGGCCGTTGCCGCCGACAAAGATTATTTTTGGCATATTACAGCTGTGACCTAACCTAAGGGTATAAATAATTTTGTAAACTTTTCATTCAATGCCTTCCTAGAAACTGTGCAACATTTGCATAAAACATAACCTTTGAAAAATAACAACGATAACCTTTTACAGTAATAACTAAGATAATAATTCTTGACTGAGTCAACCTTTTTGCCGTTGCATCAGTGCTTAATGGAACTTTCCAACACTGAGGCGATCAATGACTCAACAACCGAGGTCGTGTACGTCTCGCCTTCATTTCCCATCAATTATGCAACTTTCCTCCGCAAGAGGCTGCACGAGGCAGTCACCAATTTGCCATTTAATGTAATTCAGTAATGTAATCATAATACATTTACACTGTTTAATTGGAACTCTGTGTTGAATAGATGTATCTTGTGCTTAGTTGGTAATTTCACCAACTAGTCACACGGACACATGTCGATGAACACTAGAATATAATGAAAACGTTCAACTTCGACACCTTTTAAACACTTTTAGGTGTGGAATTATATTCGTCAATCGCGTTTCGCCATGAATTATGATAGAAAAATACTGTCAGTCAGAGCGAGAATAGAAATATACAGCAGCATTTTCCCTTTCGACTTCAGCGGACCTTCATGCCAGAAGGTGTTGTTAAACAATTAAATGTAAGTTCACTTAGAAATTAATATAGCACCACTCGAAGAGAAGACTAAAGAGAGCTGTTATCTGCGCTAGCTTACGTGTTAATTTTCATTAAGGAAATAAATTCATCAGGCGATAGCATCCAAACAATGAACATATAAAACAAGATGTGTCACCGGTGATGGGCCCACGCACAGACGTGGATCCAACCAACGGATTCTCATCCTTTGTTGACAGTTCAAAGTCTACATGTTTGAAGCAGCGACGATAGTGTTGGAGCAACGACAGACGATAGCGTCCACAGCACACGCTGGCTATTCCTTGAGCCACTGGTTGCACGAAGAGCAGGGATTCATCGCCTGCCTGTTGGTAAATAGAAGCTCCACCCGTGACTATCGATCCTACTCCACAAAGATGAAAACTCCTAACAACAGATGGCGTACCTGGTCCATAGATCGCACACTAGACGAAGGAGGCAACATAAATCAGAAAATAATAATCATTAAATTTTAAGCAAGAGTGTAACTTTGTCCCACAAAGTAATGGTGAACATTCCCCGATTCCTTCGACGCCAACTTCCCTCATCTTCCCTTCTCGCTTCCCTTTCCCTCCTTACATTTTATACAAACTTGATCAGATGCTGTCAACTGCAACCAAACGGACGACGTCACAAATTAATGCAACAAAATACAATAAGTAAGTAACCTAACGTGAAGGCATTTATCATCATTGACGTAGTTAAATATGCAGGAAAGCAGCTCCGTCAATTGTCGTTGCTTGAACTTTCTTTAAGCAAAAAACCGCACAAATTAATTCAGCACATGTCCAAAAAAGCGTTGGTGACTGTCGCCAATCACTTTAAAAAGTGCTTATGACTGATTTTTTCTGTTTTACGACTAGCTGTGTGGTATCAATAACCATTAGCGTCGCCCTCCTCCCTTATCCAGGCTTGCGACCGGCATTGTCAGAGAGCGAACAGTGGCGGAGGTAACTTGTGACTGAACTGCATCGTCATAATACAAAGTAACGCCTGTGCGGTTAATTGTGGTTTTTAATATTATTATATAGCTGTTATATTGTCTCTTCGTATTTCTTTCCAACAGTCAATGTCTTGATTGTTTGCACATTTATTCCCAATCCAAATCTGTTACTGGTTTCGTTAATTCTTGTAGGCCTATATATCTGTTCCTGCTACTCTGCAACCAAGTTAAAGTCGTCAACGATACGAAATATATGTAAGACTTTCGCTAAATCAGAGTCACCTGCTAATTAAAGAGAGTCACATGCAAGATACCATCGACGTTTATGCAAGATACAAAGAACATATATACGTTGAGCTTTATTACATGTAAGTGGGTCAAAGAATAGCAGCAGTCAACAAATTAGTGAGGCTATATATATATGTATAGAGCGTAGAGAAAGTATAATAGCCCACTATTATTTTGCAACTCAAACTGCTTAGTAACTTTGGTTCGATCGATATTACAACTGCGATCAGGTAGACTATATTTGCAGGTGTTTGTCATTATTTACTCGATCAAAATTCTTTTTCTTCCATATCTGTACATTTGATAGCAAAGATCCTGTTACGCCTATAGACCTATACCAATAGAGAAATCGAAAGTGCTTTCGATTTTAGGATCCGTATACGTTAGAAAATGGCTACGAAAGATTTCGACAGTGGTGATAATATTCTAGCCAAGCAAGATGATCTCGACGATATGATTACATGTTGTATATGCACCGAAGTCTACACCGATCCGAAAGTCTTGCCATGCATTCATACATTCTGCATGAAGTGCATCCAAGAGACTGGGCTTACAGCCAACAAAGGACCTGGAGACGAGATGCCTTGCCCAATCTGTAGACGACCTTTTAAGATTCCAGAACAAGGATTTTGCGCACTTCCTAAACATTTCTTCATTGAGAAGCTGATACAATTGGGAAATGTGTCAGATCAGTCGGCGACTTCAAGAGCTCTATGCGATGCATGTGTAGAGGAAAATAAAGAAGACGGTAGAGAAATAAGAGCAGCTGACACGTTCTGTGTTGACTGCAAACAGAAGTATTGCGCAGAATGCTGCAAACAACATAGAAAATTTAAACTGAGTAAGAATCATAAATTGATAGAAATTAATGAACATGACACTGGTCAAAATTTGATGACCGATTCGGCATCAAATGTTTGTGAGTCACATGGAGACATGGTTCTGGATGTATATTGTGCTGATTGCAAAGCGATTGTTTGTGCCATCTGCTTCATTGACCACCATAATGGTCATAAAGGTTCTCATGTTAGCAAATTTAGGAAACAGATCGAAAGCAATATTCAAGCAATAAAAGAATGTGGATCAGCAGCTCAGATGAAGCAGGCAGAGTTCCTGGAGATGAAGAAAGACATGCAGGAAAGAGTGGAAAAATTAGAATGTGATATAGCAAATAGAAAAGAAATACTGAAACAGTTGATAGATAAGCATGAAGCCACTCTTTTACAAAGTCTATGTTCGATAAGACAAAGCAAACTGAAAGAAATCCAAATGGCAACAGATGATATTGATACATATGTATCTTGCTTAGAAACTTACAATTCTTACTGTCAGACGATAATGGCTAAAGGATCAGCTAGTGACATCTGTCGTGCATTTTCGGACTTATGTGCGAGAGGAGTGGAGTTGCAACAACAATGCCAATCCATGATTGAAAGAGAAATTCAGTCCATCAATTTCCGCTTTAAAAAATCAGAAAACGTGGAGTTACTGCAAAAAAGCTGTGTGAACTTCATTGGTGAAATTGAAGGTAAGCGGATTTTTTAGGCAGTTTCACATGCTTACGTTATTCGAGTGTAGAAAATAGCATTTCCCTATAGCATAATTCTCACAGTGCATCTCCTAATCTGGTGCAACAGAAATACACCTGATCCATAAACTTGAGGATAATATATTTTTATATGTCAATCTTTCAACAAATGGTAGCACAGAACAAGCAGAAAACAGGGATATTACATTCTCAAGACAGCAGGCCTGCCTGTACTATGCTAATTCAAGACATTACATAGTCACAGTTTCATTACTATAAATTACACTATGTGCATATTGGATAATTATCAGACACCAAATTTACAAAAGTGTTCCATATAATTGGGCGTCTACGACAGAGTCTTGTTCTTCTTTACAGCCAGCTTGACGCTTGCTCCTATCAACAGATAGAATTTATGAAGGCCATAATTATGATGATTTTGAATTCTTAAGAATGTCTTACATTTGGTTGAGATATTGTGTGTTGTGAACTTGTGATTCCTTAGTTTCGTCGTCTTTCCTTCTATTCTCTTCGACGCTACGTAAATCTGGAATTTCAAAACTGGTGTCTAGTAGTAAATTTGAATAGGATTACAGCTTAGGCTCTGCATGTCTACGGGAAGTAACCAGTACAAGACTACTGGCATGTAGTTATCTCTGAACACTGTTAGCTCGTTTATAAAGTTTTTGTTCTTAATGACTATCATGTTGTCAAGGCTGCGCAGATAGTGCTGTTAAGGTACAAAGTCCGTACACATACCTAAGACTAAGTACATACAAACATACACACATAGGCCTACACCAGCCTACATGCATATGCATACATAGGCCTACATACCTATGCACTTTCATTCTGTTTAATCAACAGCCAGTTAAGGTCTCTTTTATCAAATCTTTAACAACGAGTTGCATTGTGTCCCAGTCACTTTAGTAAACTCTCCTCCTTAAAATGTCTTATAGGTGCTTCTTGTGTTTCTGGGAGTCTGACCAAAGCGAACAGTAATAATATTTATTTAGTGAATCATGATTGTCTTGTAGAGTTAACTAATTAATAGATTTTGATTTCACAGTCATCTTCTATAGGCGAGGAATTGCCACGAATAGTCACTGGATAGGCGTGTATTATATAAGGCAAAGCCCCCTTCAATTGAAAATTAGACAGAATGACTTATGAGTTCCTCATAATAATTATTTAAAAATTATGACGGAGTCCACGCTTTGTGCACAGCGTGGGCCTACTAAATATACCTGCTCTGTTTTTAAGGCATAGGGCCTATAGCCTATGTATTACTGCGCAAGGGTACATCATTATGGTCAACTGTAGGTTATTGTTGTTATTTTCAGAAGAAATTGATTTGAAGCAAACGAAAACAAGCCCACAAAGTCAATTTGCTGAACAAAGTAACGAAACTGATCTTCTGTGAAAGTAAAACAATATAGAGAGATAGGGGAAGAAAAATTAACTTTAAAAATTAATAACAATAATAACACCGGACTAGAATTCATACAGGAGTTTTTTCTTGGACACCCTAATAGACATACATAGGCCTACATACCTACGCACTTTCATTCTGTTTAATCAACAGCCAATTAATGTCTCTCTTATCAACTCTTTAACGACGAGTTGCATTCTTTCACTGTCACTTTAGTACACTCTCCTCGTTGAAATGTTTAGGTGCTTTATGTGTTTCTGGGAGTCAGTAGTGATAATATTTTATTTAGGTAATCATGTTTGTCTTGTAGAGTTAACTAATTAATAGGCTTTGATTTCACAGTCATCTTCTATAGGCGAGGAAATGCCACGAATTTACTGGATAAGCGTGTATTATATAAGGCAAAACCCCTTTCAAGCGAAAATTAGACAGAATTACTTTTGAGTTCCTCATAGTATTTAAAAAAACTCTGTTTTAAGGCATAGCGTCTATAGCCTACGTAGGCTACTACGTCACAATTTTATGGTCAACTGTAGGTTATTGTTGTTATTTTCAGAAGAAATTGATTTGAAGCAAACGAAAACAAGCCCACAAAGTCAATTTGCTGAACAAAGTAACGAAACTGATCTTCTGTGAAAGTAAAATAAAATAAAGACGACAGAGAAAGAGAGTTAGGGAATGACAAACTGTGTATAAAAATTAATAATAATAATAATAATAATAATAATAATAATAATAATAATAATAATAATAATAATATAATAATAATAATAATAATAATATATAATAATAATAATAACAACAACAACAAATAACATAGTTACAATAACCGTTTTTTTTGTTTCAGAAAAATCTGGTTTTTATTTCTTGTCACGGTTTTTTTAATTTACTGTCTGTTTTTATTTTGTTTAAATTTATTTTTGTGTGATGTCCCTTACGTTGTCGTCGTTCTTCCAAAGATTCACCTAATTTACGTCATCAGGGCTTCCACGTTTTGGGATTTTCCCAAAATCTTGGGATTTTAACGGTCGACTTGGGATCTGGGTAATTTGCATAGCAATCTTGGGATATTTTCTAAGGCGTATACAGACTAGTTTTTGCCGTACTTTCCAACAGTGGCAGCGAATTAGATTAGAAAAAAGTTGGTTAGCAATCAACGCCATTCATAGGTATAAAGGATTTACTTGTAATCTGAACTCTGAATTGTCTGATTTATAATATAATTTGCAAACCATTATACAAAATGTGACCTGGTGTTAATGACATTGAAATATTACTTGATGTGATGTAATATTATGTTCTTCGACCTCATCCTAGTCCGAGGCAGTAACATAAATAGCCTATGCAATATAGCAGTAGGCCTACAGCTATTTATTATTTTAAGATAGTTAACAATATTTTTTCTATTTTCAGCTGAACTTCGATACAAATCTGATCCAGTTTTAGTTGAGACGATCAGAACAAATACCAATAAAAAGAAGAAAGGGTGGTTTGGAAAAGCAGAAGAAAGCAAAGAAATTTGTGGATTGACGATCTTAGACAAAGAATTATTTGTTGTGAGTGAAGAAAGTTCAGAAGTTAAAGTTTATGATTCGATGAAATTCTGTTTCAGTCGTCAATTGAAACTGAGGGAATTAATTTCTCCAATGGACATAGCATCCTGCAACAGAAATAACTGTATCTACATCTTCGATTTAAAATGTGATGATCAGTCGAAGGAAATCTTGAGAGTTGATCCAAATGGAAAGTTAATAAAGAAATGGTCAACGGGAGACGATTTTGGATGGGGTCTGTCTGTTACAGATGAATCGAATGTCATTTTAACTGTTTACTATGAAAATAAATTGAATGAATATTCGCCAGATGGACGATTGATCCGTGAAATAAATCTATCATTAGACACAGATATTAGTTTTCCATTGCATGCTATAAAACTAACCAATGGTCATTTTGCGGTCTGTAATGTCAGTGATCATCACAATGTGTGTACAGTGGATGCAGATGGGAAACTCCAGAAGTCATTCGATGGTAAATCTGGATCGACCGCCGAACAAATTGGTCTTCCGGTCTATTTGTCTGTCGATGGAAATGGATTCGTGATGGTCGCTGATCGGATGAACAGTCGGGTTTTGTTATTGGATTTGGAGATGAAATTTCTGAGAGAAATTCTCACAGGAGCTAAGCACGGATTACGAAATCTACGGAGGATTCATCTGGACGAGTCAAACGGTCGACTGTTTGTGGCTGACAACCCATCGGAAAATGAACGGATTTTGATTTTCGATTTTAAATAATGATTTAAATCATCCAAAGTATGTTAACCTGAGACGTGGCCAAATTTGGGAATACGTCCGCAAAGGCGTGCGGCAGAGCGCAGGACCCGGGTCAGGCACCCCAACCGACCAGCTGGGAGACCAGCATAGAGTGAGCAACAGTAATCAAGTCGGACTGTGATAAAAGAGTGGATGAGTGTAGTGGTGGAGTTCGAAGTAAGTGAGCGAGCAACAGTGCGGAACTGCCGTAACTGATAGTAAGAATCACGGCAGAGGCGGTTTATATGAGGGGCAAAGGTTAACTCTTGGTCTAGTGTAACTCCAAGGTCACGGACAACAGAGGAAAAGACAAATTGAGGGAAGTCTGAAGCAATGGTGGATAGGTCTAGCTTCGCAAGCTGCTGCCGAGTACCCAGCCAGATAAATTGGGTTTTTGATGGGTTGAGGCGCAGGCGGTTCGATGACATCCAGGCCTCCAGGGCACCTAAAGCCAGGCTCATTGCTCGAACAGCAGCGGTGGCGTTAGTAGCAAGGCAGTGCAGGTAGGCCTGAACGTCATCAGCATACAGATGACCTAGCACAGCAGAAGCTGTAAGTAGGGAACCAATTTAAGAGGTGTGATTGATGTAAAGAAGGGGACCCAGCACCGAGCCCTGCGGAAGGCCATAAGGGGCATTTATCTGCACTGGTGGGTATGTTTATTCGTAGATTATGAAATTGCTAAGTATACAATTGACATTTTGAACCGTCTTCAAAATCTAAACATATAAAATTATAGTATTTCATCGTCTGCTTACTCTGACTATTCAACCAGGCCCATATATCTCTCCGTAGTCCAATCCAATACTCTCCAGTAGTGCGTCGCCATTCCGAAGTTACTGTAGGTGAGCGAATAAACACAATAATATCATCGAAAGTGGCGATGTCACTTCCTTCTTCTTTGAGGCAAATATTTCTAGCGTCGTACCAAGTGACATTTTGGTGGTGTAGTTTGTAGCAACTCCTTTTAAACTTTAGATGACCGTCTGGACAACTGGAGTCTGAAAAGTTTAATGCTTCATGAACAGAATAAGAACAATAATAGTCTGTAACTCTCAAGATCTAGACCTTACGGCCCATTAGCAGCCCCATTTTTTATTATCTGCTATGGTTTGCTTACTTGTAGACCTACGAAGAACTGAACTGCGCGTGTCTGTGGTCGTCATTCTGCCTATCATTCTGCCTATAATTCTGCCTATCACTCTGCCTATCATTTTGCCTATCATTCTGCTTATCATTCTGTCTATCATTCTGCCTGACATTCTGCCTATCATTCTGCCTGACATTCTGCCTATAATTCTGCCTGTCATTCTACCTATCATTCTGCCTGACATTCTGCCTATCATTCTGCCTATCATTCTGCCTATCATTCTGCCTATCATTCTGCCTATCATTCTGCCTGACATTCTGCCTGACATTCTGCCTATCATTCTGCCTGACATTCTGCCTATCATTCTGCCTATCATTCTGCCTATCATTCTGCCTATCATTCTGCCTATCATTCTGCCTATCATTCTGCCTATCATTCTGCCTATCATTCTGCCTATCATTCTGCCTATCATTCTGCCTATCATTCTGCCTATCATTCTGCCTGACATTCTGCCTATCATTCTGCCTATCATTCTGCCTATCATTCTGCCTGACATTCTGCCTATCATTCTGCCTATCATTCTGCCTATCATTCTGCCTATCATTCTGCCTATCATTCTGCCTGACATTCTGCCTGACATTCTGCCTATCATTCTGCCTGACATTCTGCCTATCATTCTGCCTATCATTCTGCCTATCATTCTGCCTATCATTCTGCCTATCATTCTGCCTGACATTCTGCCTATCATTCTGCCTATCATTCTGCCTATCATTCTGCCTATCATTCTGCCTATCATTCTGCCTATAATTCTGTCTATCATTCTGCCTATCATTCTGCCTGTCATTCTGCCTGACATTCTGCCTATCATTCTGCCTGTCATTCTGCCTGACATTCTGCCTGACATTCTGCCTATCATTCTGCCTATCATTCTGCCTATCATTCTGCCTGTCATTCTGCCTATCATTCTGCCTATCATTCTGCCTATCATTCTGCCTATAATTCTGTCTATCATTCTGCCTGTGATTCTGCCTGTCATTCTGCCTATCATTCTGCCTGTCATTCTGCCTATCATTCTGCCTATCATTCTGCCTATCATTCTGCCTATCATTCTGCCTATCATTCTGCCTATCATTCTGCCTGACATTCTGCCTATCATTCTGCCTATCATTCTGCCTGTCATTCTGCCTATCATTCTGCCTATCATTCTGCCTATCATTCTGCCTATCATTCTGCCTATCATTCTGCCTATCATTCTGCCTATCATTCTGCCTATCATTCTGCCTATAATTCTGTCTATCATTCTGCCTATCATTCTGCCTATCATTCTGCCTATCATTCTGCCTATCATTCTGCCTATCATTCTGCCTATAATTCTGTCTATCATTCTGCCTGTCATTCTGCCTGTCATTCTGCCTGACATTCTGCCTATCATTCTGCCTGACATTCTGCCTATCATTCTGCCTATCATTCTGCCTATCATTCTGCCTATCATTCTGCCTATCATTCTGCCTATCATTCTGCCTATCATTCTGCCTATCATTCTGCCTATCATTCTGCCTATCATTCTGCCTGTCATTCTGCCTATCATTCTGCCTATCATTCTGCCTATCATTCTGCCTATCATTCTGCCTATCATTCTGCCTATCATTCTGCCTATCATTCTGCCTATCATTCTGCCTGTCATTCTGCCTATCATTCTGCCTATCATTCTGCCTATCATTCTGCCTATAATTCTGTCTATCATTCTGCCTGTCATTCTGCCTGTCATTCTGCCTGACATTCTGCCTGACATTCTGCCTATCATTCTGCCTATCATTCTGCCTGTCATTCTGCCTATCATTCTGCCTATCATTCTGCCTGTCATTCTGCCTGACATTCTGCCTATCATTCTGCCTGACATTCTGCCTATCATTCTGCCTATCATTCTGCCTATCATTCTGCCTATCATTCTGCCTATAATTCTGTCTATCATTCTGCCTATCATTCTGCCTGTCATTCTGCCTGTCATTCTGCCTGACATTCTGCCTATCATTCTGCCTGACATTCTGCCTATAATTCTGTCTATCATTCTGCCTGTCATTCTGCCTATCATTCTGCCTATAATTCTGTCTATCATTCTGCCTATCATTCTGCCTGTCATTCTGCCTGTCATTCTGCCTGTCATTCTGCCTATCATTCTGCCTATAATTCTGCCTGTCATTCTGCCTATAATTCTGTCTATCATTCTGCCTGTCATTCTGCCTATCATTCTGCCTATAATTCTGTCTATCATTCTGCCTATCATTCTGCCTGTCATTCTGCCTGTCATTCTGCCTGTCATTCTGCCTATCATTCTGCCTGACATTCTGCCTGACATTCTGCCTATTATTCTGCCTGTCATTCTACCTATCATTGTCATTGTCTTGGGAAAAAGTTGGTCGATATTTCTCCAATATTGAAATGGATGCTGCGGCTGAGTCTGCGTCTCGAAACTTTCTCTATTTTTCCTCGTGGGTTTCGAGTGTTCTTGAAGCTATTTCATCCGAGGAAAGCGATTCCTGTCTGAATTCCGCCCATCAACATTCATGGATTGACAGGTTTCAGATGGTTAGATGAACCTTAGAATCTAAGGTTCATCTGACCATCTGAAACCTGTGTAGATCTAAGGCTTAGATCTACCCAAATACGTCCCCTCAGCAACCTTAAAAATGTTCAATTGATCGACGTAAGAACCAAGTGTCTTTGGAATGGCACCTGCCGGAGGCGGCGTATAGAGTTTCTTCACCAACGCGAACCCGTGTTCTGTACATTACATTAAGCGACTCTTCGGCACATGCACCAGCAACCTCTAATACGTTTGGGCTCCTGCGATCTCATGGCTTTCCTCGGGCGGGCGGCACTCCACGGTGTGGCCAGGATCACAGTCATATCACGAAATCTGTATGCTGCACCGTCTGGTGTCGGTTGTGTGGCCTCGATTAAATACGATACAATACTCACTTTAATAGTGATTAGTTTCTCTGAGGAACCTATATATAAATTTCTGACTACAACTATAACCACAACTGCAACAGGAGCTGAGGTTGAAAACAAACGAGACCGATCGATTATGTTTTAATTTATAGAGCTAATCTTACAATAACATCTAACCTTTTTTCTATCATCTTCAGTTTCATATACGACTTACCATAATCGGGATACTATGCAGTTGAATGCAAAATTTCATAGCGCATTTTCAACACACATTTGTTTTCCGAATATTGTGCTATTGTGCTATTTTTCGCCACTGTATGCATAGTTGTTGTAAAATATGAGCGTTTGTCTCGTGCCAATGAAGATTACTGACTTCCTTACTTACTTATTCTGAAGTACTTACTGTTGTTGAGGAATGAGCAGATGAATTTTCTTTTGGAGGTCCCTTGACCGAAGGATGACCATTGCATTCTGTCTGTGTAGAATATCAAGTAGGTGTAACGTAGGTAGAAATAGTCACCTTGAGCACTCGGATAATAGCCTTCAACAACAGGAACATTCTTCAGTTCAAAATATAATTCGTCGCCTGAGAATTATCTTGTCGTATCTCCACTTTTTTTCGAAAAGCAGTTTAGAGTTGATTTGTAGCAGAATTTTTGGATCTTTCTTCAGTTTCAATGGCTAAGAGATACGACAGGTCGTTTTAAAGATATTCAACAAAATATACTGTCATATATGTCCTGTTTTCAGACAGATTTTATCGTATCTCCACACAGCATTCGTGGTGTAGCAGTGTATGTTGTTGTATATCCAGAGAAAGCTCGTCGTTGATTGGACGAGCAGGAGATACAACAGTATAAACCTGTGCGCTTAGCTGGATTAAAGTGTCGTATATCCAGACAATTAAAAGTTTTCAATTTAAAAATCCAGACTATATCCATGAATATTTTAACGAAAACACTCTCTAATAATTGATCGTTGCTTGATTTAATCATTTCATGTCTTTGTTTACCGTAGGATGGTTCGTAATATTTGTAAATCCATTTTATACAAATTTTTCTTAAATTTCTGAAAAACAGCTCTAATCGTTAATTTTTTTAATGCAGAGTCTTTATGCAATGTTGATGTTTTAATATTACGTCTGTTTGAGAACTGTAATTTGATAATGCCCTCCTTATTGCATTGAATTTCTTATTTTTCCGCAAAATGCGGCCCAAACTTCAACCTCGATTATCTCGGAATTTTGGAAAATGGAGATACGCGAGGATAATTCTCAGGCGACGAATTCACTACAAAAGCACTCCTGTACGCATGTAGTTCATATAAATAAATAAATATATTGCCATTTATATAGCGCCTTACAAGAACCTCACAAAGGCGCTAAACGTAGCCAGCTAACCAGGGCCGGATTAACATTTTTTAGGCCTGGTTCCAAAATTGTAGGCCTATAGTAGGCCCCAAATATATGTTCAACCAAAAGTGTTGACAAAATTTATATGATAGGTCCTAGAATAGATATTTAAGAATTTAATACTGTTAAATGACGTGCTTTATGATACAAAATCTGTCAACAATATCCTGAAAATCTGGCCGTTGTACAATTTCACACTCAATGCGCGTGTACTCTTTGCACCCCCAACCTGCAACGTACGCTTGACGCGTGCCCACGAATCCTATAGAAGGGTCTATATCCTGACTGTAGCCTATCCATGTGAATATTTAGAAACTTAATATAAATCGATGAACTAGTCTCAAATGAACATCTGCTGTACCAATAATTGACCAATGTATATACTAGTGTTCATTCATTCATTCATTCATTCATTCATTCAGAGGACTTATTTAGCGCCCTTCAAAGATAACCTGCTCAGAGGCGATAAATAACAGTTTTCAAATTCTTGTAAAAGGTGTATGCAGAGTCTGATGTACATAGCCTACTAGTGTTTAAAGCAGTAGCACAAACAAGCACCCGGTAGCTCATATCTTGGGCCAGCAGTAGTCTGCAGTTTAGGCCAGATTGAAGGATGTGTCATCCAGTCAGGTTACGGGCATACAAATTAGTGATACATCTCCCACAGCACGAATTCTTTCTTCCTATAGTTATTGTCTTATAGCTGAACTGTGACTCATTTGAAGAAAGGCCAATGTAGACAAAGTATTATCGACGTTTTGCCTTCCTCGTTTGCTATTGTATTGTATTGTATTGTATCTATATATTTATATAGCGCCTCTCTCAGAATAACTATTCAGAAGCGCTCTCAGCACGAAAACCCGGGGGAAAAGAAACGTCTTTAAAGAACGAGAGACCAAAGAGGAAAAACTAGTCATTAGTTTAGCCCTTAATGAGGGCGGAAGGTCATTCCAAGTAGAGGGACCAACCACAGCAAATGCCCGGCGTTGAGCCAAGGCAGTCCTAGTCCTAGGAACAAAAAGATCTAGCCAATCAGCAGAGCGCAAGGAACGAAATGAGGTCGCAGATAACGGCTTTCGCATATATATAGCTATGCATACTTGCATTGTCAGTCTAGAGATCCTGAGTGGCCGAGTGGGTTGGTGCCCGCTGGCCGCGTCGGCGCCCCGGGTTCGATTCCGGGTCGGTCGGTTTATCAGAGATTAATTTCTCGGATCTTTACTGCGGGTGGCTCGGTCGCAATATAAACGTGGAGTACGAGGTTGCTTTCTGCCTCCGACACTGATCATCTTCGATATGAAAAAGTGTCGTTAAGCAGTAATACAAAAAAAGCATTGTCAGTAGACCCCCATACCTAAAAACACGCAAGCAGATGCATTTGGATTTCTCCCCGCCGTGCGTACGTACTAAATGGATGACACTTAGACACAAGAAATGCATACATATGTTCTATACGACTATATACGTGTATGTATGTGTGTGTATATGTACATACGTATGAATGTAATACTATTTATGTATTTATATAGGACTATATATGCTTGCATGTATGTATGTATGTATGTATGTATGTATGTATGTATGTATGTATGTATGTATGTATGTATGTATGTATGTATGTATGTATGTATGTATGTATGTATGTATGTATGTATGTATGTATGTATGTATGTATGTATGTATGTATGTATGTATGTATGTATGTATGTATGTATGTATGTATGTATGTATGTATGTATGTATGTATGTATGTATGTATGTATGTATGTATGTATGTATGCATGTATGCATGCATGTATGTCATGTATGTTTGTATGTATGTATGTATGTATGTATGTATGTATGTATGTATGCATGTATGTATGTATGTATGTATGTGTGTGTGAACAAACGTTTTTGAATATATAATGAGACAATGTGTTAATAAGTTTTATATATATAATATGTCAGGTTTATTTAGGCGGCCAATGCAACTATATACATATGTTATATTTGAGCGGGCGGCTAGCGAGCGCCTGGCCTTAAGTAAACATTGGCTGACGGTAGATTGTCTCTTTCCACGTGCATATAGCGCGCCCAAAGTCGAAACTTGCTGACGGCAGTCTTTTTAACAGTACAGTTTGTTTTAATGCAGTAGAGAGAGCTGTATGTATTAAGAAGGAACTGTTAGGAGTTACAGTTGAGTTGTGTTGATGAAGAACATTGGCATTGAAGTGTTGAGTTTTAAACAACTGTGTTTGAAATAATAAGAAACATTCAAAATAACTGTGTTAATTTAAAAAATTCTAACAACAGTTTAGAAAACGTTGAGCGATTATATGTAGAGGTAAGAAAAAGTCATTGAGATAGGTCACTAAGGAAAGAAGAAGAGTTGGTGACAGTATGTATGTATGTATGTATGTTTGCATATATAGATTCAGTAGTGTTGATCATAGTGTTGCCGTCTATCATGCAGGTCTATCTCGTTTCATCATTAGTGACAGATAAATGAATAAAAAAAGATTGATATTAGTTGTAGGATTAAATGCAGCACAAGATGATCTGGATGTCCATTCATCCCGCTCTCTCACAAATGCAACGTGCTAGTTTACGTGTAGTCCGTCCCTCACTCTAGAAGAGACTGCCAGACAAACTGCAACATGAACTTCTTCTTGTCGGTTCTCTACCTCTATTTTGCAAGCGATTGAAGACCAATCTGTTTGATCGTTGTCTTGTTTTATAAGATCATGAACAACTCCACGGAGTTTCCTCATGAAGGCGCAATATAATTGTGCAGTTACCATTGCGATTTTGATGGATACATATACATAAAATATATATTCATGCATTTATATGTATGTATGCAAGCAGGTCCGCGTCTATGTATACATATATGTCTGAATGTATGTTTGTATATATATATATATATGTGTGTGTGGATTATGCATGTATGCATGTATACGTAGGCTACATGTATGTATGCATGCATGTGTGACTGATAGGCTGACCACTTGACTGATTGGCCATTTGGCAACAGAGAATTGTGTTTTGTCAAGATCAGTTAACTATTTAAACGACCCACCTGATGATATTCCGTTGGTCCACGTCAAAGCACTTTCTATATATCGATAGCCATTTGTAACAACATCCGAATCCAGTTTGGCAGATGAATCGTTAATAAACGCTTCAATGGCGGATTGAACCGTTGCATTTGTTATGATGGCCAACGACGATGAATGATCTTTGCACCAGTTGTTGGCTGATGGCCGCGAATATCTGTATTCCCTCGCAAGAGAATCGTCGTGTTTGTTTGTAATCAAACAAATTGAAAACGAATCGTAACACTTTCTATAATGGGCCACGATGGCTGCAATAAAATTCACTGAAGAAAAGAAATACAGTTAGGCTAATTATATGACTGCATACATAGTTGGTCCAAAACCACAGCAACACATTCAAAATAAAGACTCGTGGAAATAACATTGGGCCTGCCTACTTTATTTTGATGAGTATGTCATGCATGCAGAAACAGTTCTTGTCTTTGAAAATCTCTTTTGTGTTACCGGCATAAAAGATATAACCATAGCATGCATGAGCTTCCACAATGGTTGTTGTGATCAGTGATAAACATCAATGACCAAAACACATAACCATAGTCAAAATTAACTTGTGAAGCAGACCTGACATTAACAGAAGATAGTACGAGCCAGTGGGGACGAGTCATGGCTAAAAGAAAACACGAATCGGCTGATTTAAAGAGGGCGCTACATGAATATTTCCTTTGTTTTCCTGCATGACCCAGTCGAATGCACACACGTTTTCGTTTATTAAGCAGAGATAATGTTTTAGAACAAGAAGTGCGAATACTACATGTTATAGCACTTCACTTCAGAGTCTGTATACTCCACAACAACTTGTCCGATTCTAAATAATAAAGTCCAATCATTATAGAGTCCTATCCATATAATTATTCTAATATAATTTATATACATCAAATAAAAACCGAAATACCACTCCTATTAAAACTGAAATAGATACATGTAAGTACATATCCAATGCATATGACAATAAGCAAAAGAAAGCAAGTAGAGTGTATTGTTGACAGACGGTCACTTACCACACAAAAATAAGTAAATGGGAGAAATCTTCATTTTCGACAACTTAAGTGGTTCTAATGTTCAGCCTATCAAAAAGATTCTCAACTCTTGCGATTCTGCCCAATATATAGATATTCCATATAGGTAACACCAAACGCCGTCTAAACTTCTGGTCATAAATTATATCCTGGTTTGTTTACTCTG
>JACEVL010000082.1:1502098-1577098 GCA_020284085.1 Aporrectodea caliginosa
TGCCGTTCCTTCTCACCTGAAGAACTCTGGCTGGAGACGGTTGATAGATTTTTGAATATGTCCATTTTAGACACGTCATGCAGCATTTGACGCGTCGAAGTTGATTTAAACAGAGGAGATGTAGGACTAGACATGGCAGGAGGCAGGAATGTCGTGCTTCGTGTTGTTCTTGAAGCCGATGCATAATCTAAACATGTAGCTGGTTACACAAAGTCTTCGAAACGAACGTACAGCAGTTTAAAGTAATAAACTATTAAACAGATATCCTAGTTTTATTTATGCAATAAAAACGACGAATACACCCAAGCAGAATCGATGGCCAACATTCCCATCTCGAACAACAACAGGCCTGATTACAGTTATATAGAGGTAAGATCAAGAAAAATCATTAACAGAATTTTAATTTTTTAATTCTAATTAACAATACTGACTAACGCTCGCGTTCATATTCTGAACCCACATGCTCTTGTGAGGTAGGCCTATATAGTCCTATACTTGATAGCCTATATATCATGTTTGCTAAATATACGCGAAATCAAGAAGAGCTCCAAATAAGATAAGCTGATGTTGTTACACCTCAAAACGGTCAAATCCATTTAAAGCCGAATTGATTGATTCTGGTTCGTTAGTCCTGCTAGCCCCATACGACTTCAGACCCACGGATTATGGATTTAAAAAAGCGTAAAATGGAAAAAGACAACAAACTATAGCGTACACATGGGCAGAGGAATCTACCATTCTCTACAAGGGCAACTCATCAATGAATCTAATTATTAGCAGACAGAATGATGACAATAGATATATACTCAGCATCTTAGAAAACTTCCTATTGTGCTATAACTGTACTCTTAAGTAAGTTCTGAGTAAATTCGACAGGCGAGTAGCAGCCATTCCCAACCACCACGCACACTCACAATGTGCTTGTTGGCTGGGTTAAACCGTTTCACTGTCTGTGAGCTATTCTGTATATATTATATTCGACGAATACGTGAAAAGTTGAATGACCTTGAATGCACACGTAGCGATATTTCTGTGAACAATCACAGTCCTTCCACTTGCCAGTTGTTACACGTAGGCAGAGGCAGTTGCCAAATGTAGGGCTTGGATTCAAAAAGTCCCAGTTGTAATAGTTTAAATCTACAGCAGCTGAAACATTAACATTCGCTCTTAATCTTACGTCGATATTACAGTAACTCTTATAGTTATCATAGGCCTACTTCTGTATGATAGCTATGTGCAATGCACAAGGCATCAACAAAATTAATGGCGCACCAAAACTAGACTGTAATTTTAATGTCGATAATTACACACTTATTGTATTCATAATTTTAATCAGCCTCATATACCTTTTCAACAGAATATTTGTAGCCAATAGGAGCAGGGAACATTTGAGAGATACTTTGGCGAAATGTACCTTCTGGGGAATGTGACTTTTGCGACATTTTAACCACAACTTTCATGCTTTGTTTTATTTAGACAATACCCTGTTTCACATAATTATGTAGGCTATTAAATACTAACAAATAGGCTGGACAATGTAATCTACCAATCATGGAGTGAAAGGACAAGGTGGTCAAGTCTCTATGCTATGATTAACATTTAAAAAGTCTACATCTGTGGGACGGGGAATTAGCTCATTGCATCTAGAGTATAATAATTTTTCGTCTGCATACTTCCGTTGTTTGTCCAACTCCATCTTTCTCTCAGAAGTCCAATCCAGTATTCGTCACGCCATTCTGAAGTAAGCGAGAGATACCCATCTTCGAAAGTTGCAAGGTCACTTCCTTCTTCTTTGAGGCAAATGCTTCTGGCGTCGAACCAAGTGACTCTTTCGTTGTGCATTTTATAGCATCTCCCTCTCAACTGTTGGTGACCGTCAGGACAACTGGAGACTGAAAATTTTAATGCTTCATTAACAGAATAAAGAACAGTAGTCGTCTGCCATGGCCCAACACCGTGCCTTTGCCATCGTGGGCCCTTCTGTGTTGAGTGACCTTCCCCTCTATCCGTAGGACCGTAGTAAGATGTCCGTCGGGGTCCCACCCCCTCCCTTTTGTTGCTTGAAGACTTTCTTATTTCCTCGGGGCTGTCACGCTTAGAGCGCCTCTGAATAGCTACTACTGTATGAGGCGCTTCAAAAATTCTCAGATACGATATGATACGAAACTAGCTTTAGTGATCAATTTCTGTTGAGGAAACGATTATAAATTTCTGACTACAACTATAACCACAACTGCAACAACAGCTGAGGTTGAAAACAAACGAGGCCAATAGATCATGTTTTAATTTCTATAGAGGTAATCTTACAATAACATCTAACCTTTTTTCTATCATCTTCAGTTTCATATAGGCTATGACATACCACTATCGGGATGCTATGCAGTTCAATGCGAAATTTCATAGCAATTTTCAGCAGACTTTCCCCCGAATATTGTGCTACTTTTCGCCACTGTATGCATAGTTGTTGTAAAGTATGAGCGTTTGTCTCGTGCCAACGAAGATCACTGACTTACTTACCTATTCTGAAGTACTTACTGCTGTTGAGGAAGGAGCAGATGAATTTTCTTGGGAAATTCGCTTGACGGTCGAACGCAACTGAAGTGTTGCCTGTTGAGACTACTAAGTAGGCGTAGCGATAGCCAGGGTTCGAATTCTGATAAACTTCAACAACAGGAACATTCTTCAGTTCAAATAATTCATTACAAAGGCACTCCCGTATGCCTGTAGTTATATTTATTTAGTTATATTTTTATTTATGCGTATCTCGGTATCTGTGTATATGTTCTTTAAGTTTTAAAGACGTTTCTTTTCCCCCGGGGTTTTCGTGCTGAGAGCGCTTCTGAATAGTTATTCTGAGAGAGGCGCTATATAAATCTTTAGATACAATATAATACAATGGCCATTTAAAGGGCGCCTTAAAAGAATCTCACGAAGGCGCTAAACGTAGATACAAAACAGATCTAAACCGATGCGACTTAAGAAATTAAGAAAATGTTTCTGAGCTGCACGCGGTGCAATGTTGCGAATGCTGCATATGTATTATACATACACGCATACGTATGCTTCTATGCATATATGTCTGAATGTATGAATGTAAACTATGTATGGATGTATATATGTATGTATGTATGTGTGCATGTATGTATGTATGTATGTATGTATGTATGTATGTATGTATGTATGCATGCATGTATGTATGAATGTATGTATGTATGTATGTATGTATGTATGTATGTATGTATGTATGTATGTATGTATATGTATGTATGTATGTATGTATGTATATGTATGAATGTATGTATGGATGTATGGATGTATATGTGACTGATCGACTGGCCAATTGACTGATTGGCCAGAAGCAACAGAGAATTATTTTTATTCCAGATCAGTAACCTGTTAAAAATGTACCTGATTGTCTTCCATTGACCCACTTCCAAGTATTCTCTCTGTATCGATAGCCGTTTGTAATAATTACATCCGAATCCAGATGGGCAGAGGAATCGCCAATAAACGCTTCAATGGCGGATTGAACCGTTTCATTTGTTATGATGGCCAATGACGATGATTGTTCTTTGCACCATTTGTCGGCTGATGATCGAGTTAGTCTAAAGTTGCCCCTCCAATGAAATTGGTCGTTGGTGGTGTTTGTAATCAAGCAAAGTGAAAACGAATCGTAACACTTTCTGTAATAGGCAACGATGGTTGCCACAAAATTCGCTGAAGAAAAGAAAAACAACGAGTCTTATTCAGGACCGCATTAAGGCTTGTGCGGGCCAGGGTGCTGTGATAGTGTGATTACCTTCCAAAGGCCCCTTCTGACAACCACCGGTCTACCACATACATATTTATAACATGCTTACCAGAGAGTATTAACTGCATAAAGACACAATACACAATTAACGTTACATTAGGCCTACTCTCTGTACACGCAATGATTTAGTGTCAGGTAAATAACTATAAGTAATTAATTAATTATTATTTCGTATTTATCTATGTTGCAGCATTTTCGTTAGATTTAACAGTAAGTTCATAACAGGCACATTAAATTTTTTCTTCACTTCCGAAAATGCGGGCCCCTCAAAACTGCGGGCCCGGGTCCTGCCCCTTAGCACCCCCTTAATTCGGCCCTGGTCTTATTATATGTGTGCATAAGCCTACATAGATGGTCCACCACTACAGCAACACATTCAAAATAAAGAGTCATGAAAATAATCCTGGGCCTGACTACTATATATTATATAACAGTCTGTCGCAAAGGCAAAGTATACATTCCTTTCAAAATATCAGTTATTTTACCGGCATAAAAGTTGTAACCATAACATGCAAGACTGTCCACAAAGGTTTGTTGGTATTTGCGATAAACAACAATAAATAAGAACACAAATGACAAAATTAACTTGTGAAGGAGATCTGTCTTTAGCAGAAGATATATGAACCATTGGGGATGAGTCATGGCTAAAAGAAAAAATGAATCAGTTGATTGAAAGAGGGCGCTATATGAATGTTTCCTTTGTGCTCCTGCACGTCCCAGTACCATGCACTTTTTTACTTTATTGAGCAGAGATGATGTTTTAGAACATAAGTCAAGCAAGTAAATAGACTGTAGTTTTTTTCAGACAGTCACTTACCGCACAAAAACAAGTAAATTCCAGAAATCTTCATTTTAAGTCGTTCTAATATTCAGCCTTTCCAAAGATGCTCAATTCTTGCGATTCACTGCCGAACAAAATGTAGCTATTCCATATAACGCCGTCTAAACATCTGCTCATGAATTACATCCTGGAATGTTTACTCTAAGAGCAGATGAAAAGCATCGTCTGCTATGCACACAGGCTAATAGAGAAAAAGCTTAACCTATTAACCAGGGATGGGCAAATTACTCGGAAAAATTTAATTGAATTACAAATTACAAATTACTTTGGGACATGAAATGCAATTTCAAATTACAAAATACTTGGGAAATGTAATTGAATTACAAATTAACAAATTACAAATTGCGCAATTTCAAGTAATTTCAATTACGTAATTTCAAATACTGTCCATCCCTACTATTAACCAACCAATATTATTTCTACTGAAAGTGATAAATAACATAGACTGCTTCACACAGCTGTAATACAATCGTTTAACCTATTAACAAACGAATATTATAACGTTAACCGATACATTTGTAAGGTCTAAAGTCTAAACATTTACATCCTGTGAATTATCGATGCTTATGTCATGGATACTTAGTGCCAGATTCGCTGATGGTAATAACGCACATGAAAACATTCCCCCTCTGTCACTTTTACCATATGTATAGATATCTAGTGCTCACGATGAGCCAACTTTTAGTAACAGCTTATGCATGTGAATTCAAGATAATTCAATGTTTAACCGAAGACCTACAACAGCAAGGTTTAATTTCTGAGTAGTAAATGCTTGCTTAACGGATAAAGCTATAGATGTCAGCCGAATCGTAATTATTTAATCGCAGGAAGCCACACCTAGCATCCTGATTCTATTCTGCCCAACGTCATCTATAGTCAAAGCAAAAGGAAGTGAACACTGAACAGGATTCGAACACAGTTTACTGTTGATAGTTCTATCAGGATGGAGAGACACTGAAAAATATGCCATCTTAAGTGGATAGATAGATGCCTACAGACATGTACACAAGTAGCACAATTAAATATAATTATATAGCTACTGAACAATGCTTTTAACAGATATTTTGTATCTTTCCGAACCACTTACGACTTCTGTTATTTTCACGTAATCTAAATACCTACATACTTCCACGCACACAGAAACATATATGCATACGCACTTACATACACATGTATGCGGCACGGTGATCGATTAGTAAGAGCGTTTACCCTGTAACACTCGAAGGATAGCACTATGAATACAGTTTCAATGTATATTATATCGTAGACATACATGCATGCATACATACATACATACATACATACATACATACATACATACATATGTACATACATTTATTCAAATGTGAATACATGCGTAGATTACGTACACACATGCGTGCACACGTGCCTGCATGCCTAGCTCCATGAAAGGTGTTTTCCAACCAAGCCAAAGAGTGATTGCACTATGTGGTATTAGAACGTTACAGATTCTTTGAACATTGACTCAGCCATTCAGCCAATTCCACGTAAGACTAATTTAGTTGACGACCAGTAAGGGTAATGTAATAGCCTTGCTATAGGCCTAGGCGCCGAAATTTACATCCTGCACATAATCGTTGTGGTGATGGGGAACTAGACAGGGAATCGTGCTTGTCGGTAGTTGAATATACAAGAAATGATGATAAGTTGAAGCCGGATTATGTGTACATTTAGGTCATGTTGGACGGATGTCTTGAATATGCCAAGGGATTTCTTACATCCAGACAGACAGATAGAGAAGGAGAGGGAGAAGTAGAAAGATTCGGACAGACGGACAGAGGGAGGGAGAGTATGTCCATAGACGCGAGGCTTCATTAAACATCTTTTTTCGGCAGGAGACATCTTTGAAATAAATGTCAAGTGTATTGCAGGCTGTCTGTTCTGTTAGTAGTTAAGATTTATGTCTTCTGTCATTTGTGTTCTTGTGAATTGTTTCAATTGCATAACTGTACACTGTAACCGGTTGCGGTTTGTCAACCGGATTGTTTCAATAAAGAATATTATTATTATTATTATTATTATTGTTATTATTATTATTATTATTATTATTATTATTATTATTAACAGTCTTACCCGCGGTAGCCTACCCTTTGTGATAGAGCCATATTAAATGTTTTAGTCAACAAATGTAAAACCAACGCTGAGCTGTTGATATTTTCTTAAATACACGCTGACTAGACGATTCTAAACAACGTTTAGGCAAAACACCCGTTAAAAGATCGTCTAGGCCTTTCGTTATGATAATTTACAAATAAATTTCAATCAATCAGCCTTTCATTGATTCAACAACAGCACAATTAATTAACACAATCAGTCATTTCAAGAAAAGTTAATCTGCTGATGCCGTCAACAGGACAGCCCTAAAGGATAAAATAATCGCTATTGCAGGGCTGCCCCTTTCCACATTACATTTACTGATGGCAAGTTTAACTATAGGATTAAACAGCTGACGAATAATTATCGTAGCGTAGTCTACCACGGTACTGCGATGGATTAGTTCAGTTCAAGGCATTTTCTCGTGCATTTAGCTTACTTTTTAAAATCTATTTAATTGAACACAAAATATGTGACCTAAAATCTTGTTAAAGTTTCACCACAGTTTAAAAGGAATTAAGCTAAACAGTTATATTAAAGCTTGCAGCACATAATCAGTAAATAAGAGTATGGCATAAAAGACGAAGGATGAATTGTAAACAATTGCATAGGTGAATATCGATTTGTTTCTAGTTAGCGTTCTCCTGATACTCGTCTCCAACTGTTTCGTATGCATTGAATTCAGCGTACGTTCTGTTTGCAGTCAAATAATACGGGATTCAGGGTTGCATAGGCGTCAGCGGACGAAGCTAGCTGATAAGTGTTGGTCGTAGACGACACTCTTTGTTTGCCCAGAATGTTCCTATGCATTAAGCAATAAACCATCACAATGAAAATATAAAGATTACAGTGAACCAGTGAACTCTTTTATCCGGATATTCTTAAATCTAACCCCTATTCTGCAAATTAGATACCTTTCAATTTCTCTTAAGATCGTATTCGTAATCGTAATCTCCAAACTTCTAAAGCGCCACTCGAAAGCCAAGCGCAGGGCACCAGCTTATTCACGAGCGCTGCGTCTAGTCAGAAGGGTTGTCCGAGAGAGCAGTCCGAAGGAGGTCCGAGTCCGGGAGGCCATGATAAGAAGCAGAAGAGCAATCACGTAAGTCCTCCCCTTCGACGTCTTATCTTCCCACTGCCAGTGTACGGGCAGCCTACTCATTTGGGGCGCGGTGGTATAGGGGTATGTTCGGTGCCTTGCAGCTGGAGGGTTGCGGGTTCGAATCCACCTCAAAGTCGCTGCGTAGGGACCCTGGGCAAGTCCTTCACTCGCAATTGCTCATGCGCTTCGGCGTGAAACTCCGATTCAGCGTCCGCGCAGTAGTCGGGAGCGCCTCTAAATGGGCAATCTGGTTGGGGCGCTATAACAAGTGTTCAAATACAATACAATACAATACAATACAATACAATACAATACAATACAATACAATACAATATAAGCATAGCGGAGTATATGCTACAAGGCGCAAGGGAAGCAGAAATCACAAAACAATGTCTGTCCTGGCGGAGTTTTGAACCGCCGACCTCACGATTGACAGTCCAGCACACTAACCACTAGACTATCACGTGCACCCCAATTTTTTAACACGAGATAAAATAAGATAAGATAAGAATATGCTTTAATTGAACAATTGTAATCCGCATTTGGTGTACATTATATGGTAACGCAGACGTGGTAATAAACATACATCACTTATTGAGCTGATCAAGACAGTCCAGTACTCTCAAATCCTACATATTATCCTAAATCCTATATACCATCATAATGATGAAAGTTTTCCTCATCCTGCCATCTGCCGGAGTGTTTGTGCAGTTCTGGGCCTGTGGGCGCAGGTGGTAGGCGGCGGTTTTGACCGGCGGGAGCAGGTCTTGCAGTACATGGCCCCCATCCGCCAGGACAGCAGTAAAGAGACTGGAATCCGCCATCGCACATAGCTGTTCAAAAGAGGGAGTATTCTCACGGAGGTAATGGAATCGAATAAGCCGGTGATTGGAGCCGGTCCCGGCCATGAACCAAACAAGATTTGCTGTGTGAGAGAGAAGAGAGGGAGCTCTCTCTGGTTTCTCATAAATCTTACTTTGTGTGTGCTATCTGCAGTAGGCCTACTATTGAATAACTGCAATACAAGATTTCAGTAAAGATTGAACATCAATTATTTCTGACGTCATGCGATACAAACCGTTTTCGGAATTTCCTGAGGATGATGATACAGGATTAAATCACTATGTTCAAAACAATTAGGACAGCAAGTAGTACCCCGACGATAAGGCGTTGACTGTCTGCAATATAAACGAATATATAATCATATCAACAGTCAACACAATAAAGAGGAGACAAACGAACCAGATTGGTCACGCACTAGGTGGCAATTCACTCCGGAAGACAACGATTGAAGGAAGTTTTGCAGGAAAGAAAGCCCCAGGAAGACCAAGAAAGATGATATTGGGCTGGATGATGGATAAAGGAAACATACGCCTCACTATAAGACCTTATGTAGAATGGCTTTATACAAATGACCTGGGTAGCCAATAATTCATTATTCGCTAAATTAACCTGAAAAAGAGTAGCTGGAAAAGACAAACTTTTACCTGTCTGCAAGAGGGAATAAGGCAAAGCCGAAGCACATTCTATAGGCCTACATAGCTACATATACGAGGACGGTAACAGTCAACTGTTGCTTCATAGGCCTACCTGTGTAGTCAGCACATTGGTTGGAAATGCTTGCTGGATTTTTTTCAGCGTCGACAGTAGAAGCTCTTGAATCAGGTATATACCCTAGACATGCAATTGGTTACCAAAAGTACAACACTTTAAATTAAAAAAAACTATTGGAACGCTTTAAAAAACATTTATGGTCACAATAAAGACAATGAAAATAAGCGGGCAGAAAGTATAGCGGTCATCATTACAGAAGTTACGCTACGAGAAATATTTAAAAGAATTTGGAGTATTATTGACAAAGCTGAAAAATGATCTCGTACATGTACTGGAGACCGTACAGACGAATTGTGATGGGCTTAAAAGGCAACATGTTAAGCGCTTTATACGCTAAAACAGGACACTGTGATTGTAATCGAACATTTATAAAGCGTTACTCAGCGATGCAGAGGCGCTCCAGACCCAAGTCAGTGCAATTACAAACAAATAAAATGGACTTCAGGCGTTTCCGAAACAGAGGAAGAAAAAGGTTGAAAACGAACAACAATAGCAAAACAGTGTAATTATGGTGTAAACATGGGCAGAGGCATCTATCATTTCCTACAGGCGCATCTCATCAATAAATCAGTTTAATTCTCAGACATAAAACAGTAGGTAGATGTATATTCAGTATCTTATAACTTCCTTGTGTGCTATATATAATAGTGGTACTCTTAAGGAAGTTGTGAATAAAAGCGACAGACGAATAACAGCTATTCCCAACCAACACACACACACACACTTACATTCGTAATCGTAACCAAGCATTTATATAGCGCCACTCAAAAACAGAGGCGCTCCCGACTTTGCGCGTGTTGGCTGGGTTAAACTGTTTCATTCTCTGAGAAATTTCACGACTTACATTGGGCAGTGCAGTTTAAGAGGTGTAGGTTCATTGCGTGCCTCTAACTGCACTGTTAGTTTGCAAATTATTGCTATCAGACGAATGCAATTTTAAGCTGTTCAAATACCTTGAATGCAGATAGTTCTGTGAGCACTCGCAGTTTGCCCACTTGCCAGTCCTTGCCTTTAGACACAGGCAGTCCTTATCATAGCTAGGCTTTCCTTCGTAGCTTGGTTTTGCATCGTCCCAGTTGGAATATTTTATCTCTCCATAATATCCTAAAACAAAAACAAAACTGCCTTGTCGGTAAATGAATTACAGTAGGCCTATTACTATCATCATCGTCGTCGTTGTCATCATCGTCGTCGTCATCATCATCATCAACAACAACCAAAGCGACGACAACACCAACAACAAAAGTAACATTTTATTAATAAGAAAGGAAGAAGAAAAATAAGAAGGAAAATAAAAATAAGGAGTTGAAGTAGAAAAAGGAAAAGGAGCTGGAGGAACAGTCCATTACAGGAGGAACAGTCCATTAATTGCTTTGAGAGACAGCCATCCATGGCTATGCAGTGTTACTGATTTTGGTCTCGGCGGTGACCAGCAATCTCCCTCGCCGTCTGCCCTTCCCACAGTCAGAAGAATCATTGCAGAGCAGTTTGCTAGAAGGTGCAGGTGGAATAGAAATCTCAACCTGCCCTGGTGGGCATATTTATTGATACATTAAATCCTAAATATGGACTAGAGAGCTTGGACTACCTTTAAAGGCAAAACGCATATAGTATATGGTAAACTTCTTACTCTGGTTATTCATCCAGCCCCATCTTTCATTCCGCAGTCCAATCCAATAGTCCACATAGTCTCGCTCTTCATAGATACGCAGGGGTATGCCATCTTCGAAAGTGGCGAGGTCACTTCCTTTGTTTTGAGGCAGATGCTTCTAGCGTCGAACCAAGTGACTTCTTTGTAGTGTCTCTTGTAGCATCTCTCTTTAAAATTAATATGGTCTTCCGACTCTTCCGGACAACTGGAATCTGAAACATTTACACATCGTTCGCAGAACATGCAAAGTAATCGTCTGCTAACTGTCGAGAACTAGAGCTTTAGGGCCACCTGTAGGCTATAGCGTCTAATTATCTCAAATTTTGTTAGGTTACACAAGTTTACGAAGAACTGAATTGCGCATGTCTGGTGCCATATTGGTTGTCACCGGCCTGTCATACTGTCATTGTCTCGGGCAAACGTTTATCGATATATCTCTTACATACTGCCAGACTTTCATATATATAACACAATCTGACTTACATTTTCTACTACCTTCACTTCCACCTATGACCTGCCACCAATGGGATGCTTCTATGCAGTTCAAATGCGAACTTTTATAGCGCATTTTGAGCCAGTGTCACGCGGAAATACCTACTGAGGCTGATGTAGGAGCAGATGAAGTTTCTTTTCGAATTGGCCTGACGGTCGAATAAAACAAAAGGGCTGCTCGTTGAGACTACTAAGTAGGCGTAGCGAAAGTCGGCGTTCCACTTCGGATGAATATCTTCAACAACAGGAACATACTTTAATTAAAATACTTCACCACGAAGGCACTCCCCTGTGCAATTATTATAATATTTATTTATTTATTTGTATGTGTCTATGTATGTAACTAATTATATATATATCAATCAATCAATCAATCAATCAAAACTCTTTTATTGAAGCCATGTCAAATAAAAATATATATATATATATATGGATGCATGTTCGTGCACATTTATATATATAATGTACAATGTACATAAATTCAATTATACATGCATGAAAGTAGGTATATATGCAAATGGCCCCAAGTAGTTTTGCATATAATTATGTGTATATATGTATTTTTGTCAGTGTGTATCCATGAACGTAAGTAGGCCTATACCGATACGTGAATCTGCGTATGTACAGATGTAGGCCTATATATGTATGAATGTGTATATGAATGTATAAATGACATTAAATTGTTTCAGTATCAGTGATAGCCTTGAAGGGTGCTATATAAATCTCTGTAATGAATGAATGTATGTATGAATGTATGTCTGGATGCATGTATGTATGTATGTATGTGTGATTGATCGACTGACCAATTTACTAATTGGCCAGAAGCAACCGATAATTGTTTTATTCAGATCAGTAAACTATTAAAAATTCACCTGATTGTTGTCCATTAACCCACGTCCAATTGTTTAGGTTGAATCGATAGCCATTTGTAATAACATCCGATTCCAGTTTGGCAGATGAATCGTTAATAAACGCTTCTATTTCGGATTGAACCGTTTCATTTGTTATGATGGCCAATGACGATGATTTCTCTTTGCACCAGTCGTCGGCTGAAATCTGATTTAGTCTAAATTTGCTCCCGTCGGCAGCGTTTGTAATCAAGGAAAGTGATGAAAAATTCGCTAAAGAAAAGACAATTATGCTAATTAGAATTGAATAGATTAGATTATTCGAGTATTCATTAACACATTGCCGGAACCCAATGCGACTACAAGAATATGGCCATGTGTAGGCATTAGGTCTACCGTTTTAACATTTGGTCCAAGACATAATTAGCTATTAATTGATTATTTTAAGAGAATAGGGTTAATTACCTGCATACGTTAGTTTGTATATCAAGCAAACTGTCAAGGTACATTCTTTCCTTTCAATGAATATGTCATGCATGCAGAATCAGTTTTTGTCTTTTAAAATAACATTTATATTAACGGCATAACAGAAATCACCATAGCTGGCACAACTTTCCACAAAGGCTTGTTGTTATTTGCGACTAATATCAGTGAGGAAACAGACATGACCAAGGCCAAACTTAACTTATGGAGAAGGTCTATTTTTTAGAAGAAGATGGTATGCACCAGTGGGGCTGAGTTATGGCTAAAAGAAAACTAGGCTAGGCCTATTATTAGCTGATTTCTCAACTGTTCCTGTTGCTTCATACCTGTGTAGTCAGAACTGTTGTTGGAATTGCCTGCTGGAGTTTTGTCATCGGCCACGGTAGAAGTTCTTGAATCTGGTGTATATCCTAAACATGCAATTACTTACACAAAGTACAACAGTCTAAAATAAAAAGTTATTTGAACGTTATTTCTTTTATATGGACACAGTAAAGACAATGAAAATAGACGAGGAGAAATGTGACAGCCAGCATTACGCAAACTGCGTTACGAGAAATAGTAAAAGAATTTTGATTATAACCAACTATAAAGATGTTTGCACGTACATGTATATTGTCCTGGGGACCGTACAGACGAATTGTCAGGAGCTTAAAAAGCAACAAGTTAAGCACTTTGTACACTAAAAAGGATAATGTAATTGTAATTCTAATCGAAAATCTATAAGGCGCACTCAGCGATTTACAGGTCCAATTCAGTGTTACCCAGTGTTATTTTAGTTCAGAAAATCATTTTTGTTCTAGTTTTTATTTAGTTCGGTATCAATCATTTCAGTTTAGTTCTAGTTTTAGTTTTATTTCTGATAATCATTTTAGTTTTAGTTTAGTTATTATTCATCAAATCTTTTTCGTTCTCGTTTTCGTTTCGTTCACGAAATTAACACTGCTGGCCTTCAGCGGCTTTTGGCAATTGTGGTGAAATAGGGGCCAAGCAAGGCAGATAGAAGGGATGGGGTTAATTAGAGGAACTGAGCCATAAATGAGTTGATGTCCGAAGAGCCACCTTTCCCCAGTGGTGTCTGCCAATGAGGGTTGAAAGAAAGATCTGTTAGAAATAGAGGGAGTTGACGCACGTTTCGGATAGCCTATTAAACTGAGGGTTGTTTATTTCCGATAATATAACGGCCTGCAATAATTATAGTTCTCAGCGATTACTTCTGGGTCTCAGATATCAGTCGGCTAGAGTGGGGTTTGTTCTCCAATTCCCGGTGGGAGGTTTAGACGCTACTGCCGGGACTACCCTCCCCAAATGCTTCTTTATGGAATAAAAGAGGCCAGTGGGGGTAGAATGACAGTAATTTCTACATGCGCGAGTAAAACAGCGTCGCCGCCGAAATTTCTACTTTCTACCAAAATAGATTCTTGTATTTTCTATAGTTTTCGTTAAAGATTTCAATATCGTTCTCGTTTTTATTTCGTTCTACGTCAATCCTTTTTCGTTTTTATTTAGTTTTAGTTCACAATTTCTTTCTAGTTCTCGTTTTCGTTTTCGTGAACGATTGCCTAATCTGTTTCGTTCTCGTTTTAGTTTCGTTCACGAAATTAACACTGGTGTTACCACTAACAACTAAAATGGACTTCAGGTGTTACCGAAACAGAGGAAGAAAAAGGCTGAAAATGAACAACAGTAGCAAAACAGTGCAATTATGGCGTATACATTGGCAGAGGCATCTACAATTTTCCAACGGGCACCTCATCAATAAATCTAGTTAATATTCGGGCAGATGACAATAGACATACCTCAGAATTTTAGACAACTTCCTTGTGTGCTGCAGCTGTAGGCATACTCTTAAGGAAGTTGTGAGTAAAAGCGACAGGCGAATAGCAGCTAATCCCATCTAGCACACACTGACATTGTGTTTGTTGACTGGATTAAACCGTTTAATTGTCTGAGAAAATTCACGACATGCATTGGGCAGTGCAGTTTAAAAAGAGTAGGTTCAGTGTGTGAATGTAACTGCACTGTTGCTTTGCAAACTATTGCGATCAGACGAATGCAATTTTAAGATGTTCAAATACCTTGAATACAGATATAGCGATAGTTCTTTGAGCAATCGCAGTTTTTCCATTTGCCACTCCTTGCCTTCAGACACAGGCAGTCGCCTCCTTCGTTGCTCGGTTTTCCATCGTCCCAGTTGGAATATTTTATCTCTCCATAATATCCTAAAACAACAGCAAGCAGCTTTGTCGAAATCAGAATTACAGTACAGATGGATTTCCAGCGAATCTTTGCAACAGGTAGCTTTCATTATGACGATGATAATATTGTTGTCGTCGTCGTTGTTGTTGTCGTGGTTGTTGTTGTTGTTATAAAAAAAGTGAACAATTTAGAATGGTAATGTCGAGTAAATGCAGATGGCGTTCCCGCGAGTCCTTGGGACAGGTAGCTTAGTGTGTCGTAGGCTATTTATGTTTATGATGCATTAAATGCCAAGTATAGAATACAAAGCTTGGACAATCTTAAAGGCTAAGCGTATAGTATATATCGTCGTTAGCTTACTCTGGTTATTCATCCAGCCCCATCTTTCGCTGCGCAGTCCAATCCAAAATTTCACATAAATTGGATCGTCAAAGTATGTAAGCGAGATATACATATGTGCATATTTATAAATACATATATATACAAACATATGTATACTATACATATACAAATATATAAAATATATCCATATATATACATATGTATAGATATATATGCATATATATGCAAACATACATATACATATACAAACATATATAATTATATAGATACATATACATACATATAATGTACATATACATTATATAATTATGTACATATACACATATACTTACCATGAAACCTTCGGACTATCGAACCTCGGACTATCGAACCTTCGGACTATCGACTCGTAACCACCATATATGGTTATATACCATAGAAGATGCAAAACTGTGTGTGTTGAAATAGCCTACCCGTTCGTGCCTAGCGTCCTCAAAAATGGGACAGTGACTTAATGATTAATTGCAAACGTTATATTTGATAAAAATGAACCAGTGCAATTATTTTTGCAATATTGTATACCAACCTTTGTGAAACCTAAGACAGATCTGTAGAAATGCACACAACTTTTTTAAATTAGACGCGAAATGTCCGAAATGTTTACATTAGCTGAAACTAGGTCATAGGGCTGATCGAAACACAATTTTCAGCCAAGAAACCATTTTTGGTGCGCATTTTAAGTCAAAATAGTTCGAACAGCATCTTGACGTGATAGCTATTACAATAAATTGTATCGTTAATGCAGATTTAATTTAATGTAAATTTTTGAAATAGTGTCCCATTTTTGGGGACGCTAGGCACTAATGGGTTAATATCAACACTTAGCATAATCGGACTAGGTATAGTTTTTCGACAAATGACCAGGGACAGCTGAATTGGGAATTCATGCAATTACCGGAAAATGACTCAGATATCTTTTAAAATAACTTTCCCCATTTATGGAGACTTATAGGATACGGTAGCGACTGGTTTTAGAGAGGTCGCCTTAGACACCTTTTAAACGGTATCAACCAACGCTATATAAGGATGCGACACGATACGAAAATTTAATAACACCAGCGGTTGGCATTTTTAGACTAGATGAAACAATAAAGACATGAAAATGGCGAGGGTAGCTAAACAGAAACGGGGAGACATTACTTCCGTTCCGGAGAGACTCTGCTATCGGGAGACTCTGGGGAAGAATCTGTTTTTGGTTAGACTTTACACAATGCCACTGGGGCTTGACTAAGCAATTAAGAAATTTGGGGAAATATTTCCCTGGAAACACTCTGTCCATTTCACTTCTATACAGTTCGGCAATCATCTTATTAACCCTTATCCTAAGTTGATCTGCCCATTCCTTACAGTGGTGTCAAGCAATGGCGCTCCAAAATCCAATGCCGATGAAATTCTGTGTGAAGGTCATGCTGTATGATAGTGATTCTGATTGGCTAGAGCTGCCGCCCACAAATCTAACCCAGTGCAAATACATCAGAGGGACATAAACCCATCCATCCAATCGTGGTGAGAGCAGATAGGATGAATTGCACGTGTCCAATATTCTAAGTAGATCCATTCGGCAGAAGAGCTGATTATGCGAGCAGACAGGAGGCTCTTCCAGAAATCACATTTCTTTGGCCAATGCATTCATCTCCTATTGCCACCTCTTCATGAGAGGACAAGTACTTACTTCGCAAGAGAGAACATCGTTTCATGCTGCCTTTTGTTAAATCTAAATTGTTTAGAAGTAGTTTAGAAGGTCGATAAATCTTTAATTATATTAACTTTAATTGCGCACGTGTGATTTTGTTATCTGTTCCTGTCACAGTTTATTTTTAAAATGTGTGTAATCATTGAATAGCATACAATGTAATGCCTGTGCGCTTGTCAGATGGAAGTAAAGGCTACTTACTAACTTACTCCATAATGGGAGATAATTTTGTTTTTCAGTTATTAGCGACATCCTGTTTTAGAATATATTCGTCCGACCCCGGGGTCTAGTGAGAAAAGATATCGACTGCTTAGAGCGGTCTCCTTAGACACCTTTAAAACGTTGTCAAACGATGATATATAAAATTGGTACACTCCACACGATTGGTCTTAGCACTCGCATAAGACACCTTTAAAACGATTTCAACAGATGCTATATAAGCCTGGAACACGATTGGCTATTAATTTTGCTAATTGAGTTCTTCTTTTGGTTCTCTGCCAATTTCGCCATTCATCACGTTTTCTGGCTCTTTCCTTCAGTTTGCTCTAATCTTCCTCCATCATCCAGTCCAACAACATCATTCTCGGTCTTCCTCGTGTCTTCTTCCCCTCCATTCTTCCCTCAATTATAATTCTTAGAAGGGAGTCTCCCCTCATGATGTGGCCCAACCATTTTCTTATTATCCCTATCATGGATGTTTTTTCGTCCACCATTTGTAGTGTGTCTTCATTAATTGTCCTCCGATCCATCCAGCTGACTCTCTCCATTCTTCGCCATATCCATATCTCGAAGGCCTCCAATCTTCTGATGTCTTCCTTCCTTAGAGTCCATGTCTCTGATCCGTATAACACCACACTCCATATCATAGCTTTGATAATTCTTTTCTTCAGATTCTTATTTAGCTTTCCTCTCATTAATTCCTTTCTTTTGTAGGAGGCATTTCTTTCCCCATAGCTATTCTTCCCTTTACTTCTACATGACACTTTGCATCAGTTGTGATCATACTTCCATTCCTACACCTGTGTTTTTCCAGGAGCCGTGTCTCTATGTCTCTCTGTGTATCTGTTCTCAACCCTACGCCTGTCTGCCTAACCATCCATCTGTCTATATGTTTATATATCTGTTTGACTCTCTATGTGTCTGTCTGTCTGTCTGTTTATCTGGTCAATCTGTCTTTGGGAACGACTAATACCCTAGATTTCAACTGTATGTATGAATGGCTTATACACAGCATTGGATGGATGGATCCAGAGTTTTACGGCAGCTTATGACAACATAGGCCGTTGTCCAAGAGAGCGCTCTAACCAATCGGTTAAGTCGAGGTCATACGGCCATCGTTGTCAAAAGATGTCGCTTAACACCACATGCTGTAAAGATAAAAATTGGCTGACATAAGACACCTTTAAAACGTTTACAAACGGACTATAAATAAGATAAACGCGTCGCATCGCTAAGAACTGTAATATGCCAAAAACTAATCTTTGTCGGCGGAAACGGCCTATGTTGTCATAACCTGCCGCTAAACTGTGGATCCATCTATCGCAAATTGGTAGCTTTGATTTGAATTCTGACCTATGTTGTTGAGAAAAGTGAGAACTATTCAAAGCTATTTTTTATAACGTCAACGGCATTTGTTGCCACAAGATGTCGTTAAACAATGAAACTTCCATTGGTAATGTTAATATTGGTAATATTGGTAATATTGGCGCCCTCGTGCTTATAAGGAGAAGGAAAAAGAAGGAGAAGGAACAGAAATGGTGGAACGGTGTCCGATTGGTTAGAGCTCTCGGCCAGTTGCTGTATAGGGACCTTGAACATCGTCGTGTGTGCACTTCTGAACTTTGGAAGGAGATCAATATCAAAGTCCAGTTGTATTGTATTATATAAGAAATAGGAGAAGGAGAGGGGAAGGGAAAGTCGAGGAGGAAGAGGATTTTTGTATGGCATTGTTTTACTCTGTATTATGTTATATTCTATTGTATTGGTTTTAAACACCTTTAAAATGTAACCAAGCGCTCTTATATAAATTAGAGCCACAGTAGGTTATTGTTTAGGTTGAGCTTCACACAACTTTAAACTGGGGGCTAACAGATGCTATATTCGAATGAAACAATAATCGAAAGTCTCAGTTTGAGAACGTAATATAATGTAGAAACTGAACAGGGTTATGATTAAGGAGTAAAGATATTACCAAAATTTAAGACTCCAAGTTAAATATAAATATGTTCTTATTTTTATGCATTTATTAAGCGCCACTATCTATTAATGTTAATATCAGAGATTAATTTCTCCGATCTTTACTGCGGGTGGCTCGGTCGATTTACTATAAACGTGGAGTACAATACAACACACAATACAACACATCACAATACAAACTGGGGCGCGGTGGTGTAGGGATATGTTCGGTGCCTTGCAGCTGGAGGGTTGCGGGTTCGAATCCACCTCAAAGTCGCCGCGTAGGGACCCTGGGCAAGTCCTTCACTCGCAATTGCTCATGCGCTTCGGCGTGAAACTCCGATTCAGCGTCGTCCGCGCAGTAGTCGGGGGCGCCTCTGGAATGGGAAATCTGGTAGGGGCGCTTTTATAACAAGTGTTCAAATACAAATACAATTATCTAATGACGAACCAACAATCGATGGCGCTGAGCAACCGTGAGTGAAGGACTTGCTTCAAAGGTCCCTTACATAGAGTAATCATCTCAGGGGAGGAGGATCGAACCCGTACTCTCTGCGTTAAAATGCGATCACTCTAACCAATTGGATTACATGCCACCTTTTATCAAACAATGCAATATAAGTAGGCCTATAGGACACGATATCATCGATATGCGTTTAACGAGAGAGAGAGAGAGAGAGAGAGAGAGAGAGAGAGAGAGAGAGAGAGAGAGAGAGAGAGAGAGAGAGAGAGAGAGAGAGAGAGAGAGAGAGAGAGAGAGAGAGAGAGAAGAGAGAGAGAGAGAGAGAGAGAGAGAGAGAGAGAGAGAGAGAGAGAGAGAGAGAGAGAGAGAGAGAGAGAGAGAGAGAGAGAGAGAGCTTCCCTTAGACACCTTTAAAATGGTGGCAACAGATACTATACAGAGATAGGATACATGTGTCAGTTAACAGTCCCAAACCTGGTTAAAGGAAAAGGGCGCCGCTAATGGTCTTTGTTACCACACAGAGGTCGTTAAACAGTAAACAAGCTAAAGCCAGTTAACAATATTGTATTTTATTTGCGTTGTAATGTATTTGATCATTTATAAAAGAGCTTCTCATAGCATAAGCCTTTCCAGAAAGCGCTCCCAGTGCGAGGTACTCCGAGGAAAAGGAAGGTTTTAAGGTGAGAGAAAGAGGTAGAGATGCTACTAGAGAGGGTTGTAGAGCGTAGAGAAGGAGGAAGTCGATTCCATAGAGAGGGACCTATGCACACAAAGGACCTGGATTGAGCCATTGTGGTCCTAACACGGGGAACAAAAGGTCAAGCCGGTCAGAGGATCTGAGAGGACGCTTTGACGTGGCAGAGAGGGGTGGAGAATTTGGTGACAAAGACATTTTGGAGCAAGACCCAGTTGAGATTTGAGCTATAAGTCTCGCAGAAGCATTCAGAACGGACTGAAGAGGAAATAGACGAACGCTGGGTAAGCCAACAAGGAGAGAATTAATTAATTAATTTCTAACAATAATCGATGCTATAGCGATTACTGTGAGCAACTACTTCACATATAATTTTTTTTGAGGCCTCAGAATATTGAGCGAGACAAATTGCACGACATGGTGAGGGACTTTAAACTAATCTTCTATTCATCAAACACGAGATGGCACTCGATAATTGTGTGCGAGGGTTGGAAGGAGGAAGGGGCAGTGGCGTTGATTTATTCTGAACACTGGGTAAGGGTGATAGGTGTGATATTTAAGTCCGCATCCTTCGACACCTTTTAAACCGTATCAAACTACTCTATATAATAAGTTCGGCATAATCACTTGCCACCTAGTTGCTTTCGAACCCCTATCCATCCAACACGAGATGTCGGTCGATAACTGTGTGCGAGGGATGGAAGGAGGAAGGGACAGTGGCGTCGATTTGTTCTGAACTTTGGGGACAGAGCACCCGATTGGTAAGAGTACTGGCTTTAGACACCTTTAAAACGGTGTCAAACGATGCTATATAAAGTTTGGACACGATAGGTAATTGATAAAAGATTTAGCATCAGTGGTACACTGCATAAGATTAGAAAGAGCGTTCGCCTTGTAACGCGGAGAGTACGTGTTCGATCCTCCTCCCTTGAGACGTTTGTCGTTTACTGTGTAGGAACCTTGGGCAAGTCCTTCGCTTTAAAATTTAGAGAGAACTTTGACCACTGCATTGATCTGCTATTGCCAACTCGTCTTGAGGACAAGTACTTACTTCGCAAGAGAGAACATCATTTCATGCTGCCTTTTGTTAAACCTAACTTGTTTAAAATTAGTTTGCAAGTTGATGAATCCTTAGTTATATTAATTTTAGTTGTGCACGTGTGATTTTATTATCAGCTTCTGTTATATAGTTTATTTTTAAAATGCTTGTAATCGTTGTATACCATAGAGTGTAATGCAAGTGCGCTTGTCGGCTGCAATTAGAGACTACTTACTAACTTACTTACCTAAATTATTAAGAGATAATTTTGTTGTTATTAAGTCATTAGCGACATCTTGAGGTTGTCAGAGCCCAGATAGCTATTATGGACAAGTATCGACAATATCCATTGAGTTGTTTTAATCGCAATTGTAGAATATATGTAGGGTTGATTTAAACCGTTTAAAAGGTGTCTAAGCGAGGAACGTATTATCCAGTCTACATAGCTTTACATGACGCATGGGAACTAGTCGTATCCAATATTCATAAATTTAGTACGCTACTGCTTTTTCTGCGAAGATAATTAGCGTCGCCCTCCTGCGTCACATAAGCTCAGGACTGGCACCATCAGAAAACGTCAGTTGCGGGGATTAGCTGTTTTTAACGGTTTTAACATATTTTTGGGTGCACTGGGTAAAAATTCTTTAAAGCTTAACAAGAAAGCGTTCTATTCATCCAAGCATGTTCTTTTTAATTCTCCAGATAATTTATTTTTCATTTCCAGAGGTATCTGAAGTATCTCGGTCGTCTTAGACACCTTTAAAACTGTCCTAACCATCGCTATATAAGGATGGAACACCTCAAGCAATTAATCGTTAGGAATATCTAGGCAGACGTAGCCATGCATAGTTAGTAATTTTTGACTTTTATTACCCATCTGTACCCCAATCGTCGCCACCTAATGAGAGTCGATGAATTGAACAGCGCAAGTCAGATTCCTGGTGCCATGGCACGGACTATATATTAAGACTCGAGTGGAGAGTCGCCCTGCAGTGACGTCGTATGCGACCTTAGTCTTCTGCTTCACGTCGACCTATTTATCTTTCCGTCCAACACCGGCGAAGGCCAGATGGCGCCACGCGTCGTCGTTTAAATTGGCTCCTTCGTTGTAATTGATATTCCCCGAAATAGCATCCGTTGGGATTTCATGTAGAGGAAAAGGTGCATCTAGTTCACTGTGTAACTGCCTCTGTCTCTCTTCTCTTGTCACTGTCTGTCTGTCTGTCTGTCTTCGCCGATTCATTGCTCGTCCGTCCCTCCATCTGTCTGTTTGACTATCTGTCAACCTCCTTCCATTCATCCACTAATCTGTTGATCTATCTCTGTCTCTGTCTCTGTCTCTGTCTCTGTCTCTGTCTCTGTCTCTGTCTCTGTCTCTGTCTCTGTCTCTGTCTCTGTCTCTGTCTCTGCCTCTGTCTCTGTCTCTGTCTCTGTCTCTGTCTCTGTCTCTGTCTCTGTCCTCTGTCTCTGCTCTCTGTCTCTGTCTCTGTCTCTGTCTCTGTCTCTGTCTCTGTCTCTGTCTCTGTCTCTGTCTCTGTCTCTGTCTGTCTGTCTCTCTCTCCGTCTGCTTGTCAATCTCTCTTTATAGATCCTCCCTCCCTCAGTCAATCCCTCCCTCCCTCCCTCCGCCCTCTCTCCCTTCCTCCTATCTTATTTCTGTCTTCCATCAGATAAATAGAAGCCCTAACAACATCTGGGAGTCAGACTTTTCCTCTTCCGATCAGAGCGAATGGAAAAGGTAATATTGAAGGTAAAACCTGCCTCTGTAACGTAATGCAATTGTTCAGAATTGTATTCAAGACGTATCGTAACATTTTCTATATCAGTTACTGTAGTCATCATTTATTCGTATCCATCGACCATCGCCAGGAACTGATGATGATGATGATGATGATGATGATGATGATGATGATGATGATGATGATGATGATGATGATGATGATGATGATGATGATGATGATGATGATGATGATGATGATGATGATGATGATGATGATGATGATGATGATGATGATGATGATGATGATGATGATGATGATGGTGGTGGTGGTGGTGACGTCGTATGCGACCTTAGTCTTCTGCTTCACGTTAACATATTTATCTTTCCCTCCTCCACCGGCGAAGGCCAGATGGCGCCACGCGTCGTCGTTTGCGTTGGCTCCTCCAAAGATTTTAACAGAGAGGAAGATGAACTACTAATCAGAAAACTGCAAATGAGGGCGCGTGATGCATGCTGGTATAGGCGCAAAGGGTTCTGGTCTGTCCAGTGTGAAAACCATGAAAGTTCCTATCTCTACACTGTTGAAATCCATCAGTTAAAACATACTAAAGTTGATTTTAACTTCGGATTCATACCACGGAAACATAAAAAGTGGCAAGGTTATGTCGAAGTCATGCAGCCTTTGTTGTCAAAGATGTCGCTAAACACCAAATTGATGCTGTACCGTTAATAATTGGACGACATAAGACACCTTTAAAACGTTTAGAAATTTGGCTATAAATTCAAATCAACTCATCGCAACGTGAATTTCTTGATCTCACTTTCTTATTATGACCTAATCACTTTACGACGTCAACCGTGTTTTGTTGTATATAAGATGTCGTTTAACAATTGAGACTACGATTGATAATGTTACTATTGTTAACAAAGGCGTCCTTTTCGTTCAGAAAAAGAAGGAGAAGAAGAATAAGAACGAGAAGGAGTAGGAGAAGGATAACTAGGAGATGGTGAATTAGGAGAAGTTGAAGGAGGAGAAGAGTGTGAAGGAGAAGGACGGGGAAGCAGAGGTTATTTTTGTATCGTATTGTATGGTTTTATTCTCTACAACATTTTTGCCCCTTCCTAAGACGGTTGAAAAGAATTTGAAAAATCACTTCGAGGGCCGAGGGCATGCAACCCGCGGCCCTCATTTTGGACAATACGGCAATAGACTCTCGCGCAGCCCAACTTTCATTGCACGGACATTTATTCTACTCGATGGTTTAAAAACATTGGCTATAGCTGTGATTTTAGAATAAAATTGGTTTTCCATCAAAAATAAAAGACCCAAAGTCAAATATCTAAATCATCTAGACATAATAGGCTACAATTTTTTAATAGTATTATAGTTACTATTTTGATGCATTTGTAAAATTCCAATATCTAATGACGAAGCATCATTCAATGGGGTTGAGTAGTTGTGAGTGAAGGACTTGCTCAAGGTCCCTACACAGTTACCTTTTCAGAGGAGAAGGATCGAACCCATACTCTCCACGTTAAAGGCGATCACTCTAACCAATAATATTGGATACCATGCCATACCTATTAACTCCTCTTCAATTAAAGGTGTCTAACAGAGCGCTCTAACGAAGTCAAACTATACTGAATTGTGTTGTCACTTTGAACACCTTTAAAATGTCAACTAACGATGCTATATAAGGATGGAGCACAACGTTTTATTGTTCTCGCCATATCTTTTCTTTGTAACGCAGAGTTCTGATTGAAGCTGCCTCTCGTGTGAGGTAATTAATAATTTAATAGAATATTAATGTGTGCAAATTTAATAAACGTTTCAATCGTGAATTTTGCGACCGTCACCGCTACCATGAGCAAGAAGGTGAGAAGTTATAGCTTTTCAAAATAATGTCTATAGACTAAGCGGTCTTTGTTGCTTATAAGATGTCGTTAAACAATTGATAGTGTTAATATTGTTAACATAGGCGTCCTTTTTGCTTAGAAGAAGAAGAAGAAGAAGGAGAAAGAAGAATAAGGAGGAGAAGTAGGAGAAGTTGAGGAAGACGGAGAAGGTGAAGGAGAAGGGCGAAGATAAGGAGTTGCATTTTTGTATTATATTGTATTGTTTTATACTTTACTAGATTTTTGACAGTCCTAAGACGGTTGAAAAGAATTTGAAAAATCACTCCAGGTTAGGTTTTCAGAGTGTGAACACAATGGGTTGTTTTTGCAAAGCCGATTGGGAGAGTCTAATTAAGTAAGGGATCTATTAAACAGAAACACAAGAAACGGAGCTAAATCATCTAGAACGTTGACCAAAATAAATGAGAGAAGTGGGTCAAGCTCGTTAGATTTATGATTAGATTTCTTAAATGCGACGGTCAATTTCAGTTACGAGAATGGGGAGGAGGGCATCAGAAATTAATTGATTCCGTGTAAGATCCAATCTTTATATAGGATCTGTTGACACTGTTGTAAAGGTGTCTAATACGACCGCTCTAACCCATCGCATAGGTTGGTTATTTACTGTTCAATGATACTGTGTCATAAGAAAGATGATCAGCGTCGCCCTCCTCCTTTCTCCAGGCTTGGGACTGGCACTACCACTGGTAGGATAGAGGCGGGTTAACCCTCGGGCTACCAAGGGGGATGGTTACCACCCTCCCCCCTACGGCTACTATAAAATAGGGTCTGAGTCGACGACAGACAGACAGAGACACAGACACACAAACAGACGCAAAGACCGACACATACACGGTTGCTGGAATCCATGGTGGTGTGTTCGAATGGGACGGGGCCTGGGATCATGGGCAGCGTCAGGTGCAACTATCGGAACTGGGGAGATCTATTTAGGCTGAGGGTTAAACAAAATAATTGATTGACAGAAGGACAGAATCCAAGTGGATTGGACAGTGGATTTCCAGTGCAATATTTCCGACAATGTCCAAGCTAAGTAGTCAAAGCCCGGTGTTATTGCATAAAGTCTCCCCAAAAACAAAGTCTCCCAAGAGTCTCCCCCGCACTGAAGTAGTGTCTCCCCATTTCTCTTCGGTTTCCTCATCCATTTTCATGTCTTTATTGTTACAGAGAGTTTACAACCGTCAAGTGTCATAGACTACAGTGTCCCGTTTCTATATAGGATCGGTTTACACGTTTTGAAGGTGTCTAATTTGAGGCCTATAACCAATGAGATATATTATTAACGCTAGAGGGAACATGACGTATATTCCCTTTGCACATTTTTGAAGCCACAATCATAGATATAATAACACCTTAAAGAGAGTTCGGCAGTTAATGGAAATTGAAATGACGCGTTTTGATTGGTTGAAATTCATGGACGCAGTCAAGCTTAAGCGAGACTTTAATTTCTTTTCGAAGCTTACGACTTGCAAAAAGTACAACAGACACAAAATAACAACTTATGAATTAAATAATTTCCAGTGGCCTCGTTTTCGGACGTTAATAGGTTGCTACATCCACACACTACACAATTTAACTTCGATCGTTTCGCCATTTTGAGCGGCCACAGGGTCAAGGCCGTTATGGTTACCCGTTGAGTGGCCAAAGGGTCACGGCCTCACCATAGACGGTAGATGCGTGCTCTAGTTATATATTTATATATTATGCATCTCTATGGCTATAACCAATAATAGAGCGTCCTATCCTTATATAGGATTAATTTTGTTTGCAACGTTTTAAAGGTGTCGAAAGCGACCACTCTGTAGGTAGCCAACTCTGTGTCTTATTAGTCTCCGGGGATGGTAATTTATTCTAATCGAAAGGTAGAGAATCTGTTTCGAAAATCGATTCACTTGGGAGACTTGTAGAGGAAGAGACTTTTCGGGATACCAGTGATTCATATGGCGCTATATAATCAAACGATTACGTTACACGTCCAGCAATGGCGTTACATTATGTGTTTTTTTTGTATTATATTCACGCGTGTAAGAAGCTAAAATCTACAATAAACGTGTTATAATTGAGAAATAAAGACAGAAATATTTTAATAGCGCTACAGCAATGAAGGAAACGTTATATATATATATATATATATATAATATTACATTGTATTATTTTTCATTTTATTACATTATATTATGTTACACTTATATTCTCTGAATTGATATCCCTCTTGCACTATCTCATACCCTCCCAATGAGTGTCCCTATCAGTTTACTTAAATTTTGTCTTCCATCGCCTTGATAATCAATGCCCTTGAACTTTTGTCCCTCTCTCGTTCCCAGCTTACCAGTACCTCTGGATTTTGTCCCTAATGCTTTTTCATCCCAATTATTTATTGTCTATGATTTCCACTTTCTGTCAATAGGACTCGTAGCTTCCCTTGACTATATCTATGTATGTTAAACTTAATGACACGACGGAGCGCTCGTGAATAAACTGGCGCCCTGTGCTCAGCTCTGGAGTTACGCTCTGGCCACGATTAATCATAAGCACCCAGGCACGTAGCGAGATTTAAATTCAAGAGGAGACAACTTCACAGACCGGTGGACAGGAGAAGACCTTTTGATCCAGACAGTTCAGAGAGCTTCATCGTGTTTCAGGTGATATAATGTCAATAGGACTCGTAGCTTCCCTTGACTATATCTATGTATGTTAAACTTAATGACACGAGGGAGCGCTCGTGAATAAACTGGCGCCCTGTGCTCAGCTCTGGAGTTACGCTCTGGCCACGATTAATCATAAGCACCCAGGCACGTAGCGAGATTTAAATTCAAGAGGAGACAACTTCACAGACCGGTGGACAGGAGAAGACCTTTTGATCCAGACAGTTCAGAGAGCTTCATCGTGTTTCAGGTGATATAATGGAGATTTAACGACATCTTGTGTCTGCCAGGGTCATTCATACGCGACCTTAACTTACTAGACTAAGTGTGGAACTTCGTTCGGAGCCAATTTGGCGCAATTGTAAGCGACTTTGAAGTCAGAGTCATCAGAGAAACGAAAGAGGTGAAGGAAGGAAACTAAGTCGTCTTTTCAATTGCTTTTGAGAAACATCGATACGTTTTAAAGGTGTCTATAAGGACTGGAAACGATAGGCAATTAATAAAGAAGTATGGTCAGGCGAATTTTTTCGAGGAAGTGTTGAATGTATTTGTAGCGGGACACTGTGTAAGATTAGTTAGAGCGTTGAGACGGTTACTGTGTAGGAACCTTGGGCAAGTCCTTAGCATTAAAATTAAGAAAGCTCTAAAATCTTGAAGGCGAATACAGGCAGACATAGCCATGAGTAGTTAGTAACTAATTTGTACTGCTAATTACTAATATTTGCAATTCGTAACTTCTATAGCGCCGATGGATAACGAACAAGGCATCAAACGATGGCTCCAAAATCCAACCCCGATCATATTCTATGTGAAGATCCGGCTTTGTGATATGGATTCCCATTGGTCAGAATGAGCGCCTTAGACACCTTTAAAACGGTGACAACCGATGCTATATAATGATGGGACACGATAGGCAATTAATGGGAGTCTCCTGATGAATATTTAACATAAAATTATAATATTTCATATAAAATCATAGTCAGAAACCTGAAAGTCTTCAGGGCAAACACAGGCAGACATGGACATGCGTAGTTAGTTTGTAACTTCTGAATACTAATAATGTCTAATGAACCAGGCATCAAACGATTGCGCACCAAAATCCAACCCATTACAAATACGTTCAATCGTAGTGAGAGCTGATAGGATGAACAGCTCGTGTCAAATATTTACAGAAGATCCATAAACGGCAGAAGACCTCATTACACAGGGATCCTGAGTGGCCGAGTGGGTTGGTAACCTGCTCGCCGCGTCGGCGCCCCGGGTTCGCTTCCCGGTCGGGTCGGTTTATCAGAGATTAATTTCTCGGATCTTTACTGCGGGTGGCTCGGTCGCATTATAAACGTGGAGTACAATACAACACACAACACAACACAATATACTGGGGCGCGATGGTTTAGGGGTATGTTCGGTGCCTTGCAGCTGGAGGGGTTGCGGGTTCGATTCCACCTCAAAAAGTCGCCGCGTGTAGGGACCCTGGGCAAGTCCTTCACTCGCAATTGCTCATGCGCTTCGGCGTGAAACTCCGATTCAGCGTTCGCGCAGTAGTCGGGAGCGCCTCTGAATGGGAAATCTGGTAGAGGCGCTATAATAAGTGTTCAAATACAAAAAAAAATACAATACAAAAATGTTCAGACAAGATATCCTCTTTCTTTGGTTTTCCGTAATAATTTACCATCGAAGCAAAAACCGGAAAATACCAGAGCTTTGAAATACAACCAATGTTTAGCTATTAGCCGCCGCGTAGGGACCCTGGGCAAGTCCTTCACTCGCAATTGCTCATGCGCTTCGGCGTGAAAACTCCGATTCAGCGTTCGCGCAGTAGTCGGGAGCGCCTCTGAATGGGAAATCTGGTAGGGGCGCTATAACAAGTGTTCAAATACAATACAATACAATACAATACAATACACCAGCTTCCAGGAAGCTCTTCCAGAAATCACAGTTCTTTGCCACTGCATTCATCTGCTATTGCAACCTCTTCATGAGGACAAGTACTAACTTTGCAAGAGAGGACATAATTTCATACTAACTTTTGTTAAATCTAAATTGTTTGAAAGTAGTTTTATAAGTCGATGAATCCTTAGTTATATAAACTTTTATAATCTGCTCCTGTCACAGTTTATTTTTAAAATGTGTGTAATCGTTGTATATATAGAATACAATGTAATGCATGAGGGATTATCAGATGCAAGTAAAGGCTACTTACTAACTTACTAACTTACTCCTTAATAGGAGATAATTTTGTTATTCAGTTATTAGAGAAATCTTGTGGCTGTCAGAATCCCCATAACTACTATCAACATCTAGCTAAACTATTCAACTATAGATCGAAAATAAAACATATTTATATAGGGTTGGTTTAAAACGTTTTAAAGGTGGCTAAGCGTAACTTCTATCGCGCCAGTGTCTAATGCACAATACACTAAAACCACTCCGTAAACGGGTCAACATGGTTGCTTACTGTTTAGCGACACTCATGCCCTCCTCTTTAATACAGTCTTTGGACTGGCACTACCACAGGTGAACATCCAGCATTTTAGTCGACCATAGGACAGAGGGACAACTTCTATAACGCCGGTGTCAACAGTCTACGGTGGATAAGCAATTAGTAAAAGTATGGCCCATAAGTCTTAATTTGAGAACGAAGTGGCAGTGGTATTTTTCTGAAGACTTTGTGTTTTTAGAATAGCGCTATAAAAGTCATCAGATAAGACGTGATCGAATCAGATTAGATTTAAAATCGAAATACCTGAATTGCGTTAAAGTTGTGCATTGAACACCTTTTTTAAAAAATACCAGAGCTTTGAAATGCAACCAATCTTCAGCTATTAGTGTCTAACCGATTAAAGTGGGCCCTCCTTATGGAATGCCCTTCACTTCACTTTGGGTGAGACTTTCCTTTCTGGATCATTCTCTCCTTAAAACATATTTCTTCTCTCGGGGTTCTCGCACTGGGAGCGCTACTGAATGGCCTCGGCTGTGAGCGGCGCTATAAATTACTAATTACATTACATTACATTAAAGTATTATTCAGTTTTCAACGACATCTTGCGGCTGACGGCGATTTAACATTACATGATGCCAGTGACTTGTATCCAGCAATTGTGAATTTAGTTAGGCCACTGTTTTTCAGCTGAGATAATTAGCGTCGACCTCCTACGTCATTTAAGCTCAGGACTGGCACAATCAAAAATGTCAGTGGTACAAGATCTGTCGATTGAGCCCAAATGCCATCTTATATATGTTCGGTTAAAAATGTTTTAAAAGTGTGCAGTTGTATTATTCAGTTATATGCGACACCAGACACGAACAGTGGCCTAGTAAATTGTGTTCATAATAGCCGCAAGAGGTTTCTAAAACTGGATAAAACTTTTCTCTTACACACCTTTGAAACGTTTTCAATTGACCCTACATATAATACGATTGCGTTCAATCGATAGATCCCCTCCTCCCATACCAATAGTTACCGTGTCTCACGCATTCACGCATTCACAAGATGTCGCTAATGGCTGAACAAAACAATTATCTCTTATTAAACTTAACGAGAGGTATTATCAGTGCTGCTCCCTTTTCCTCGTTCAAGGATTGGGAACAGCATTGGGAAGAGGATTGATAAACGGAGAGGTCATAGGTCAACAAAGAACACAAATGAGCCAAATCGCAATCAAAATTTCTAAACCTAAGCGAGGGGCACCAGTTTATTCACGAGCGCTGCGTCGTGTCAGAGGGGTTGTCAAGGGATGGTTAATCGAGGATAAGAATATAAAGTCACTAACACTTCCTACCCTCGGCTGTTTCCGCGGGTTAGCTTAAAAAGCTGATTCTATGCCGCTCGTTAGTTGCATTGAAATGCAATTCAGTCTTCTGGTTCTTATAGTGTAAATTTATTACTTAAAAGAGGTGTGTAAAGAGCTCCATTTCTGCGTCATCATCTGATTTTCTTCTTATAGTTTATAAAACCTTGAACTCTGGCCAACCACAATATTTAAAATCAGTTCTTATTCCCCAGACTTATCGTTATTCATCTTTGTCTGGTCATACCAAATTCAAGGACACTGATTATGGGGGCGAGGGAGGTCAACATTTAAGGAAAATGACAAACATGGACATTCATTAGCGGGGTATGGTAGTACAAGAGCGAAGTCAATTCTCAGAATTTAAGTGTAATAATTATAATATAATAAAAATGTCCTATAATATAATAAAAGATACAGTAATATCATTTAACGTTACCTTTATTAATGTAGCGCTATTATTTGTCTGTCATTGACGCATTGACCAGAAAAGATTTAATTCTCTATTTGACATTAAAAACACGTTTATTACAATTTTCACATTTTTAAACACCATTGCAAATAACGTGGTCGTTGATCGTTGAAATCTAGCGCAATATAAAGACTTCAACTTGGAAGTACTATAACCGGTATCCCGAAACAGTCTCCCTCTCTGCAAGTTTTCCCCCGGAGAATCTGTGTCGGAACATATTCTCCACCTCAGAGGATCTGAGACTAGTTAGACACGAGTGCAACTGTTTAGAGCGGTCGCATTAGACACCTTTTTAAAACGTTGTCACACGATGATATATAAGAATGGTATGCTCCACACGATTGGGTCTTAGCGCTCGTCTAAGACATCTTTAAAATGGTTTCAACTGATGATATATAAGAGTCGGCGGCAACGGCCTATGTTGTCATAAGCTGCCGTTAAACTGTGGATCCATCCATATATAAGACAGGAACACGAGAGGCAATTAATTAAGACGCCTATCTGCATTGCGTTTTTTAAACTACGTGATCTGTAACAATAATGACATCGAAATAGCGTGGGAAACTCAGTACGGAGAGACTGCGTTGCCAGTAGTCGTCACGCCGGTATTTGACTACGCAACCCCATTCCATTCCTACACCCCTACGACTAATACCTTATTTTCCATTAGCCGTGTCCCTTTGTCTCTCTGTGTGTCCTCTGCCTATCCATCAGTCTGTCTTTATGTTTATCTATCTGTTTGGCGATCTATATAATATTCATTCATTCATTCATTACGAAATTTTATATAGCGCCCCTTCAAGGTTACTACTCAGAAGCGCTCCCGACCACAGCACGGCTGAAAAGGACAGTTTTGAGGCAAGTATAGAAAGATTCAGAGTGGATTCTGGGATGCAAGCGAAACGTCAAAGGAAGCCCGTTCCAGATTCTCGACATCGGTAGATATCTTTTAAAATAAATTTTCCCCATTCACGGAGACTTATAAATAAATAGGAGACGGTAGCGACTGGTTTTAGAGCGGTCGCCTTAGACACCTTTAAAATGGATCCAACCGACGCTATATAAAGACGCGACACGTTAGGCGAATTTGGTATGACTTGGCGGGTGTGATTTTTATCTACATGTAACAATAATGTTGCTGGCGACCATAACGAGACGCCATCTTGGATATCTTTAACTCCCATGCCGCCACTACGAAAATCAATAAACGTCTTGAAGGTATTAAATTTGACACTTTCTTTTGTTATTTTAAGCTAAATTTAAAAGGTGCAATATGCATGTTTTGTTTCTGCGGCCACATTGGTCGCCATCTTGAATAGTATCATCCCGACACTTTTGCTACTGCGAAAAAACGACTGTTTGATCTTGAAATTATAAAATTTGACACTTCATTTGCTATCGTAGCTTACCTATCAGCTAAGATATTTATATTTGTGTTTTGGCGGCCATATTGGCCGCCATCTTGGAAAGAAACACTCTAACACTATTGGCAACTACGAGAAATCGATTTCTTGATCTTGAAACTATTAAATTTGATACTTCATTTGTTATTGTAGCTTATTTTGATCTGAGATAAAATTTGTATAATTTTTGTGTTTTGGCGGCCACCTTGTCCGCCATCTTGGACAGTAGCATTCCACACTATTGCTACTATGAAAAATCGATTGACTGACCTTAAAATTATTAAATTCGACGCTTCCTTTGTTACTGTAGCTCGCCTATAAGCTGAGATATGCATTTTGTGTGTTATGGCAGCCATATTGGCCGCCATCTTGGAAAGTAACACTCGCATTCTATTGACACTACAAGAAAGCGAGTCGCTGACCTTGAAACTATTTAATTAGACACCATATTTGTTATGGTAACTTACCTATAAGCTGAGATAGACATTCATTTGTTTAAGCGGCCATATTGGCCGCCATCTTGGAAAGTAACATTCACACACTATTGGCACTACGAAAAATGGTATCCTTGGCCTTGAAACTATTAAATTCGACACTTCATTTGTTGCTGTAGCTTGTCTATGAGCTGAGATATGCATTTTGTGTTTTATGGCGGCCATATTGGCCGCCATCTTGGAAAGTAACACTCGCACAACTATTGGCACTGCAATAAATCGATTCGCTGACCTTGAATCTATTTAATTAGACGCTCTATTTGTTATGGTAACTTAACTATGAGCTGAGATATACATTTTGTTGTTAACAATATGGCCGCCAAAATGGCCTATAAAACACTATGTACACTATTGGCACTACGAAATAGATTCCTTGACCTTGGAACTATGTAAATTCGACACTTCATTTGTTGCTGTAGCTTACCTGTGAGCTGAGATATTACAAATTTTGGTGGGGTAAAAAATAACCCCGCTTGGACCTCGAAGTATCGTAAAATGTTTGGTCCTGCGAAGGTTAATGTTGCATTGCTAAATTCAGGATTTCCCAATCTATTCGCTAAACTGAACGCATTAGTACTTTTATGTAAAGTCGGTTGCAAACGTTTTAAAGGTGTCTAAGAGAGGAAAGTGTTTTCAAATATTCAACGATATCCTGCGGTTGAGGAGGGGGATGACGTCGACTCTGTTTTGCTTGACGTAAATGATTTAATCGTATCCAGCAATTGTTAAGATTATAAAGCAGCTGTTTTCAAACGCTGGTACGCCAGGTGTCGCTACGCGGTAAAAATAAATAATATTAAATTTTCTATGGATTTATGTCAATCTTTCTTTGATTAGCTATTTTACCTCCGCCATGCGCTTTTTTCTATAAATATTTACGCGTTTAAATATAAAATTTTATGCGTTTAACTTTAGCCTATACCCATTTTTCTTTCATTCGCTATGATGCTAGTCTACCGTTCTCCAGGGGCTTTCTTACGCCTGTTCTTTTTGAGCTGACCTTTGCTGGTGATACGACAACATGCGATTTTTTTTACATGGTAGTGCAATAAAACTGAAGTTTTAAAATCGTTTTATAACGTACAATAAGATATCGTTAATAATAATATGTATTATTACATTAGTAGTAGTAATAGTATTGTATTGTATTGTATAGTATTTACTAATTTGTATAGCGCCACTCAGAGCAGTGGTCATTCAGTAGCGCTCCCAGTGTGAGAACCCCTAGCGAAGAAGAAGGTTTTGAGGAGGGAGAAGACAGTAGGAAGAGACCCAGAAAGAATGGTAACACGTAGAGGATGGAAGGGCATTTCAAAATAGAGATGGCCCTATAGCCGCAAAAGATCTACACTGTGTCGGATGAAAAGTAGAACACAACAAAAAAAGTGTCATAACTCGGTCAAAACTATCAGTATTTACCTGAAATTTTAAACACAACAACAGTGACCATATCTACACGAAATCCTAAAGCCGTTTGGAAATGTTCGTGAATTTATCATATTTATGAGCGTTTGCAATGGAGCACTGACAAATTAAAGTTTCCAACATGGGCCCTTACTTACGCAGACGCTGTGACGTCGTCATCGATGAAATACGTCACTTGTTTTGGTCTAAGCACAACAAAAATGGCGTTTACAGAAGAAGATAAAATTTTAATTAAAGTACTGCGGCAAGAACATGGTTATGGAGCGAGAAGGTTTCTGAATGAATTTTCGAATAAAGGTTGGTGTCTTTCGTCTGTGAGTAAGCTATTGAAGAAGATCGATGAAACCGGCACAGTGAAGCGAAAACCTGGCAGTGGCCAAAAACGCACGACACGCACTGTTGAAAACGTCGAGTTGGTTGAAAGGCTGGCATTAAGCCAAGAAGATGCACCGGGAACCCATAGAACGGTGCGTCAGATTGCGAGGGATATTGGGATTCCGAAGACCGCAGTACACGAAATCGTTGCCAAGGACTTGAAGCTGGTTTGTTTTAAGAAGAGGCGAGCGCAAGATCTAACACCAAGAAACAAACTGACACGTCTTGTACGCGTCAAGCAGCTGCTGAAGAAATACCCTGAGCACACAGTCCCATTCATATGGTTTACGGACGAAAAAGTTTTTACCGTCGCTCCTCCTGTCAACCTCCAGAATGATCGCGTTTATGCGGCGGCTGGGACGCGCAAGAAACACGTGCCTGCTGAACGTCTCCTCAAAACACGTTCACACTTTTCAAAGTCACTAATGGTCTCAGTCGGTGTGTCAACCCTGGGGTGCACTCATTTGATCTTTGTTGAGCCGGGTGTGAAGGTAAATGGAGCGTACTATCGCGATGTGCTGCTCACTCAACATCTGCTACCTGCTATCAAGCAGGTTTCTGGCGGCTACTTCACATTCCAACAAGACAGTGCCCCTGCGCATCGAGCACGTGAGACCATTGCTCTGCTGTCCCGGGAGACACCCGACTTCATATCACCGCAGATGTGGCCACCCAACAGTCCAGACCTCAATCCAGTTGACTACCAAATCTGGAGTGTACTGCAGGAGCGCGTTTATCGTTCCCGTATTCGTGACGTCGATCATCTAAGGGCGCGTCTGGTTGAGGAGTGGCAGCTGTTTGACCACGCGATCATCGACCGGGCCATCAAACAGTGGCGTCCACGTCTACGGTCATGTGTCCGTGAACGAGGAGGACATTTTGAACACCAGCTGTAGCTGAACTTCACTTTCTTATGTAATATGTAAGGGCCCATGTTGGAAACTTTAATTTGTCAGTGCTCCATTGCAAACGCTCATAAATATGATAAATTCACGAACATTTCCAAACGGCTTTAGGATTTCGTGTAGATATGGTCACTGTTGTTGTGTTTAAAATTTCAGGTAAATACTGATAGTTTTGACCGAGTTATGACACTTTTTGTTGTGTTCTACTTTTCATCCGGACACAGTGTAGTATGGGTCAGTGTTATTTAAGTTTCAGTTTAGTTTTCAGTTTCAATTTCAGTTTTAGTTTAGTTTTGACGCTTACAATGCGGGACAGCGTTGGGATGTCACTCAAGCAACATCTCTGTCTCATTATTATATGGCATCAGCAGACATCGTTTTAAAGGTGTCTAAAGAGAGCACTATTACCAATCAACTTATTTCATTACTCCAAGGTTTAGCGTCGTCGCATGACATCAAGCTTTGCCGCCCTCTTTTTCATAGACCCGCGGAACTCGAAGAACCTTCGAGTACTGCGGGTCTATGAAAAAGTTATAATGGGCTTGATAAAGTAATTGATTTATTAAGAACGTTGTTTAATTAGAAAGCATTTCGGAAGAGTACTTTATATATTTCCTATATGAATTGGACTTGCATAGAGAGACTGGCTCCCCCATACCTGCGGGAACTCTGCTGTCCCACCTCAGGAGTACACCGTAGATCTGCTCTCCGATCGGCTGATTAAACTGAATTCTTAGTACCTCGCTAACCGACAAATATTAACCATCATCGCTCTTTTTCGGTAGCTGGCCATATAGGACCTTGAATGGACTCCCTGTTGCACTCCGCCTATTGACTATTTAGGTCACATAATCACGTTCTTTACTAACCTAGAGACTGTCTAGTTTAGCCGTGGTTGGACTGGAAGCGCTCCTGAGTAGATTGTCTTAATAGGGGTGCTATGCAAGAACTTCTTAATAATAATTTTGTTATTCAGTTATTAGCGACATGTTGTGACAACTGGAGAAACGATAACTAATAAATGGATCCACAGTTTAACGGCAGCTTATGACTACATAGGCCGTAGCCGCCGACAAAGATTAGGTTTTGGCATACTACAGCTCGTAATTAGTAAAACTAATAAATTGACGCAATTATACAATACGTAGGGTGGGTAGTAATCGTTTTAAAGGTGTCTAAGCGATGAACGTATTATTCAGTTTTCAACGATATCTTGTGGCTGACGTCGCCTAAACTTACTTGATGCAAGGGTACCAATTGCATCCAACTATTGTCTACCCCTTCTTCAAATAGGCTCGAGACTGGCACCCCGCGAGACCGCAAGGTGGCGTCGCATCGCCCAACGAATCAGACACGTACAGATGGTGCTGCACGTTCTTAACCTTCAGCCCTGATTACTGTCCATAAAAATGCAACGCGAATCTGATTTAATAATAAGAATAAAATAAGAACCGAATTCAATGTTGAACTCAGGGTATGGTAAAGTCGGCGTCAACTGCCCTGGCAGCAATAAGATGTCAAAAATACTGAATAAACCGGGGTATGAATTAGACACCTTTAAAACGATTTTATATAGGAATATATAAACGTCAACCGCAATAAAAAAATCCAACATAGTTTATTCAGGTTTCTTTCTCCAATGACTTTTACTACAGTTTCACTTGAAGCGACCATTGATCGATTTTAACGTAAGTAAGTAAGTATGTGTTTTATTGAACCGCCTGCAAACGCACTGCGCTATATAAGTCAGAATTCGATTAGATTGGTTATTTTTACATGGATACGATTATTCCTCTTGTGTCAAGTAAAGCTAAGTCGACGTCAGCAGCAAGATGTCGCTGAAAACTGGATAATACATACCGCTCTTAGACACCTTTCAAACGTTTTCAACCGACCTCATATATAATACTGCAGTCAAGTACGGAGAATGACAAATCGATGGATAGTATTGATAGAAAATCAGAACGGTCCTCTGACAACCACAAGATATCGCATATAACTGAATAACGAAATTATCTCTTATTAATGTAAGTAAGTAAGTTGGTAGGTAGCCTTTATTTTCATCTGATAAACGCACATGCAACGATTACATACATTTTAAAAATAAACTGTGACAGAAGCAGATAACAAAATCACACGTGCACAATTAAAGTTAATATAACTAAAGATTCATCGACCCTCAAAACTACTTTAAAACAATTTAGATTTAACAAAAGGCAGCATGAAATGATGTTCTCTCTTGCGAAGTAAGTACTTGTCCTCACGAAGAGGTGGCAATAGCAGATGAATGCAGTGGCCAAAGAAATGTGATTTCTGGAAGAGCTTCCTATCTGCTCGCATAATCAGCTCTTCTGCCGAATGGATCTTCTCCAAATACTTGACACGAGCTGTTCATCCTATCTGCTCTCACCACGATTGGATGGATGAGCTCATGTCCCCCGACGTATTTGCACGAGGTTGGATTTTGGGGCGCCATCGTTTGATGCCTTGTGCATAAGACATATTAGTATAGTCAGAAGTTACAAACATGTCTGCCTGTGTTCGTTCTGAAGACTTTGAGGTTTCTGACAGTTACCTCAGTCCCTCACGACTGACCTTTTCTCGATTTCTTTTGACCAGCTCCGTAAGCGCCTGAAAACCTCTCTTTACCAGTGAACACACTGGCCCCGGTCGGGAGCGCCTCTGTTTTCGAGTGGCGCTATATAAATGCTCGATTACGATTACGAATTATTTTATATGAAATATTGTGCCGAAGAGCTTGAATTGATTTAATTGCCTAGCGTGTCCCAACCTTATATAGCATCGGTGGTCATCATTTAAAAGGTGTCTAAATCACCCACTCTAACCGATCGAACCCCCCCAAAGTCCTACCTGCACCTCACCGCGGTGGGGGGTGAACGGCTAAGTAGGGGAATGCCCGGTGAGGCTATGCCATCAGTGGTGAAAGCCCAGTGGTGAAAGCCCTGGGCAGAAGGACCACCTTGGGCGTCTCGCGAGGTGGACAGGCTCACCGGGAACCCCGAAAATAGCTGGCCAACGCAGGAGGCAGGTGCTGGAAGGACACCTGAAGGCGCAAGAGGTCATATAAAGTGACCCACCGGCTTCCTTACCCTGCCAGAAGAGGAGTGGTCACCGTCTGGTAAAGCGACCAAGAAACCTCAACATGACTATGTACCAAAATAGAAAAGTGGGCAACGACGTGAACGGGGCTCCCCGTCATTGGATGAGGAGCGTCGCGTCCGGCAGGGGTGGAATAGACGGGGCCACCCAGGTCGTAAACAAGAGAAATCCCTGTGCAAAAGAAGCAAAAGAAGAAAACATTTTTGGATGTAGAGAACGGATGTATGTGGGAACATGGAATGTAAGAACCCTATACGCGACTGGACAACTGGATATATTGCTACACCAGATGAAGGAAATCAACTGGAGTATATTGGGACTGTCGGAGGTGAGATGGACTGGAGAGGGAGTAATAGACAGAGAAGAATATAAGATCATTTACTCTGGAAGAAGGGATGGCAGACACCAGGAGGGGGTGGCATTGGTCATGAAAAGGGAGGCGGCCAAAGCACTGCTCGGATATAGAGCAGTCAGCTCGAGAATAATTAAAGCAAGATTCCGAACAGGGTTTGGAAGAGCGTCGGTGGTGCAGGTATATGCACCGACATCGGACTCGACGGAGGAGGACATTGAGGAATTCTATACCGAACTACAAGAGGTGATGCAGAACATACCGGACAGAGACCTGACAATAGTTATGGGTGACTTCAACGCAAAAGTAGGAAGAGATTGGAGAGAATGGGAAGGAGTAATAGGCAAGTTTGGATATGGAGAGGAAAATGAAAGAGGCGAAAGATTATTAAACTTCTGCCTAAACAACAGGTTAAAGGTAATGAACACAGTATTCCAGCAAAGAAAAGGGAATAGAAAGTGGACATGGGAATCACCAGATGGACGCACAAAGAACATGATCGACTTCGTACTTGTGGGAAATAGGTGGAAAAATGGAGTGACAATGTGTAGAACTTTCTCCAGACCAGATGTCAACTCGGACCATAAACTAGTTTTGGCTGGCTTCAGAATTAGACTGAAGACAGTACAGAAGGAAATGACAAACAGGAGATTTGACACTGAAAGACTGAAAGTGGAAGAAGTGAGACAAGAATACAGCTACATGCTGGACAACAAATGGAGACAAACGAAGGTAGAAAAGCTGCAATCGGTAGAGAGCACCTGGAAAGAAATCAGAGCGATCTATACAGAAACAGCAGAAAAGACAATAGGATACAAAAGAAGCCAACCAAGGAAACCGTGGATCTCCAGAGAAGTTTTAGAATTGAGCGAAAAACGAAGAGACATGAGACCAACAAGAACAATTAGCGAAGAAAACAAGAAAATATACAACAAGATCACCAAAGAAATCAAAAGGAAGGCTAAAGAGTGCAAAGAGAAGTGGATGGAGGAAAAATGTAATGATCTAGAGATGAACGCAAAAACACGACGAACGGATAAACTCTTCCAGGCAGTGAAAGAAATATGCGGTACACCCAGGACAAGGACTATGGCAGTGAGAGACGGTGAAGGACAAATTCTGGAAGATACGGAAGAAATTAAGAAGCGATGGAAGCAATACTATGAAGACTTGTACAACAAACAAAACCCGGTGGATGAGACGGTACTATTGGAAATACCGGCGTGCAATGGAAGTGCAGAGATGGATGATATACTCAAGGAGGAGGTGACATGGGCAATAAGAGGATTAAAGAAGAAGAAAAGCCCGGGAGAAGATAATATCACGGCGGAGATGATACAGGCCAACGAAGGGTGCTCGGTAGAAATGCTACATACAATATGCAACCAAATTTACCATGAAGGGAGCTGCCCAACAGATTGGGGAAAGGCGATCATAATACCGATACACAAGAAAGGAGACAGGTTGGATTGCGGAAACTATAGAGGTATCAGCCTGCTGAGTTGTCCAGGGAAGGTGTATACCAAGGTGCTGCAACAAAGGCTGAGAAAACTGGTAGAGGAGGTGATAGCAGAAGAACAAGCAGGTTTCAGAAGTGGAAGAGGTACGATAGATCAGCTGTTCGTGATAAGGCAGATATCTGAAAAATACTTTGAAAAAAACAAGATACTATATAACAACTTCATAGACTTCAGACAAGCTTTTGACAGCGTCTGGCAGGAGGGGCTATGGCAGGTGTTGAGGCACTTTGGAGTGCCTGAGAAACTGGTGAGATTATTGGAGGACCTGTATAGCAAATCGATCAGCGCAGTGAGAGTGGACGGAGAGCTAACAGAATGGTTTAGAACGGCTGTGGGGGTAAGACAGGGATGCGGATTGTCACCAGATCTCTTCAATCTGATACTGGAAGCAGTAATGAATTTGGCGTTGAATAATGCTGAAGAAGGAATACTTATAGGAGGCAGAAGACTCAATAATCTTAGATTCGCGGATGATATAGACCTTGTGGCGGAAAGCAAAGTACAGCTACAGGAGCTGACCAACAAAGTGGACTCCAGTAGCAAAAGACTAGGGCTCAGGATCAACGCCCAAAAGACTAAAACAATGACAGTGGGGAAAGGACAGGAGGCACTGGACATCAGATTGGGAGGAGAGGAGCTGGAGCAAGTAACCGAGTTTGCATATCTAGGAGGGCTTATTACAGAAGATGCCAGATGCACAAAAGACATCAAACGGAGAAGTACTCTAGCGTGTGCAATGTTCGGTAAACTAAATAAGATCTGGAAAGATAAAAGCATATCAACGAGAACCAAGATGAAGTTATACGAAACCTTTGTCATACCGGTACTACTATATGGCTCGGAATGCTGGTGCCTGAGGAGGGAGGATGAGAGGAGACTCTTGACGACCGAAATGAGCTGGCTGAGAAGAATAAAGGGCAGGAGCAAAAGAGATAGGATTAGAAATGAGGTGACTAGAAGAGAGCTGGGACAGACGGATACAATTGTCGATAGAATAAGGAAGAAAAGGCTAAAGTGGCTGGGACATGTGATGAGAATGGGCAATGACAGATTACCATCGATGGCTTTACACGGATATGTGGAGGGAACTAGGAGTAGAGGAAGACAACAAAAGACATGGATGGATAATATACGAGAGGATCTGGAGAGAATGAAGATGAACATTGCAGAAGCAAAGGAACAAATCAAGGATAGAGAATTCTGGAGACGACAAGTTGAGGACTCATCGTTGGCCTTGGCCTGACGGAGGAGAAACAAAGAAGAGAACCGATCGGAATCACTATCACACAGCACGACCCTCACAGAGAATTTGATCAGGGTTTGAATTTTTGAGTGCCATCATTTGATGCCTTGTGCATCATAAATCGGTGCTATAGAAGTTACGAATTATAAATATTAGTAGTTATTAACACAAATTAGTAACTAACCACTCATGGCTATGTCTGCATGTATTCGCCTTCAAGATATTAGAGCTTTCTAAATGTTAATGCTAAGGACCTGCCCAAGGTTCCTACACACTAACCGTCTCAACGCTCGAACTAATCTTACACAGTGTCCCGCTACATATACATTCAACACTTCCTCGAAAGATTTCGCCCGACCATACTTCTTTATTAATTGCATGCGTTTTAAAGGTCTCTTTAGACACCTTTAAAACGTATGCGTGTTGCATTATATGTCTGACAAACGCAATTTAAAAACCGACTCGTTTTCCTTCACTCGTTTCTCTGATGACTCTGACTTCAAATTCACTAAATCGGCTTAGTAAGTTAAGGTCGCGTATGCATGTCCCTGGCAGCCACAAGATGTCTTTTAAATCTCAATAATATCACCTCAAACGCGATGAAGCGCTCTGAGCTGTTTGGATCATACGGTCTTCTTCTGTCCACCGGAGCAGGCGGGTTCTTATAATAATAATAATAATAATAATAATAATAATAATAATAATAATAATAATAATAATAATAATAATAATAATAATAATAATAATAAAATAATAATAATAATAATAATAATAATAATAATAATAATAATAATAATAATAATAATAATAATAATAATAATAATAATAATAATAATAATAATAATAATAATAATAATAATAATAATAATAATAATAATAATAATAATAATAATAATAATATGATTAATTAATAATATGCAGTTTCCGGTTTAACCTCGCTGCAGATGATACGAATGGCTGCTTTGAAGTGGAAATATATCATAACTTCTTTTTATAATAATGTTCCTTGTTTATAACATGTTAATTGGTTTGTTCATAATGTTAAATGTATGGATTTATAATGTGATTTTTCTTCTTCTTTTCGTATTGGATAAAACTGATGCTTAATAATATTTCTAATATTCTTGGTCCTTAGTTATTGCTTAAAATTGGTTTGTGTTTGTTGATGAATACGATTCATTTTTGAGCTAATTTTGTAATACATAAAACCAATATTTAATAATATTGATACTTCATGTTGAAATTGTTAATTGAATCTGTATGTACTATGACTGATGGATAATGAATATTGAGCAGTTTGATGGTAATTTAGATAGATCAATGTGATATTCTCTAAAATATTGTTAATAAGATTGACGAGAAAACAGTATATAATGATTTATATGAATAAGAGATCGACAACAATCACCTGTCAAATCACAGCATCCTGCCAGAAATGGAATCCAAGCCAAGAAGAAAGAAAGCAAACTGATGATAGACAGTATACGAAAATGAACTTAATCCGTCAGAAACTTTAAATACGTCAACATCCTATCAGAAACGGAATCAAAGACGAGAAAAGAGGAAGAAAACTTATGAGAACATTACAATAAAATGAACTGAAATACATCAAAAACTTAAAGACGTCAACAGCCTTTGTAGCTATAGGATGTCGTTAAATATTGGATTAATAATAATGATCGGTTAGAACGCTTTCTTTAGACACCTTTAAAATGATATCCATCGATGCTATATAGGAATGGCACACAGCAGCTCGTTGTGTGTGTTACTGACTTTAATCTGAGTTATGCCTAGTTTCGGTGTGTCTTGCGCCGGTTTATCCTCGCTGCAGATGATACGGATGGCTGCTTTGAAGTTGCCCTCTTCAAGTTTGCTGGCAACTGTCGACGCCAAATACTTGGCAGGATTGTATATGGTACGCCTGTGTTAACAATATTTGCGAAAACAATAGTAGATCCATTGTTTAAAGAGATCTAATGACAACAAAGGCCGTTGACGATGATAAAAATTAGTTAGAGCAGTTCTCACCTTTGACCTTCCCAGGACAAAATAAGAAGGAACAGCAGAATTAATAAATAGTAGGGCTGGGCATTTAACGCGTTATTATCGCGATTCATGCGTTAATCAATTAACGCGATTAAATTTTTTAACGAAGTTAACGCGATTGTCACTGCGCCCAATTATTTCTAGAAATGCGCTAAAACAATTCTTGTTCAAACCGCTCAGTTTAAACTTTAAACTTTAAAAACTTTAAAGTAAAAACTAAAAAGTAAAAACAAGTAGCAAAGGCATGTTTACATTTTGTTTATTGACTGCAAGCATTTATTTGGCGCATATTCAACGTAACTACTCAGAGTCGGTAAAGTAGTTGTAGCCTACTTGTTATCAATTCTGACGTGCGTTAAAAATTAATCACGTTATTAAAAATTTTAATCGTGCGAATAATTTCGATTACAAATTTTAATCGTTGCCCACCGCTAATAAATAGTAGGCCTAGTAGTAGCTTCAGTTTAACGATAAAAAGGTCAATCATGCCACAAAATCAACCCGATTTACGATTTGTCGCGTTTATTGGTTTTATAGCGTCGCATCAAAACGTTTTAAAGGTGTTTTATTTTTAAAAATTTAACGTTACTATATGTATGTATGTATGTATGTATGTATGTATGTATGTATGTATGTATGTATGTATGTATGTATGTATGTATGTATGTATGTATGTATGTATGTATGAGCACTTGTTACAGCGCCCCTTCAAGATTTCTACTCAGAGGCGCTCCCGACTACAGCGCGGACACTGAATCGGAGTTTCACGCCGAAGCACATGAGCAATTGCGAGTGAAGGACTTGCCCAGGGTCCCTGCGCGGCGCCTTGAAGTGGATTCGAACCCACAACCCTCCAGCTGCAAGGCACCGAACATACCACTATACCACCGCGCCCCACGTTGTATGATTAACCATTAATTTGAATGATGAACCCGTGCTCGTCTTTTATATATTCACGCGTGTAGGAATCTAGAAATTATAATAAAAGTGTTATAAACGAGAAATAGAAAAATAAATCTTTTCAGGTCAATCCATCTTTGAGAACCAAGATCTTCCTTTGACCATCTCCAGACAATACCTCTGAAACGACGCAGCGCTCGTGAATAAACTGGTGCCCTGTACTCAGCCTTAGATTAGCGCCCTAGAAATTTGGAGCTGACGATTTCGTTTATTAAAGCATCTGGAGCTGTGTGCTTTGTTGACCTATGACCTCTCCGTTTATCAATCCTCTTCCCAATGTTATTCTCAATCCATAAGCGAGGAATTGGGAACAGCACTGATAATACCTCTCAAATCAATGCACACTGGACTGAAAGAGTCGCCAATGGCGGGCTCACGCAAACACGAGGAACCAACCAACGGATTCCCGTCGAAAGCTTAAAATACTGTTAAGCACCTCATAATTATAAATCTATTCTTGTCTAACAGTGTAAGAACCCAAAAATAATCTTTGTCGGCGTCATAAGCTACCGTTAAATTGTGGATCCAATCCGTGTAAGAGCCGATGTACTCGTTGAATTTAATTTTCGGTGAAAATCCTTTTAAGCACCTTATAATTCTTATCTAACACTATAAGAGCCGATGTACTCTGCATAGCTGAATTTAATTTTCGGTGTGTGTGGGGGGTCGATAGTAGAACAGAACTCTCTGCTCTGGCTGTGTTTTGAACCCCTATACTGTTTCCAATTGACCGTTGGACCATTACTCATCCACATGCTTTCTCGTGTTAGTAAATACACCCTGCCCCTGGGAAATGCTTATAGGTTATTTAAACAATTAAACATTGAAAGACTTCCCAACCCTTTAATATAAAAATGGGAAAAGAAGAATAGCCAAGGGTACGAAGTGGTAGCGACTTCATTTCCTCAGCCTCGGCATATGAGATCTCCGTTAAGCAAACCACAAGAAGCTGCTATAATTGTGGAGTGTTAGCGACTTCATTTCTCGTAGCATCGGAATATGAGGGTAGGTGGGCACTCCACTCCCTCGCTAGCACATCTTTCCACCGAGAGTACGGTAAGTGTACTCATCGTAGCAAAACGATGCACGGTGAGCTATGAGAACCGACTCAGGGCTAATTGCCGGGCGTTTCCCATCCTTATTATAGAGTTGGTTGAAATTGATTTAAAGGTGTCTGAGACGAGCGTTATTAACAATCGTATACACTATACAGTGTCCCAATTTTATATATTATCGTTTGATAACGTTTTATGGGTGTCTTAGCTCTAAGCAGTCGGCTCCAGCAATTTTATTCTCAAACAGATCCGCCAGTGGAAGCTGGACTTGTAGAAGAGGAGACTGTTTCGGGAAAAGGGTGTTAGTAGTTCCAAGATGAAGCCTTTTATTCTGCGTAAGATAATCAACGATTTCGCTACATGATAAACGATTACGTTAAATGATCAATTATTACGGATAATACCTCTCATGTAGTTTGTTTAATAATAGAACATTGTTTTGTTCATTCATTAGCGACATCTTGTGACTGCATCAGACACTGTAACTATTAGGAAAGAGTGGTATTGGCGCATCTATCGATTATAATTATTATTCAAGAGTTGAGACCACCTATCGATTGGATTGGATTGGATCCTCAGTTTAACGGCAGCTTATGACAACATAGGCCGTTGCCGCCGACAAAGATTAGTTTTTGGCATATTACAGCTCTTATCAAGTGTAAAGCCTTGGCACGGATAACGCTGTATTTGCCGGGAATGGCTCGGGACATCGAGAACTTAGTTGCCTGTTGTGGAATATGCACCTATCGATTTAACGCAATTGTTGGTATATGTATGATCGGATGGAAACATTTTTAAGGTGTCTAAGGGGGGAACGTATTATTCAGTTTTCAACGAAATCTTGTCGACTCTGCTTTACTTGACGCAATTGTATTCGCAACCCTCTTAGCGAGACTGTCTTTCGCTCCAAACTTAAAACCTACCTCTTTCAGTCTATTTATGGCTCTTAATAGTTGCCCAGCTTCAATGTGCACTTCTGAACTTTGTAAGGAGGGCATTATCAAATTACAGTTGTATTGTGTATTGTATTGTAATTGTGAATATTTCAAAGAGCGTTAATAACAACAAACAACAACAACAACAAAAACAACAACGACAACATCATCATCATCATCATCATCATCATCATCGTCAGTTCCTGGCGATGGTCGATGGATAGGATTAATGATGACTACAGTAACTGATACAGAAAATGTTACGATACGTCTTGAATACAATTCTGAACAATTGCTTTACGTTACAGAGGCAGGTGTTACCTTCAATATTACCTCTTCCATTCACTCTGATCGGAAGAGGAGAAGTCTGACTCCCAGATGCTGTTAGGGCTTCTATTTATCAGCAAGAAGATAGGAGGAAGGGAGAGAGGGCGGAGGGAGGGAGGGACTGAGGGAGGGAGGATCTATAAAGAGAGATTGACAAGCAGACGGAGAGAGAGAGAGACAGACAGAGACAGCGACAGAGACAGAGACAGAGACAGAGACAGAGAGACAGAGACAGAGACAGAGACAGAGACAGAGACAGAGACAGAGACAGAGACAGAGACAGAGACAGAGACAGAGACAGAGACAGAGACAGAGACAGAGACAGAGACAGAGACAGAGACAGAGACAGAGACAGAGACAGAGACAGAGACAGAGACAGAGACAGAGACAGAGACAGAGACAGAGACAGAGACAGAGACAGAGACAGAGACAGAGACAGAGACAGAGACAGAGACAGAGACAGAGACAGAGACAGAGACAGAGACAGGGGAGACAGAGACAGAGACAGAGACAGAGACAGAGACAGAGATAGATCAACAGACAGACAGATTAGTGGATGAATGGAAGTAGGTTGACAGATAGTCAAACAGACAGATGGAGGGACAGACGAGTAATGAATCGACGAAGACAGACATACATACAGACAGTGACAAGAGAAGAGACAGAGGCAGGTACACAGTGAACTAGACGCAACTTTTCCTCTGCACGAAATCCCAACGGATGCTTTTTCGGGGAATATCAATTACAACGAAGGAGCCAATTTAAACGACGACGCGTGGCGCCATCTGGCCTTCGTCGGTGTTGGACGGAAAGATAAATAGGTCCATGTTAAGCAGACTAAGGTCGCATAAGACGTCACTGCAGGGCGACTCTCGACATGAGTTAATATCTAAACCGCACCAGGAATCTGACTTGCGCTGTTCAATCCATCGACTCTTATCAGATGACGGCGATTGGGGTACAGATGGGTAATAAAAGTCAAAAATTACTAACTATGCATGGCTACGTCTGCCTAGTTATTCCTTACAATTAATTGCTTGAGGTGTTCCATCCTTATATAGTTACGTTTAGGACAGTTTTAAAGGTGTCTAAGACGACCGAGATACTTCAGATACCTCCGGAATTAAAAAATTATCTGGAGAATTAAAAACAACATGCTTGGACGAATAGAACGCTTTCTTTTTAAGCTTTAAAGCATTTTTAACCCACCAAAAAATATGTTAAAACCGTTAAAAAACTGCTGAACCCCGCAACTGACGTTTTCTGATGGTGCCAGTCCTGAGCTTATGTGACGCAGGAGGGCGACGCTAATTATCTTCGCTGAAAAAGCAGTAGCCGTACTAAATTTATGAATATTGGATACGACTAGTTCCCATGCGTAATGTAAAGCTATGTAGACTGGATAATACGTTCCTCGCTTAGACACCTTTTAAACGGTTTAAACCAACCCTACATTATATTCTACAATTGCGAGAAAAAAAAAACTCGATGGATATTGTCGATACTTGTCCATAATAGCTATCTGGGCTCTGACAACCTCAAGATGTCGCTAATGACTTAATAACAACAAAATTATCTCTTAATAATTTAGGTAAGTAAGTTAGTAAGTAGTCTCTAATTGCAGCCGACAAGCGCATCTGCATTACACTGTATGCCACGTCAAAGCGTCCTCTCAGATCCTCTGACCGGCTTGACCTTTTTGTTCCCCGTGTTAGGACCACAATGACTCAATCCAGATCCATTGCCTGTACAGGAATCGACTTTCTCCTTCTTTGACCTCTACCATTCTCTGTGGTAGCATCTCTACCTCTTTCTCTCACCTTAAAACCTTCCTTTTCTCTCGGAGTACCTCGCACTGGGAGCTCTTCTGAAGGGCTTATGCTTTGATAAGCGCTTTATTAATGATCAAATACATTACAACGCAATAAAATACAATATTGTTAACTGGCTTTTGCTTGTTTACTGTTAAACGACCTCTGTGTGGTAACAAAGACAATTACCGACGCCCTCCTCCTTTATCCAGGCTTGGGACTGTTAACTGACACATGTATCCCATCCCTGTATAGTATCTGTTGCCACCATTTTAAAGGTGTCTAATGGAAGCCCTCTCTCACTCTCGTTAAACGCATATCGTGTCCAATACTTATTATTGCATTGTTTGATACCGTTTAAAAGGTGGCATGGAATCCAATTGGTTAGAGTGATCGCATTTTAATGCAGAGAGTACGGGTTCGATCCTCCTCCTCTGAGACGGTCACTATTTAGGGACCTTGAGCAAGTCCTTCATTCACAATTGCTCAGCGCCATCGATTGATGCTTCGTCATTAGATAGTGGCGCTTAATAAATGCATAAAAATAAGAACATTTATATTTAACTTGGAGTCTTAAATTTTGGTAATATATTTACTCCAAAATCATAACCCTGTTCAGTTTCTACATTATATTACGTTCTCAAACTGAGACTTTCGATTATTATTTCATTCGAATATAGCCCCCAGTTTAAAGGTGTGTGAAACTCAACATAAACAATAACCTACTGTGGCTCTAATTTATATAAGAGCGGTTGGTTACATTTTAAAGGTGTTTAAAGACCAATACAATAGAATATAAGTAAAAGTAAGTAAGTAAGTATATCCTTTATTGAAAAACCAACTGCTAACCGCATTTTGGTGTACAAAGATCATCAAATATAAAAAAAATTTAAGTATAAAGCATCCGTGTGACAAATGTTTTACGAGATAGAGAGTTTGCCTTAGGTATTATTCTATTGTGGGTTCTGGGGCGTAGCGAGTATGAAACAGTTTTCACGGGAGGCAGTAGTTGATGTAATACATGTGCAGGGTTGCTGATGATGGTAGAAAAGAGGTTAGAGTCTGCATAATACAGAATAACAAATTCAATACAAAAATCCTCTTCCTCGACTTGTTTTTGTAATTCCTTTAAAATCGTAGTTCTAGGACCCCATTGTACCAAGGCATGCGACAGCATTGAACCGCTGGACCGTAACATAGATTTTTGAAACAGGAAGAAGGTTTCTTGTTGATCTTCTGTTGTTCTGGTCAACCGTCTTATTATTATTATTATTATTATTATTATTATTATTATTATTATTATTATTATTATTATTATTATAGCATTTTATTCTCCAGTTATAAGCGACATCTTGTGGCTTCAAGATACCATGTAACTGTCTACGCTAATAACGGTCTAGTATTCACAGATTATTGTGGTTGGTTCCACAGTTTAACGGCAGCTTATGACAACATAGGCCGTTTCCGCCGACAAAGATTAGTTTTGGCATATTAGGGCCGTTCACATATTATATAACGCTCAAGGGGTAGGTGGGTGGGTTCCTGTTTTGTTAGCGTTATAGGTTTATGGTGGGTGGGGTAGGTTCAAGGTTTCGTTATATAACAAACTTTTTCAGCTTATGCTATTTTGCTTGTTTGTCTGACCATTGGACTTTCACTGTAATATTTTAATAAATATTCTTCATTACTAATTGTGTTTTAGTTACTTACTCACTCAGTGCTTTGCATAATATGGGATGTGGCTAGCTGGTAGGTAGCAGCGCTCTATTTCAAACTATTCGAGGGTGGCCATATTGTTCATTTAGGACGCATTCTCAATCAAGAAATCAAGAAATTTCGTTTAATATTCAAAGTATCACACTGACAGGTCGCAACTTGTGACAAGTATAAGGTAACAAAATTGTCTTTAATAGCTCTGAGAGTTAGCCATGAATTAATTGGTTATTATACCATTGACTCAGTTCTGACAGCTACAAGTTGAAAATAAGATAATTAGAATAGTGGTGTTGTAAGTTACGGCAGCTTAAATGAGGTGATGAATGAGCGAATGAGGTGATAAATGATGAACTACAGCTGCCATGGGACTGACTGGACTAATTATGTTCTATAAATTGTAAAGTGTTTTAATATGGTTTGAAAACTTTTAAATGTCTGCTACACTTCTTCATGCTGTATTAGTTAGCTTTATTAATGCATCTTGCATTTCTAGTATTAAACGATTAATTTGCTAATTTGCATTAGTCTAGTAACTACATTTAATACAGTAGGCCTACAAACTTTTAACATAATCCAGTCACTATTAAAGTGCTATTAACTAACATTGTATTGTTATAAATCCTCGACAATATCAACTTGACAGTATGATAATAATAATAATGAAAGTTTCCAGTTGTGTAATACAATAAGGTCCACTGTATGTCTTTGAATGTGCTTATAGACTGGGGGGTAGGGGGGTAGGAAGCATATCTGTTATATAATATAGGGGTGGGGGGTCACAGCTGCTGTTATGTAACGTTATTAGGGGTGGGGGGTAGGCAAAAAATTGAGATTTTTGCGTTATATAATATGTGAACGGCCCCTTACAGCTCTTTGTTATTATTATTATTATTATTATTTTTATTCACAATTGTGACATATATAATAGGGTCGGTTGGAAGTGTTTTGCAGGTGTTTAAGAGAGGAATGTATTATTCAGTTTTCAGCGACATCTTATGACTGTTGACGTCTTTACAAAAATTAATTGCATAATAATAATAATAATAATAATAATCTTTTCTTTATTAAGCGCCTGACAAACGCACTGCGCTGTACATTTACATGTTATGCAATTTAAATCTTAACTACTAACAGAACAGACAGCCTGCAATACAACGGCGCTAATAGCAGCCTACAAAGCATATCCGCCCAACGGGGGCTCGAACTCGGTACCTCACGCTCTCTACGCCAGATGTTATCCAATGCGCCACGGGCATATCAGTTAATTACTTATCTTGATTTCATGCGTATATTTAAGAAGATTCTGTGCTCATGCTGTTCAAGCTTCTGCTGGAAGACACTGGGAGGAAGAGAGGAAGTGAAAGAGGAAGAGAGGGCGGGACAGATTTATGGAGGTAGGGATCGATTGATAGATAGACCGACAGATGAATGGATGACAGAGAAATAGGCAGACAAGCAGAGAGACAGTGACAGCAGGAGAGACAAACGGATGCTTTGCCAGTGAATATCAACGCAAACAACGACGAATGGCGCCATCTGGCCTTCGCCGGTGTTGGAGGGAAAGAAAAACGGTCGTGGATACAGTCACGCCCGACGTGAGCCTATACCTGGTCAATGCATGTCATAGGATTTTGAGTACCTGAAACGAACCGACCTACAAACATTCCCGATTGCGGTGGAAGGTTGTTCACCGTGTTTTCTAATGACGACACTAACCCTAACTCTGACCCTAAACGACCCCACGAATCCTAACCTGATCCTAACCGACCCTCAAGATGTCCGCCATTTCGAAATTCCAAGGGAAGACAATGGATCCACTACGAAAGATAAATGATCGTGGATAGACACCTTTAAAATGTAAGAAACCAATAATGTGTTCGAAATGGACAATGTGGTTTAAAAGAAAAAGCCCTCATCTTTAGACACCTTTAAAATATTGGAACCGATGTTATAAAGACATGTGACACAAACGTTTGTTGTTTTGCTTTTTAATACGGCCTAAATTTGGACGGGTATAGAATTCGGATTCAAGCTTTCTACTATGAGAAGTAATAATAATAATTGAAGAACAGGATGGTTCAAGACATGCAGACAATCAGACTGAAAGACAGACAGACAGACAGACTTACATGGATACTTAGAAAGAAACATACGGCTATTGAAAGATACAGACAGACAGACAAGGCCACGCAATTGTTGTAAAGGATTGAAAGATTCATCGTAATGAATCTAATTGAATTCTGACTTATATAGCACCGTTATTATGGTGCAGGAAATATCGATCAGTGAAATTGTAGTCATTGGAGAATTGATGCCAAATCTGAAGGATTGCTAAATTGGCTTTTTATGGCGCTTGACAAATACATATAATCATGTGGAAGCGTTTTAAAGGTGTCTAAATTGATCCTCGGATTATCCAGCAGTGAACGACATTTTAAGGCTGTCAGGGCCACTGACGTCGTCAGCCTTTACATTGAGCTCAAAATTGAAGTCGATTCTTATTTATATATTCTTATCTTATTCTTATTTTCAAATCAGATTGACGTTGCAGTAATTATAGTTGAAGGGCAAGAACGTGCAGCGCCATCTGTACTTGGCTGATACGAGACGACGCCTCTTAGCGGTATATGACCATATTGTGCAATGGATGGATCCGGATGGATGGATGGATGGATGGATGGATGGATGAGACCGAGACCGCTAGGTGGCGTCTCGTCGACCAACAGAGGGCCAACGACGTTCCAGGAGTGGCCGCCTCGGACCTCGCGTCTACCGCTTCGGTTCCTGGGACACTTTCCGAGACGAGGTACTTGGAAACGGTGGAAAGGCATTCTGAGGAACTGGTGAATGTTGGTTTCATTCAACGTCGGTCTTTGTTCTCGTCCACGTTACGTCCGGTCAGTAATAAACAGCCGTCGAAGGAGGATATCGTCGAACTAGGCAGAGGGACAAATGCTGACTGAGATTTAAATGTAGTAGCGAGACAAATGCTCACTTATTCTGTCAACCTTATATAGAGTACGCTCAAATCGTTTTAAAGGTGTCTAAATACGCTCTTAGAAAACGGATACCATGTCTTATATAAATGTATTTATAATCTTATATTTTATTCACTTTGTCCGTTGAGAAACCTTTTGTATCAATTTCTTAGGTGGTTTTATTTCGTATATTGTCTAGAAAGACAGACAGGCAGACAAACAAACAGAGAGACAGATATTATATAGATCGCCAAACAGATAGATAAACATATAGACAGACAGATGGATAGACAGACAGAGATAGGGTTGAGAACAGATACACAGAGAGACAGAGACACGGCTCCTGGAAAAATGGTATTAGTCGTACAGGTGTAGGAATGGAATGGGGTTAGGATCAAGGACTTGGTAGATCTATTTAGGATGAGCGTAAACAAGATCATTGCCAAACTGTATAGATGGGAAATGGACAGAGAATTTCCAGTGCAATATTTCTACCAATTTTTGGTTAGGTGGTCAAATTCCGGCGTTATTGTGTAAAGGCGACCCTGAGAAGGATTAATTGTCTATCGCGTTCCGGTCTTATATAGCGTCAGTAGTAATTGTTTCAAAGGTGTCTTATACGAACGCTATGAACAATTGTGTGGAGCGTACCCGCTTATATATCATCGTTTAATAACGTTTTACAGGTGTCTAAGGCGACCGCTCTAAACAGTCGATCTCCTTTCTCACTAGCCTCAGAGGGTTTGGACGAATATATTGTAAAACTGTGGTGGAGAATACGTTCCGACATAGATTCTCCGGGAAAGACTTGCAGAGGGGGAGACTGTTTCGGGATACCGTTAATAGTGCTTCCAAGTTGAAGCCTTTATATTGAGCCAGATATCAACGATTGCGTCACATGATCAACGACCACGTTATATGCACGTGTGCAAAACTTTGAAAATTATAATAAACGTGTTTTAAATGAAAAATGAAGAAATACATCTTTTCAGGTTAATCCATCGTTGACAGAGATTTAATAGCGCTACGTCAATAAAGGAAACGTTAAATTATATTATGGTATATTTTATATATTTCTGCATATAAATGTATCGTCCAAGGGAGTCCTTCATCGCAGCTGCACTTAGTTGAGCGTATTCAATCCCTGTCAAAGTCTCTCCACTTCTGGATGGCATGGATAGGCAGACAGACAGACGTAGGGTTGAGAACAGACACACACAGAGAGACATAGAGACACGAATTGTTTTAGGATCAGATACTTGGCAGATCTATTTAGGATTACCGTAACAAGATGATTGATCCCGGAGTAGTCCACCGTTCTTCCGGAGGGGGTTTTCCATTGAGACTCAGATTATAGTCGACGGATTATCAATGCTTCACGATTTCCAGTTAAGAGGTTTACCCGGTTCATTATCTACAAGCAAGAACTCACGGTAATTGCAGAATCATGTCACTGTGACATGATAATCACCAAACACCCACACACGCACTACGCACACACACACACACACACACAGGAGGTAATCTTCGTTTGATCACCTGTCTACAGTTAACATCTTTATTCCTAATCTTACTACAATCCATCCAGTCCTCCGCCTTCGCATCTGCTCTTCCTCTCTCTCTCTCTCTGGTCTCTCTCAGGCAAACGGACTCGGATATTCAGTTGAAATCTTCGGACAACCCCTCTGACATGACGCAGCGCTCGTGAATAATCCCTGCCCTAAGCTTAGCCTTAGAGTCACAGTGTTGAAATTCTTGTATTACGCTTACGATTACATTTCTATCGACGTCCATTAGTATTATTATAATTACGTCACACATTAAACCTTGTTATTAACACAATCAGTTAGTGTGCCTCGTGCCCATATAGCATACGCTATCAACATGTTAAAGGTGTCGAAACATAAGCATTCCAAGTAATAGCCTACTTTGTCCAATTTAGATATAGTATCGGCTTATACCATTTTAAAGGTGTCTAGAGAGAGCGCTCCAAACAATGACCAAACGAATCAGTATTTTATATAGTATTGCTTTTCAACATTTTAAAGGTGTCTAAGGAGAATGCTATAACCAATCGCCGGCTGTTCGATTCTGATAAGGTAACCGTAAACAATTTCCGTCTTGGTGCCTTCTTTGTCTTCATCGGAAGCGTCCGTCGAACTCCAGACTGGGCACAGTCCAAAGAGGAAAACTGGATCATTCCGGATATTACGACACGGAAGGAATTGATGAGCGCTTTCCTCCATCGAGATGTCTTCAGTTCTGAAATATTAATTGAGCAATTATATATTACCGATGAGAACTCTTATAGTTTACTGAAGCATTGCTAGTCATGTATACAGTGAAGTTTAAAATCCATTTGAATTTCCAAGCATTCATGAGTTGAAGATCCACAGTACTTTCCATTTGGCAAAGCTGTCATAATCGAATCTATTTTTCCAAAGATAACTGTCGTGTGTGATGCGTGTTATAGGCCTATACAGGCGAGGGAATCTGTGGCAAAAAATTAGTAACTCACTGCTCATGGCTATGTCTGCCTGTATTCGCCAAGGTTCCTACACAGTAACCGTCTCAAAGGAGGAGGACCGAACCCCTACTCTCTGCTTTACAAGGCGAGCTCTCCATATACATTCAACACTTCTTGGAAAACTGGCACCGGAGTCTTTTATTAACTAAATGAATGCCGAACTGTATTGAAGTGAATTGGACAGAGTGTTTCCAGTGCAATATTTAACAGGATTTCTTAGTTGTTTAGTCATTGTGTTATGTCTAACCAAACCAGAGTCTCCAAAAAACGGAAATACATGTAAGTCTCAACGTTTCTGATTAGTTTCTTTCGCCATTTTCACGTCATTATTGTTACATGTAGATAAAAATCACACCCGCCAAGTCATACCAAATTCGCCTATCTTGTCGCGTCTTTATATAGCGTCGGTTGGATCCATTTTAAAGGTGTCTAAGGCGACCGCTCTATCGTCTCCTATTTATTTATAAGTCTCTATGAACGGAAAAAATTTATTTTAAAAGATATCTACCGATGCTTCCAAGTTGAAGCCTTTTATATTCAACGATGACGTTGCGTTGAGTCCATCTGCGTCTTTTATATAAAATTATAATAAACGTGTTCTTATATGAGAATTATAATAAACGTGTTCTTATATGAGAAAGAAAGATATAATGGTGGGGATTTGCGGGACAACAGGATAGATGCCGACTTCAATCAGTAATAAGCAAGCTAATCCGCCTCCGGTATCTTCCTGAAGACTACACAAAATTTGAGCGACTTTGTCTTGAAGCTGACACCCGTCTTTTCTCTGCGGTCCTGATGAACAAGGGCCACGTACTGCATAGTTTACTTCCACCAAAAAGCCCCAACAATATACCCTGCGACCGCGATCGCACGACCATTGTGTACCTCTTGCAGATAATTTACAGCGAAAGACGTTTATTGTTAGAATGTTGTACTCGTATTAACATTAACTTTTGATTGTTGTTAAGATGTATGTACACCAGAGTGCGGATATGCAATTGGTTGTATTAAAGAATATACTTACTTACTTACTTCCTTAATTCTTGTCAGGTGTGTGTGTGTGTCCACAGTTTAACGACAGCTTATGATAACATTAAGGATCCTGAGTGGCCGAGTGGGTTGGTAGCCCGCTCGTCGCGCCAGCGCCCCAGGTTCGCTTCCCGGTCGGGTCGGATTATCATAGATTAATTTCTCGGATCTTTACTGCGGGTGGCTCGGTCGCATTATAAACGTGGAGTACAATACAACACACAATACAACACATCACAATACAACTGGGGCGCGGTGGTGTAGGGGTATGTTCGGTGCCTTGCAGATGGAGGGTTGCGGGTTCTGATCCACCTCAAAGTCGCCGCGTAGGGACCCTGGGCAAGTCCTTCACTCGCAATTGCTCATGCGCTTCGGCGTGAAACTCCGACTCAGCGTTCGCGCAGTAGTCGGGAGCGCCTCTGAATGGGAAATCTGGTTGGGGTGCTATAGCAAGTGTTCAAATACAATACAATACAATACAATACAATAGGCCGTTTCCGCCGACAAAGATTAGTTTTGGTATATTACAGCTCTTATTGTCAGGTCATTTCGTCTTCCCTTATAATGGGTCAAATCACACTTAAAAGAGGTGTGTAATTATGTTGAGCAGTTTTCAATGTTCCTAGGCATAATTGGGAATAGACACAAATTACAGCTCAAAAATTATTACACCTCGTTGAGTAGTTTCATCTCTATTTAGCACCGATGGCTATTATTTTCAAGGTGTCTAAAGAATGCGTGCTAACCGACGACCTTATTATTATAACCACAGTTTAACGTCGTCTTATGACATCAAAGGCCGTTGACGACTCCGACGACCTACCGCGTCTAATTATGATATAATATCTGTTTCTTATATTTTAAAGGCGTCTAAGGAGAGCGTGTAGCGGTATGTTCTGTGCATTGCAACCGGATGGTTGCAGGTTCGAATCTACCTCAAGCCACTGCGTAACAACCTTGGACAAGTTGCTCACTCACAATTGTCTGTGAGGAAGGCGTAAAAGCCAATGGACCTGCCTTCATTCGGGATGAGAACACATCATCATCAAGGAATGCGCTGTAACCAATCGCCAGCGATGTCCCACATTTGTGGCTTATTAATATTGGATCGTTTAAAGATTCAATGTAATAGCTTTCGGTTCCCTTTCATTATCAACGCAGTAGTCTCCATTGTTTACCGACACCTTATGGAAACAAAGGCCGCCTATAATAATAGACATTATTTTGAACAGTTTTCACTTCTCACCTTCCTATGTCACATTAGACTGGGACTCAATGCACGACTTGATGCGTTTATCAAATTTATAGCTTCGTTTGTATACGTTTTAAAGGTATCTTATGTCAACCAACTCTTAACGTTGCAACATCTATTTGGTGTTTAGCGACGTCTTTTGACAACGAAGGCCGTATGACCTCAATTAACATTGCCACTTTTTAAGTTTTCGTGGTTTGAATCTGAAGTTAAAATCACCTATAGTCTGTTTTAAAAGGGTGGCATTTGAAAGAGTGAATTTGCATCCGAGCTTTTATAAATTAGCGCGATATATGTACCTAATTCGACTGATGATGACGATAATGACGACGATGCTGATAATGATGATGATGATGATGATGATGATGATGATGATGATGATGATGATGATGATGATGATGATGATGACGACGACGACGACGACGATGACGATGATGACGACGATTATGATGATAGTGATGATGATGATGATGATGATGATGATGATGATGATGATGATGATGATGATGATGATGATGATGATGATGATGATGATGATGCTTCGTCCGTGTGACTCTGTCTTTGTGTCTGTGTGGTTAGAGTTCTCGTGTTGCAACGCGGAGGGTTCGACACGCAGCCATGGCAAAAACAAAATGTTTAAACTCCCTTGCGCATCTTTAAAACGTCGTGGAAAACTGGGTATTACATTCTCCATTTGGACACCTTTAAAACGTTTTTTACTTGGTATTCAGTCAATCAGTCTCTTTACCTATCTGCATCGCTTTCTATCTGTGTCTGTGTCTCTCTCTCTCTCTCTCTCTCTCTCTCTCTCTCTCTCTCTCTCTCTCTCTCTCTCTCTCTCTCTCTCTCTCTCTCTCTCTCTCTCTCTCTCTCTCTCTCTCTCTCTCTCTCTCTCTCCGTCCGTCCGTCTGTCTGTCTCTGTCAAAAGCGATCTATTCGTTATTGACCGACGTTCTATCTTCCACTCTTTCCAGGGTAAGGGTAATTCCGCATTAGATGTAGTAACAGTTTTAAGTTCGTCTTAACCCTAAACATTAATGTTACGATTAGGACATCAATGTTCAGACAAGATAATTATACTCTTCCTTTGGTTTTCCGTAAAAATTTACCACCAAAGAAAAAACCGGAAATTTCTTTTCCGTTGTTCTTCGTTCGATTCTACACATCCGAGCGAAATCCAAATTAAGCCATTAATTAGTGTCGAGAAAACCGAGACCGCAAGAAATAAGAATCCACAAGTTGTCGTTAAATAAGGGACAAAAACTAGACTCGATTTAGACACCTTTTAATCGTTGCCATATTGCCGTATATATAAATGCCAGATGTAAGAAAAATTTGAATTAAACCCATTCAACGATTTCACTTGAATAGTAACGACTGTTGCTTTAATAAAGGCGCTTAATAAGTTAAAATTCGATTCGATTCATTATAAGGCCTTAATTCATTTACTAGAATTGCGTAGCATTGTCTGTCTCTCTGCCTGCCTATCTGTCTGTCTTCCTGTCTGTCTGTCTACTGTCTGTCCGTCCGTCTGGTTCGTCCGTGTGACTGTCTTTGTGTCTGTGTGGTTAAAGGGCTCGTGTGTAGGCCTACGGGTTCTTTACGCGGCCATGGCAACAACAAGATATTATAGTTAAAACTGAATTATATTATGCTCTCTTTCACACCTTTAACACTTTTTAAAGAAACAGTATATAAGGAACAATTTCACTAAATCGACTACTTTAAAACAATTTAGATTTAACAAAATTCTGGATGAAATGATGTCCTCTCTTGAGAAGTAAATACTTTCCTCAAGAGAGGTTGCAATAGCAAATGAATGCCGTGGCCAAAGAACTGTGATTTTTGGAAGATCTTCCTGTCTGCTGTTGTATATGCATCTTCTCAAAGTATTTGACATGAGCTGTTGATCCTACGAATGGATTTATGTCCCTCTGATGTATTTGCACGAGGTTGGATTTTGGTGCGCAATCGTTTGATGCCTGGTTCATTAGACATTATTAGCAGTCAGACGTTACATACTTACTACGCATGTCCATGTCTGCCTGTGTTCGGCCTGAAGACTTTGAGGTTACCGACGATTATTTTATACGAAATTATTGCGCAGAAAAGCAGCAATTACTTGCCTATCGTGTCTCATCCTTATATAATATAGGTTGTTCACGTTTTAAAGGTGTCTAAATCGACAACATTAACCAGTCAGAATCCCTATCACACATAATTTGCACGAGATTGGATTTTGGAGCGCCATCGTTTGATACCTTGTGCATTAGACATATTAGGTTTCTGACAGTTACCTCAGTCCCTCGGGACTGACCTTTTCTCGATTTCTTTTGACCAGTTCCGTAAGCGCCTGAAAACCTCTCTTTACCAGTGAAGACACTGGCCCCGGTCGGGAGCGCCTCTGTTTTAGAGTGGCGCTATATAAATGCTCGAGTACGATTACGATTACGAATTATTTTATATGAAATATTGTGCCGAAGAGCTTGAATTGATTTAATTGCCTAGCGTGTCCCATCCTTATATAGCATCGGTGGTCATCATTTAAAAGGTGTCTAAATCAACCACTCTAACCGAACGGAATTCCTATCATACAGCATGACCTTCACACAGAATTTCATCGGGGTTGGATTTTTGAGCGCCATCGTTTGTTGCCTTAATTGTGAGTAGGGAATTATATACCGTTACTACACCCAATTCTATATACCATTTTGAAACCCAATTTTTGGCGGCTATGGGTATGTATAATGGGTCAAAGTACACATGACGTCATCAAATTGCGCTACCGCTATGAAGCCCAATTTCTATTATTAGCCTGCAATGCTGACCACCTCGGGCGAAAACAGACCGCCATTAAACTTGGCCAAGGGTCATTTTCAAGGGTGCCTCTTCATAGGGGGGCGTGCCTGTACATACCCCTCCCCATTCTTCTTTCGCTCAACATGCCACACACAAACACACAAACACTCAAACACACACACACACAAACACACACACACACACACACACACACACACTATACGCTCTCTTTCAAAGCCTGTATATACTAATCTATCTACCAAACACTAAAAGTCATGAATTTAATCAAACTTTATTGAGGAGAAACACATCATCTGTACATTAAACTGCATTGAATATTTAGCACATGCATTGTGTTTTTGAGGCTTACTACATTTTACTCTTATACATCAAGACCATGCATTTAGATGTAATTATAGAATAAGGGACTTATCTAGGGTTAAATAGGGTTACTTAGTTTTCGATAGGGTTCACATAAGCATGTGTTTAGTGAGTTCACACATAGTCACAAGCCAATGTATTTTGCCCGAATTATAGAATGAGGGACTGAAACAGATCGCTCAAGCCTTTTTTCACTTCTCATCAATTATTTATTATGCTCACTAAGCACTTTTGGGTAATGGGCATTTTCTTGTTGAGTGAGTTCACACTCACTGAAAAGCCCTTGTATTTAGCTTGAATTATAGAAAAAAGGGTGGAAATAGAGCGATCAAGCCGTTTTTTCACTTCTCAGCATGTATTATGCTCACTAAGCACTTTTGCGTAACGTGCTTTTACATTTAGGTATGCCTCAAACTATACTATCTAGAATTATCATGTGTCTTAAATTTAAAGTCAGCAACTTGGGTTTTTATCTCTTGTAGGTGGACTTGCATGGTTTTACATGGCTGACTAAGCCCAATTTATTATTCATTAAATACAAATTGCAATCTTTTACTCTATAGGCAAGCTGCTATAACCGGTGTATTTGCCCTTTTACACATAGGTGCGCAGCGTTGTGCTAGCAATCTCCTTCAATGCGCACCAAGGCTAATTTATTAGGCATTATAGGCACAAATTGCATGGTTTTTGAATTTGGAGCTCGTCATTTGCAAAGCTCATTTTACACTGTTTCATTGTACAGCCAAGCTGTCAATGTTTTAGACACTCACACTTAGACCAACTTTAAGCTTGCACATCAGTGCAGCTAGACTTTGCTCGTGTAGCTGGACATGTATTGTTTTACAAGGTTGATCAAATCTCAATGAATATTCGTCTAGCCTTCCTCCTTTTACACTTAGTGTGGAAGCCAATACAGGCAGTGTTTGCGCCTGCATGCCAGTACAGCGCTCCCCATTTAGCCATTTGCAACATTAAAATTTCAGAAGTTGTGGTTTTCAATCTTTTAGATTTCAGACGTCGGGCTTTCCAACTTTAAAATTTCAGACACTCTGGTTTTCAATCTTTTAGATTTCAGACCTGGTGGTTTTCAAAATTTTAATTTCAGAACTTCTTGCTTGCTAATTTAAAATTTCAGAAGTCGTGGTTTTCAATCCTTTAGATTTCTGAAGTTGTGGTTTCCAACTTTAAAATTTCATGCACTCTGGTTTTCAATCTTTTAGATTTCAGACCTGATGGTTTTCAAAATTTTAATTTCAGAACTTCTTGCTTGCTAATTTAAAATTTCAGAAGCCGTGGTTTTCAATCCTTTAGATTTCTGAAGTTGTGGTTTCCAACTTTAAAATTTCAGACACACTGGTTTTCAATCTTTTAGATTTCAGACCTGGTGGTTTTCAAAATTTTAATTTCAGAACTTCTTGCTTGCTAATTTAAAATTTCAGAAGTCGTGGTTTTCAATCCTTTAGATTACTGAAGTTGTGGTTTCCAACTTTAAAATTCCATCGTTTGTTGCCTTGTGCGTTACGCATCAGCTCTATAGAAGTTACGAATTACAAACATGAGTAGTTAGCAGTACCAATTAGTTACTAATAACTACTCATGGCTATGTCTGCCTGTATTTGCCTTCAAGATTTTAGAGCTTTCTAAATGTTAATGCTAAGGACTTGCCCAAAGGTTCCTACACAGTAACCGTCTCAAGGCGAAAGCTCTAACTAATCTTACACAGTGTCCCTCTACATATACATTCAACACTTCCTCGACAGATTTCGCCTGACCATACTTCTTTATTAACTGCCTATCGTTTCCAGTCCTTATAGCATCAGTTGACACCGTTTTAAAGGTTTCTTTAGACACCTTTAAAACTTATGCATGTTGCATTTTATGTATGTCAAACGCAATAAAAAGCAGACTCTTTTTCCTTCCTTAATCTATTTCGTTTCTCTGATGACTCTGACTTCAAATTAACAATTGCGCCAAATCGGCTCCGAACGAAGTTCCACACTTAGTCCATAGTAAGTTAAGGTCGCGTGTGTATGACCCTGCCACCCTGGCAGCCACAAGATGTCGTTAAATCTCAATTATATCACCTGAAACGCGATGAAGCTCTCTGAACTGTCTGGATCAAAAGGTCTTCTCCTGTCCACCGGTCTGTGAAGTTACCTCCTCTTGAATTTAAATCTCGCTACGTGCCTGGGTGCTTATGATTAATCGTGGCCAGAGCGTAACTCCAGAGCTGAGCACAGGGCGCCAGTTTATTCACGAGCGCTCCCTCGTGTCATTAAGTTTAACATACATAGATATAGTCAAGGGAAGCTACGAGTCCTATTGACAGAAAGTGGAAATCATAGACAATAAATAATTGGGATGAAAAAGCATTAGGGACAAAATCCAGAGGTACTGGTAAGCTGGGAACGAGAGAAGACAAATGTTGAAGTCACTGATTACCAAGGCGAGGGAAGACAAAATTTAAGTAAACTGATAGGGACACTCATTGGGAGGGTATGATATAGTGCAAGAGGGATATCAATTCAGAGAATATAAGTGTAACATAATATAATGTAATAAAATGAAAAATAATACAATGTAATATTATATATACACTGTGCCCCATAAAAAAACACACCAACAAACTTTTCAAAAATCTTCTATAAAACTAAGCCAATTGTAATAAAAGTTTGTACGTTGTTTCTTAAATAATTTTGCCACAAAATATTTCACATTTTACTTACTCACAGAAGTGGTTGCTGTTAGAGGCAGTGACGCAGACTAGGCGACTAGGCGTGTTTGGAAACATATAAACAGAGATTAGTAACTTAGAGTTAAAATGGTTTTCAGCCGCGAAGATAAAAATTTTATTAAGAATTTAGTATTGTTGAAGGGTTACACTGTAGTCTTCGGTTGATAAAAGAGTTCCCGCAGAAGGGTTGGAATAAAAATGGCCTCGATGTACTGCTGCGAAAGATTCGAAAAACGGCCAGCGTGGATCGTCAGCCCGGCAGCGGACGACCACGTTCGGTGCGCACACCAGAGAACATTGATGCAGTAAACGATCTTGTGCTAAGCCAGGAGGGCGCACCACAAACTCACAGAACAACTCGCCAGATTCAAAGAGAAATTGGAATGAGTAAGGGAACAGTGTATAGAGTAATACATGATGACCTTCAGCTGAAGTGTCTGAAAAAACGCCGTGCCCAACTGTTATCAACATGCAACACAGATTCACGCCTGGAACGATGCAAGCAACTTCTTAGGAAGTTTCCCGAGCATATAGTCCCTTTCATCTGGTTTAGTGACGAGAAGCTGTTTACAGTGGCGCCTCCAATCAACGCTCAGAACGATCGTCTCTACGTATCCACGACAACACTGAAGGGCAACGTTGACGCCAATCGCCTACTGCGGACCCGCCCGACTTTCAGCCGCTCACTGATGGTCTCCGTCGCCGTCTCGAAGCTCGTGTGCACAGAATTGTTCTTCGTGGAACCTGGGGTGAAGATCAACGGCGAATATTACAGGAATATCCTGTTGATGGAGCAGATGTTGCCAGCGATCAGAGGGATGTCAAGCGACTTATTCATTCTCCAGCAGGACAGCGCCCCAGCACATCGCGCAAAGGACACCATTGCGTTGCTGCGACGTGAAACACCAAGCTTCATTGGACCGGAACTCTGGCCAGCAAACTCACCAGACCTCAATCCCGTTGACTACAGAATTTGGGGTCTAATACAGGAACGCGCCTACCAGACAGCAATACGGGACATCGACGATTTGAAGGAGCGCCTCATCGTTGTGTGGGCACAGTTGAAGCAGAGTGTCATTGACAAAGCTATTGAACAGTGGCGGCCAAGGCTGAGAGCCTGCGTTCAAGCGAAGGGACATCACTTCGAACATCTTCTTAAATGAAACATTACTTTTTCTTATTTAACATTAGACTTACATGCGTTTCATGACAAAGTTTTTTGGTGTGTTTTTTTATGGGGCACAGTGTATATATATATATATATATATATATATATATATAACGTTTCCTTCATTGCTGTAGCGCTATTAAATGGATCTTAAAATATTTCTGTCTTTATTTCTCAATTATAACACGTTTATTGTAGATTTTAGCTTCTTACACGCGTGAATATAATACAAAACACATAATATAACGCCATTGCTGGACGTGTAACGTAATCGTTTGATTATATAGCGCCATATGAATCACTGGTATCCCGAAAAGTCTCTTCCTCTACAAGTCTCCCAAGTGAATCGATTTTCGAAACAGATTCTCTACCCCTCAATTAGAATAAATTACCATTCCCGGAAACTAATGAGACACAGAGTCGGCTAGCTACAGAGCAGTCGCTTTCGACACCTTTAAAACGTTGCAAACAAAATTAATCCTATATAAGGATAGGACGCTCTATTATTGGTTATAGCCATAGAGATGCATAATATATAAATATATCACTAGAGCACGCATCTACCGTCTATGGTGAGGCTGTGACCCTTTGGCCGCTCAACGTGTAACCATAACGGCCTTGACCCTGTGGCCGCTCAAAATGGCGAAACGATCGAAGTTAAATTGTGTAGTGTGTGGATGTAGCAACCTCTTAACGTCCGAAAACGAGGCCGCTGGAAATTATTTAATTGATAAGTTGTTATTTTGTGTCTGTTGTACTTTTTGCAAGGCGTAAGCTTCGAAAAGAAATTAAAGTCTCGCTTAAGCTTGACTGCGTCCATGAATTTCAACCAATCAAAACGCGTCATTTCAATTTCCATTAACTGCCGATATGCAATTGGTTGAATAAAGAATATACTTACTTACTTACTTACTTACTCTCTTTAAGGTGTTATTATATCTATGATTGTGGCTTCAAAAATGTGCAAAGGGAATATACGTCATGTTCCCTCTAGCGTTAATAATATATCCAGTGTTTCCGTTAACGCCCAAATGGCCGTTTTTACGTCCATAAGAAATGTCCAAAACGTCCAAATTATTCGGTGTGACAGCTATAAGACATGAACTACGTCCAAAAAATTCTAGGTCAGGACATAAAAACGTCCTCTTTTTGGACTCTAACGGAAACACTGAATTATATCTCATTGGTTATAGCGCTCAAATTAGACACCTTCAAAACGGTGTAAACCGATCCTATATAGAAACGGGACACTGTAGTCTATGACACTTGACGGTTGCAAACTCTCTGTAACAATAAAGACATGAAAATGGCTGAGGAAACCGAAGAGAAATGGGGAGACACTACTTCAGTGCGGGGGAGACTCTGGGGAGACTTTGTTTTTGGGGAGACTTTATGCAATAACACCGGGCTTTGACTACTTAGCTTATAAATTGTCGGAAATATTGCACTGGAAATCCACTGTCCAATCCACTTGGATTCTGTCCTTCTGTCAATCAATTATTTTGTTTAACCCTCAGCTTAATTAGATCTCCCCAGATCCGATAGTTGCTCCTGACGCTGCCCATGATCACAGCCTTCGTCTCATTCCTACACACCACCATGGATTCCAGCAACCGTGTATGTGTCGGTCTTTGCGTCTGTTTGTGTGTCTGTCTCTCTGTCTGTCTGTCGTCGACTCAGACCCTATTTTATAGTAGCCGTAGGGGGGGAGGGTGGTAACCATCCCCCTTGGTAGCCCGAGGGTTAACCCGCCTCTATCCTACCAGTGGTAGTGCCAGTCCCAAGCCGGGAGAAAGGTGGAGAGCGACGCTGATCATCTTTCTTATGACACAGTATCATTGAACAGTAAGTAACCAACCTATACGATGGGTTAGAGCGGTCGTATTAGACACCTTTACAACAGTGTCAACAGATCCTATATAAAGATTGGATTTTACACGGAATCAATTATTTTCTGATGGCCTCCTCCCCATTCTCGTAACTGAAATTTACCGTCGCATTTAACCCTTTGGAGGTGAGGTGAAGCATTTGAACGTTTCAGGTGAGGTGGGGTATGACATACCCCAATGCATATTTTTTACTTGTAAGTCAAAATATCAACTACATAACATTTATTGTGAGCTAAACTATTGTTCTGTAACCAATTATCAGTTAAACTGGTGATTATCGGGAGCAAATAACCTTTTTCAATCATAATTGAAGTGGCCAGCGCGGTGGCGCTCGAAATCAAAAGCGGCCCTCTGCAATGGCATCTTCGTGGCCCTTGAAACATGTAACGTTTTCGAACACGTGACATACTACCAGTAATAATGGAACAATTTTGCATCTATGCAAAACAGGATATATCTTATATCTGCACTATCTTCTATTATCACCAATTTTTTCTACACTGTGCCGTTACTTTTTTTAATTCATTAAAATCATATGTATACGAAAAATTATAATTTCACTTGAATTTGCAACAAAATAAAAAAATTTGCGTTCAAAACTAGCTGAAATTGACCTAAAGTGTCCGTATTTCACATTCACTAAGGTAGACAAAAATAATCCAAGCTGGTTCCACTTTTTCCCTAGAAAACGCAGCGTAGAATAGCTATGGGGTGTGTCATACCCCACCTCACCTCCAACGGGTTAAGAAATCTAATCATAAATCTAACGAGCTTGACCCACTTATCCCATTTATTTTGGTCAACGTTCTAGATGATTTAGCTCCGTTTCTTGTGTATCCATTTAATAGATCCCTTACTTAGAATTCCCAATCGGCTTTGCAAAAACAACCCATTGTTTTCACACTCTGAAAACCTAACCTGGGATGATTTTTCAAATTCTTTTCAACCGTCTTAGGACTGTCAAAATCTGGTAAAGTATGACACAATACAATACATTATAAAAATCCACGTTTCTTCTCCTTAAGAATGGTAATGTAAATGAAACGAAAGAGGATAATGAATGTGATGTTGAGATAGGAGATTTGTTTGAAGAAGACGAGAAAGATGAAGAACAACAGATGCAGATTGCAGACGCAAAGAAATTCGAAGAACAGCAGAGACAAGATGAATCATTGAAAGCATGGTGGAATTTAGCGCCAGATAAAGAATCTGAATTCTGCGTGGTAAATGGCTTACTGTACAAGAGATATCGAATATTAGAGCAAACGATATATCAATTGGTGTTACCAAAAGAGCGACGAATGAAAGTGATGGAGTTGGCTCACGAATCAGTATTTGGAGGACATCTTGGAGAAGAGAAAACTAGAGAACGAATAAAGTTGTCTTTTACGTGGCCAAAGATGAGAAAAGATATAGTGAAATTTTGCAAATCATGTGAGAAATGTCAATTAAAGGCAAGAAGTTTGGTGATGGACAGGGTTCCTATCACTCCAATTCCAAGAGAAGATGTGGCGTTCAGAAGAATTACGGTGGATTGTGTAGGACCAATCGAGCCAGCATCTGCTGCAGGTCACAAGTACTGTTTATGTATTGTCGATTCTTGCACAAGATGGCCTACAGTGTTTCTATTGAAATCATTAACTGCAAAAGCTGTGTGTGATGCTTTGATGGAGTTGTTCATGAACGTTGGTGTACCTTCAGTGATCACAAGTGACCAAGGAACAAATTTTACTGCGAGTCTGACAAGAGAATTTCTGAATTTAATGGGGTGTAGTCCAAGATTTGACACGCCAGGTCATCCAGAGGCAGCTGGACTAGTAGAAAGATGGAACCAAACATTCAAGAAAATGATCCATCATGTAATTGTTGACAATCCAAGGCAATGGCACAAAGTAATTCCGTTTACAGTGTGGGCATTACGAGAAGTACCGAATGCAACTACTGGAATTGCTCCTTATATGTTGGTGTATGGAAAGATTCCGCGTGGACCATTGGCAATTTTAAAAGAAAGTTGGACAAGAGAAATTAATTTACCACCTCATATTGGAATCCAACCAGAAAAGTACTTGAAAGACATGAAAGCAAATATGGAAAAAGCATTACTGTTTGCAGAATCATATTCACGAGAGAAGCAATTACAGTATACGAATCAATACAACAAAAGAGCGAAACATAAAGAATTTGAACCGGGTGAAAAAGTTATTGTGTTGTATCCGACGTCAACAAATAAACTGATTTCACGATGGCATGGTCCATGTACTGTTATACAACGAAGGTCAAAGTACTCTTATTTGATTGACATGGGTGACGATTGTCGAAAGATAATTCACGCAAATAAAATCAGAAAGTACATTACAAGAGCAATGAGTTGTGGATTAATCGTTGAAGAAGATGAAGACTTTGGTTCAGTGGTTGAGTTGTTGACGAAGAATGACTTGCAAGATGAAAAGAATTCACTGAATCTTGATCCTGATCAGATTAACCATTTAACATTGACTCAACAAAAACAATTGCTGGAAGTACTGAACAGATATTCTGATCGATTTTCTGAAAAGCCTGGACTATGTACATTGGTTGAGCATGAAATTGAACTGAAACCGGAATTTCGTGAAAAAGAATTTATGGCTTACCGAATTCCACTCATCTATCGAGCAGAAGTTGAACGACAAATTAAAGAAATGCTTCAAGCCAACATTATAAAACCATCTTCGAGCAGAATGGCAAGTCCGTTGGTAATTGTTAAAAAGAAAGACGGTTCTCTGAGACTTGCCTGCGACTACAGATACATTAACTCGTTCACTGTGGATTGTAAATATCCGATGCCGATTGTAAAAGACGTGTTGCACAAAGTTGGAAAATCAAATGTGATCTCGATTTTTGATTGTCGAAGTGCTTACTGGACTTGTCCTGTTAAGCAAACTGATCAATGGAAAACTGCTTTTGTTACTCACAATGGACTGTACGAGTTTACTCGTGTTCCGTTCGGAATGATCAACTCAGGAAGAACATTTGTTAAAGCAATTAACATGGTTTTACAGCCTATAAATGAATTTGCTGAGCCCTATGTAGATGACATTGCTGTGCATTCAGATGACTGGAAGATTCATTTACAGCATTTAGATGCATATTTAATGCAAATGAGACTGCATAACATTACTCTGAACTTAAAGAAATGTATCTTTGGTAAGAGTGAGGTAAAGTTCATCGGTCATGTGGTTGGTTCTGGAACGATTCAAATGAATCCAGATAGAATTGAAAGTTTAATTAATTTGAAAACCCCAGAAACGAAGAAACAAGTTAAGCAATTGCTGGGATTTTTTGGTTACTATCGACAGTTTATCAAAGATTTTGCACAGATTGCGAAGCCTCTATCTGATTTGACAAGCAAACATGTTTCAGATAAGATTGATTGGACTGATAGACATCAACAGGCATTTAATTTACTTAAAGATGCTGTACGCTCTAAAGTTGTTTTATATGTTTTTGATGTTGGAAAACCTTTTAATTTGTACTGCGATAGTAGTGATTTTGCAGTAGGAGCTGTTTTAACTCAGATGGATGATAAGGGAATAGAACGCCCTGTGTCATTTATAAGTCAGAAGCTGACTGACACCCAGAAGAGATGGGCAACTGTAGAGAAAGAAGCCTATGCTATTGTTTGGGCTCTAAATAAGTTGAAAGAGATAATAATTGGATCTAAAGTTCACATCTTTACCGATCACAATCCTTTAACTTATCTGACTGAATCTATGTCTAAGTCTGCTAAACTGGTGCGTTGGGCTTTAGCACTGCAAACTTTTGATGTAGAAGTTAATTATAAGAAAGGACGATTAAATGTTGTAGCAGATTGTTTATCTAGATTATAAGATTGTTCATTTACTGTATTGTATAGTATTAAGTTTATTGCATAATTTAGTACATGATGATTTCGCAAATTTTTAAATTTAATTTGCTCAATCCAAAGAAAGGGAAGGAGGTAATGTGAACAAATGTTTTGCATATATAATGAGCACAGGTGTTCTTTAGGTTGATATATATATAATGTGTATCGATTGTTAAGCGTTTTAGTCTTAGGCCTTAGTTGCGCTGTCGGCTCGTGGGCGCTTGGCCTAAAGTAGCCTAAACATTGGCTGACGGTAGATTGTTTTACACGTGCAGTTAGCGCGCCAAACTTAGAAACTGCTGATGACAGTGAATTTGAACTATACAGTGTAGTACAGTTGTTTTAAGGCAAGAGTTGAGTTTGTTGTTATTAAACTGTGTTTGAAGAAGAGAAAGAAACATTGAAAGAACTGTGTCAATTTAATTCTTAAACAGTTAGAAGACGTTGAGCAATTTATATGTAGAGATAAGGAAAGTTCTTGAGGTAGGTCACAACTAAGAAAGAAAAGAGTTGGTGACAGTGCTCTTGAACAAAATTTATGTCTCTCTCTCTCTTTCTCAGCTTTTTATTTATTTCCATTCTCTGAAGGTAACCGGACTCAGATCTTCCCTTAACCTATGCCTTGACACGACGCTGTGCTCGTGAATAAACTGGTGCCCTGCGCTTTAGAGTAGAGCTTTAGAAATGAGCGCTCTTGGAGCTGTGTGCTTTGTTGACCTATGACCTCTCCTTGTATAAATCCTCTTCCCATTGCTGTTCCCAACCCATGACCGAGGAATTGGGTACAGCATGGATAGGACCTCGCATTAAGTTTAGTAAGAGAGCATTGCTTTGATCAGTCAAGGGAAAAGGTAACAATAAGCAGGTTAACATGTGTGTAATACGTTTATTTAACGACGCCGTCATATCGACGATGATTGGTGCAGAACATACTGCAGCAAGCGATTGCCATGTCATCATCTACTGTATGTTCGCCGTTTTTTAGGTGTTGGTTTTGACGAAGCTGTGCTGGATAGTCGGTGGAGCCGTTTCAGCTATATGACACACTGCAATTCTCTTCAAAGTGACGGAGCCGCGGCTACAGTAACTACGTCTATCAGTCGTATTGATGAGAGTGCGCCTGTGAAAGGAATAAGCAAACTTTCCCAGGCTGCTAAGTATCGAAAGGCTCGAAACCTGACTGACAGCATTGCGTCACTCTGTTGTGAACCAGGAATGACAATCTTTAAGCAGCGATGCGACATTCTTCAACAATTGTATGAGTCATGGAGCAAAGGAGAAGAAATTTCACTTTTACACAATGTAGCAGCTGTTCCGAAAATTGGACATGCCCTGGTGTTGGAAGAAGCTCCGGTAAATATCCAGATATGTGAAGAAGTGCGCTTAGAAGATGTCCACATCCATGAAGAGCTTGATGTAGAGTTGAATAAGGAACAGCCAGTAGCTGTCTCGGTGAGCATAGAAACACGAGCAGGTGTCGAATTTGAGACACATGAGTCGACAGGATTAAGTCAGCTGAACACGTTTGCAGCAGTAGAAATGCCACCAGCAATGCGTAAACGAGGCCGACCAAAAGGTAGTGAAACAACAGTTATAGGCTTGGTGAAGAAACAAAAACGAAAGGGCACAGGTTCTAGTACTTCACAACCCACAACTTCCATGGGGGAGATCTGTGCAAAGTGTCGTCTACCTAAACCGCCAAAAGGTGTTGCAGCACAGAAACAAATTACATGGATTCAGTGTGACAGCTGCAAAAAGTGGCTTCATCGTTGCTGTTGTAATACAGACATTTTACCAAAGCGTAAGAAACGCCTGTCTAAATGCGAATTTTGCTGTGTCTGATCTGATCAAATGAAGTGACCTTTGACTGATGTGATGGACATTATGACTTAAATTAGAAGTTATTAGATTAGATTAGATTAGATTAGATTGGATAAGTGCCAATTATGCTGTCTCTAAAGAAATGGATTATGACTTCACTTGAAGTGACCTTTGACTGATGTGATGGATATCATGATTTAGATTAGAAGTCATTAGATTAGATTGGATAAGTGCCAATTATGCTGTCTCTAAAGAAATGGATTATGACTTCACTTGAAGTGACCTTTGACTGATGTGATGGATATTATGATTAGAAGTAAGCAAAAACATATCTGTTGGAAATTGCCTGTTTTATTCTTGCCTTAGAATTGAAATGACGTGCTGGACTGTCGATTGAAAAATTTGACTCCCTGAGAGAGCAGAAATGTTCCCTGTACATGTATTACACCTCATTACATTGGATGGTCATTTGAAAACTGACCTCTTTGCGTTGGCTATAGTTGAGAGTGCTTCTGAGTGTAACTACTCCGCTGTAAGAAGTACATGTCACTGACCGTACACAGTTCATTGGTAGATGAGAAGGCGAGGGCGAGGACTGGCAACCTTCTTTATATGCCGAGGCCTAGCTGTTGATGATGCAGATCTGAATGCAATCAGTGCTTCAGAGGGTTACTACTATGGTTATTCTAGGTGTAACTATCTCAGA